>CAJQZJ010005020.1:6289468-6341618 GCA_907164525.1 Lophiomys imhausi
GCTTTCCTCTCCCCCCTCTGTGGGGCAGCCATGCTTTCCTCTCCCCCTTCTGTGGGGCAGCCATGCTTTCCTCTCCCCGCTCTGTGGGGCAGCCATGCTTTCCTCCCCCCCCTCTGTGGGACAGCCATGCTTTCCTCTGCCCTGTGCTGCATGGGTTCCCCTTACTGTGTGGCCGCACCACAGAGAGCGAGTCCCACCATCAGCCCCGGCCTGCATTTGTGACAATCAGAACTTATGTTGGGCCCAGTTTGAAATCACAGGAGTAATAGCCTGGGTTAGTGCTCTCCAAGTACCCTGAGGCACTGGGCAGAGAGTTTAGGGGTGTGCAGCCAGGTCAGTCAGACTGCAGGCCAGATCCCAGCTGACTGGCTAGGTGAGTCTGGTCAGACATCACCTTTCTGAACCTCACTCCTGTCATCTGCAGGGTGAGACTGGGATGTCACTCCAGTAGCAGGGCACACTGTCTTGATTCAGAGAAACACACAGAACTAGCCAGTGGTGTCTAAGGGGTATCACTAGATACCTGGTATTTTGAGTGTACTCCACTCTCTTAGGATGTATTTCATTGTTGATAGCTACCTATCTTAATGTGTTTTGAGACAGACCCTCTGTCTCTCTTGTCTAGGTACCCCTCCCCCAGCAATCACCCTGTCTGTTCCCACATATGTGAGCCTTTGCTTCAGGCTGGATGAACGTGATGTATATATATCTGGTTAGTTGAACAGCGTGTTTAAGTTCACCCTGAACAAGAGGTGTCCACAGAACTGTCCGAAGGACACTGATGGCATCAAAACCAAGGGCCCCAGGATGCTACACGCACATTTTGGTTCACAAACGGCACCCTCCTCATGTGCCCGTGAGATAGCTGGGCTCTGGACAGGTGAAATGAACTCACCTAAGATCGTCCCCTCAGGGTGCGTAGAGGATGGATTGGTACCATGCTGCACAAGATGCTGGAGTGTGGTGGTGTGAGAGCTGACAACACCGTCAAGTATCACCAGGGCCAGATCATACCGGCCAGCATGCTGGGATGAAAATGTGTATGTACTAAAGTACAAGAGAGCTGAGCACAGCTGTAGCAAGGAGAGATAAGGACGGACCTTATCTGGATGCCTCATGGGAGTGAACTGGAAGGAGTCAGGTAGCTATGTGAATATCTGGGTGAATCATGCTGTGATGGATAGAGAAAGGATGAAGAAGTGTTGGAGATACGGCACTTCCATGGGCTGCTGGCAGATTGGATGCTGGGGCCAAGGACGTGGAAACAGGTTCCTAGCTCCACCACCTGGGTAAAATGTCTTCCGCCAGCAGAAGCCATGCTGGAGCACCGCGGTGAACAGCCTGGTGTCATATCATCTACTGCCCATGGCAGTAATTGTACAGGAGTATCTGGTAAAGCTTCCCAGGATCAGAAATGCCAGAACTCACCTGCTTTGCCATGTGTGATCCAAGACAACATCAAGCTCCCGTTTCTACTTCCCCTCTGCTTTCCCTGATACTGGCTCATCAGCTGTCTCTAGAACCCTAACTGCTGGTGCTTGTGCCTGCGCTCTCTCTCTGAAACGAATTTCTTGGCACCTCATTTGTCAAAAGCCAGGCATCAGTTCAGCCCCTCCAGGAAGGCTGTGGTAATCCCCAGCCCTGAAACTGAAAGGAAGGCCCCCACATCAAGCCCCTTCTTAGAGCATTCAGCACCTTCTGCTGTGTGGGACTTTAAGGCATTTTGTCAGGGTAGAGTATGGTGAGGGAGTTAGCCAGGTAGTGGGCCTCAGTGGGTAAGGAGCAAGAAGAGGAAAGAGGGTAGTGGGAAGTGGGTGGGCATGTGCTCATGGGCACGCGCACACACAGACATATGCAAACACACATACACATATACTCACACAGCTCTATCAGAGGGGCAACAGGCCGGAGACTGTCACAGGCCAAGCTGCCACTTAACCTGCTCTGGGACGTTAAGCAACGGCAACAGTGAGAAGCTCAGAACTTGTGTGTTATTTTATTTAGGAGCCACAACACTCGGTGCAGTTAGGGGCGCTCCCCCAGATTACAGATGAAGAAGCTAAGACCAACAGAGTGACTTGCATGGGATCACTCCATAAGTGGCCAGCCAGTGCTTGCCAGGGTAGTGTGTAGCAGGGGCCACAGCTGTAATCACTGTGCTTGCTGCCACACTCATCTGACGGAGGCACAGTTATATGTACCCAGACGGCCATGGGGACATGCTGTGGCAGCACCGGTTCCATTGGAGCCAAGCACAACGAGTGTTGGCCCGATGGTCACCCCCAGCATCCTCTCTGTTTCTGACGTCATCTGTGCAGTTGTTGAATAGAGATAACAGAGATGACCACGGGACTTGCAAGGGCTGAGGAGGTCTGGAGCCTGGCCCTGACGGAAGCACAGGTCTGCCAGGTTCCATGTAGCATCTTTATCTCAGATCTATACTAAGGCAGCCTCCCTCTCCACCTGCTGCTTCCTCTAGGTGTCCTTGGAGGGACAGGCCACTCCCAGGACAGAGATGGGGAGAGAAGGCAGGGCTGTGTAGGGAAACCCTTCTACCAGAAACATGGGGATGCTGCCCAGGAAGGCTGCTTAAGCAACAATGACATGTGTTTGCTGAAGAGGCAAAGGAAGGAAAGGGCCTTTGAGGCCTCGTGAACATATTAAGAAAAGGCCTGTGGAATGGAGACTCCTGGCAAGTTCAGAGTCATCTCACCACAGCTGATGTGTGGGTTGTATGGTGTGGAAGAGACATTTGGGACCATCCTGGAAGACATTCAACACAGATCCTGGACTTCTGAAAAACGTATGCATTAAATTGTCAGAGTGGAAAGGAAGGCTTCCCAGGAGGGGTACAGTCTGTACAAAGACAGGGATGGGGAAACAGGTGTTCTGAAGCCCAGACAAGGATCCATAGACTCCTGGTGGGAAAGAGGTAAACTGATCCCCAGAGTCTGACGGATGCTCCCAAAGTCAGAGAAATCACGCAACTCAGAGTTCTTGGTCTCCTTCCACCACCTTTCCCGTAAACCAGTCAGTAGGCAATAGAGGACCAAAATGGATGCAGGGAGGGAGCCCTGTTCCTGCACCACATAGGGATGAACTTGGCACAAGCCTTTGCTGGTGAGCAGGAAGAAACTGGCTACACGCTATTCCCCATCCAGGATTTTGTTCTGATAAAACAACAGGCCCCATAACTACAAACCTAATTGCAGGGCCTTCCATTAGGTTGACCCCAGCAGCAGCCTGTACTGTGACCCACTTGGCATCCAAGGGGTCATTGTCTCTGACCCTGGTTCTCATGGCTGTACAGGAAGTTCTGCCATGGCCTCTGCCCTTGCAGCAACTGCCTTCTGTCTCTTCTCCAAGTCTTACTTGCCACTAGCAGCCAAAGGTGGCTCCTTATGCACATACCTGACACTGGTCTCCATTCCTCCCAGAATGTATATATGACCCTGTCCCTTCTAATACCCATAATCCATGTATGACTCTGTCCCCATAATTCCCAGAGTGTGTCTGGCCCTGTCTCCCAATTCCCAGGGTATACATCTGATCAGCCCTTCCACAATCTCCACTGTCCTCAGTGTGAACTATGGGCTTAATTAGCCAGTTACCTAAGTTGCAGGGCAGCCTGACCCTGACCTCCCTACATGATTCCCCCCGCCACAGCATTCCCCAGTATACAACTTACACAAGAGCAGAGGGGCTCAACGGGGGACCTGTGCCCTTTGCATGTGCTGGTGCCTCAGCCTACCCTTTGTGACCTGCTGTCCTGTCAGCCCACTGTTATCTAGGCTATGCCGTCATGGTAATGGACTCCCAGAAGCATCCCAGTCATCACTCTGAGCCATCTCATGTATGGTTCCCAGGCTGACTGAAGTACCCATTCTGTCCTGTCTACGGTTCTCTTGCTCTGACAATTTGGCTATGAAGTTTTCTAATGACATGTATATCTCCTGTGTGGCCCCTGTCCTCCTAGAGGGCAGCATCCATGTCAGAGTAGCCCAGGCTAGGGCTGCTCCATCAAAATGAATGGCCCCAAGCCAGCAATTGCCAGGCCTACAGAGCCTCCCTAGATTAAGTTGTCTACCTCGGTAGGGACAAGGACATAAGCCAGGTGGATCACAGGATCTCACCTATGTCCATAGGCTTCTCCAGACATGCCCAAACTTACTAGCACATACTGCACCTTTAAAGTTGGCAAAGGCAACAGACAGCAGCCCAGAGGAGAGGAGACAAGAGAGCCTTCAGCAACTTCCCCTGAGAAGGAACCTAGAGGACGGGTATAGAAGAGGTGTTTTGGAACCCTGGCCCTTAGGGAATATGGATGCCCCTTTTCGTCCCCAGCTGCCTGCTGCTCTCAGCCCAGGGGGACCTGGTGCAGAAGGCTGGGGTCACATAGGTCCTAACCTGGGTTAGGTACTCATGGCTGGCATGCCAGCCCTGGACATGGAGAAAGCCAATGGCTCCATCCCTTCGTCCTCAGTGGTTACTGGAAGTCAGCAAGCATAGTCGCCTTACCTAGCTATTGACATCATATTTGCTCTGTACCTGTCTTTGCTATGTCATGTGACCTTGGGCAGGTCACTTTACCAATGTTTTTGAGATGAGGACATTGATGTCACATGCTTCAGAGTTTTGTAGTTAAACACCAGCGCCATGCATGGAGTAGCAGGTGCCAGCCAGCCACTGTGGACCTCCACCACATCCTGAAATGCACATAGCCGAAAGGCCAGCTGGCATGGGCAGGCAGTGGGGGAGGCAGGGAAGGGCAGTAGACAGCACCACACCAAAGGCTGGAGTCTGCTGCCTCACTCATCCAGCCAGCCTCTGAGTTAGGATTTTATGACTGAGCAAGAGGTAGTCAGATGGTCAGGAGAGGACCTTCTTTGCCGAGTGACCTGCATGAACAAAGGCTGAAAACTGCCTTCTGCTAGAGGGCACCTTCTGGGCAGAGGTGGCAAGGGCAGACAGTTGAGGCCGTGGAGGATGGTCTGGGTGGGCAGAAGCTCCACACTGTCCCTTGCTCTCCCCCAACCATCGTGCTATGTCTACTCCATGTCCAGTATCTAACATGCAACATGCTAGATGGTAGGCATAGGACAGCTAAATGGCTACATGGTGACCCAGTGACACTACAGGGTACAGATGTGGTTATTGG
This sequence comes from Lophiomys imhausi, assembly GCA_907164525.1. Lineage (NCBI taxonomy): Eukaryota > Metazoa > Chordata > Mammalia > Rodentia > Muridae > Lophiomys > Lophiomys imhausi. The sequence goes on from CAJQZJ010005020.1 coordinate 6,294,627, forward strand.
TCTCTCAGTAGACTAATTGTCCTTCTGTTTCATCCCTGATGGACAGCCACAGCCTTGCCTTTGGGGACATGCAGACACATCAGTGGTTCAGGGCACCACAAAGCCTCTCAGGGATGGAGTCCTTCCAGTCCAGGCTGGGCTCCCACCTTCTGGAGTTCCATGCTCAGACATGGCCTATATTAGAGTTGCTGACCTGCGGTCCACAACTGGCACATGTGTGGGTTTGTTTCGTCAGAAGTAGAAAGGTCATCTTGTCCCACTCTAGCAGCCATTTCTAAATCCTCATCACTTCCCTGGGGCAGTGTTCCCGGAAGCTCAGGGAGGACAGCAGGTGGTTTGGGCTGGCCCAGGCAGGTTTAGGGGTAGGTTTCTAGGTGGATGGACCCTCAGGACTGAGGGCACTCCTCATTGGCCTCTCCTGCAGTTTGAAGGCTGCAGTAAGGCCTTCTCCCGTCTGGAGAACCTGAAGATCCACCTGCGGAGCCACACGGGCGAGAAGCCATACCTATGCCAGCACCCAGGGTGCCAGAAGGCCTTCAGCAACTCCAGTGACCGTGCCAAGCATCAACGCACCCACCTTGACACGGTAGGTAGGCCTGAATGTGGAGGCCGGGGTGGAACGGGGCTGCACACAGACCCTACTCCCCAGGAAGTCTCTGCCTGCACCTGCAGGCTCTGTAACACAGGGCGATAACTCTGTTGCAGGAGTGGGTGGGAGTGTTCTTTGCATTATAGGATAATTAGTAGGCTCCCTGGCTGTCCACTAAGTAGATATATTTTCCATCATACCCAAATAACTTGGACATGGCCGTATGTCCTCAGTGAGGATGTAGGATGGATAGACTAAACTTGACAAGGGCCTCCAGTTAAGATTTGCCCCTTGGGTACCAGCCCAGGCCCCAGAGTCTTTATGGGAAAATGGGTGCTCTCATTCCTCATTCCCCTTCTCTCTTTGGTGGGTCAGCAACATCTACATCCTAAGGGCCACTCCCTGCTCCTCCCATTCCTCACCTGGGGACAACACATAGGCTCTCTGGGTCTATCTTATCCCTTAAGGAGTTGTAGTGGTGACCCATGAGATCCAGCATCTTTCCACAGCAGTCTGATGGTCCAGTATTATCTCTTCCCACCTCCCTGTTCTTGCTTATTCCCGGCACTAGAGACCCACGGCTCTGTCCCAGGTTGTCCAGTGGGTCCCATATGCAAATAAGGACATCAGGAGTTAACATAGCACTTTCAGAATGTCATTCTTATTCTGGCCCTGCTACCAAGGTCCCAGGCCCACTTGGCACAGGAGAGAAGTGGGCTTAGGGGGTCCTCTAGCTGCTCACAGTTGCATGGCTGGACTCTAGCAGAGGGGACAAACTTAGTCTTCATGCCAGTCTCACAGGTTCTGGGGATAGTGGCGTGTGCCTTGGGAGGATCCCAACCCTGTGTGCAGCACAAGGCTGAAGTTTGCTGGAAGAACCCAGGCCTGGACCTCAAGAGCAGTTCTTTGCCATGCTGCACATGTTTAGGGAGCTGGGATGGGGCTAGGCACCATTCAATAAACCTATCCTGTCCAATACGCAGGTGAGGAAACAGGACCTAGAGGGTAACTGACCTACTTGTGCAACTTGGAAGCCATAAAACATCAGAGGTCAAACCCAAAAAGAGACACAGCCCTTTTCCCAGCCGGGAAACCAGATTTAGAAAAGTGAGCAGAAAAATCAGTGGGAACCTTCCAGGCCAGCCCCTGGACTGTGGCCTATTTATCTCCAGTCCTGTGGTGTCACGTACCTGCCCCCATTCAAGCAAAGCTAAGACCCAACTCAGATCATGTCCATGTCAGTGGCAGTCCAAGGGCAGAGCCAGGTGCACATCTGGCTGATGCCAAGCCCAGGGCTCTTTACTGGAAAAGCTTAAAGGGTTGAGTCTGAGCAGAGGGGACAGAATGGCAAGGAATAGCTCTTGTCCCCAACTCAAAACCAACTCCCGTACCCTTACAGGCTACACCGTCAACAGCCAAGACCTGAAGTAAGCTGTGGGTCTTCCAAGCCCCCTCCCCTTGGTCACTTTCTCGGCCTTAGGGTCCTTGGCACTCTGCCCTTGCCTCTGGCCTTGCCCTTGCCCTGAGATGCAGTTTACACTGCATGTTTACTCTGCCCTTCTCTCCACCTTCCAGGCCTGGGGCATGTCCCCATGACCTTTTTGTCCTGTTTCTTACTCACTCCTGCCCCTTACTGTATTTCCTAGACCCAGCTCCACTTGACGTGTGAACAGAGCTCTTGAGGGCTAGGCTGGGCCAGGTTCACACAAGCCTACAGGATCATCCCAGACCCTCATCTATCTAAGAAGTCTTCCACAGGTCTGGGGGGCCTGTACCCTACTTACTCACACCCAGCTCCTTGTTGCTAGACCATGTCCCAGCCCACAGCCCTTATCAGGCGCCCACACACAACACCTTAGCTTTCACAGGAAAGCCAGCCTTATTCCCAGCTATTCCTGGTGCCGGAGAACACAGATCCCATGGTAGGAAGGCGGTTCTCCAGACAGGAGAAGGCAGACTTCAGCTCTGATTTTGGCTCCCCTACTTGGTCAGAAAGTTCTGATGAGAGCTGCCTTACCTCCTGCACTTTGAGTTCCTCAGTGGTAAGAGGTCTGCCTATTGAGAGGAGAAAGTAAAGCTGACGTGGCTGATGAGAGGCCTGCATGTGCACCAGGCAGCCCTTTCCTTCCTAGTCTACATCAGCCAAATCCTGCCACACCCACATGCCAGGCATCCAGTGTGGGCCTCAGTTTTTCCATCAGCAGGATGGAGCCTCTGTTTGCCTGTTTGATTGGCCTATTCAGAGGCCCTGAGAGAAGAAAGTCCCCTAACAGAGGCGTGCAAACACATCTTCTGCAGGGGCAGTTCTCACGGGTGGGTGTGGGGCTCGGAGGGAACCGTGGGTGACCAGTGCTTAGCAGTGCTGTACCTGGGGAGCCCTCAGAGACAGAACCATCTTCCATGTCCAGCTGATGGAGCTCTGTAGACAAGGAAGATTAGCCTTGTTGAAAGGAATAACATAGCCCCAATCTTGGAGCTTGTGTGGGGATTCCAGGCCTAGGATTTGGCTGGTGGCTTGGGACAGCCGTGGGGTTTCCTGAGGGCTCAAGGGAGCTGGGCTTGAGGAATGCTCTATACACGTCAAGCCCTGGAAAAGCAAACACAAAGATGGGCCTGCTGCCCTGTCTCCAAGCGAGCGTGCCTGCCACACAGAGCTGTTTATTGGTTTTTTGACCAAAGCTTATAGATTTGTATCAGCATTCCTAAGGGACAAGTCCTGGGGCCAGCCAGCTCAGGGGCAGGGCAGGGCTCATGGGAGAGTGTTCTGGGGTTGGGTATGGCCCCTGGGAAGAGACTGTGTGTGGGCATGTGGGCATGCCTGTGTTAGGGTGGAGGTCGGGTCTCATGTGAGGGACTGTGTATGTGTGTGGGACTTGCATGCTGAATCAGGTGGTGGGCAGTCCAAGGCAGACCTCCCTCTCCCACCCCACCTTCCTGTTGGCCTAGTCAACTTACCACTGTCTCTCTCTTTTTGTTGTTTTCCATTCTTTAACCTGGCTAGTCTCCGTGGCAGCTCCAAGGTATGGTTCTGGTTGTCTCTTTCTGCTTCTTCCCGCAAGGCCCTTGGACAGTGGGCACCTCTCCCAGCTTCCCCGCCCCTGGCAAGGGTGGAATTGAATCGAGGCTTGTGGGCAGCTCCGCTTGGTGTGTTGACCCAACATGGAAGTCCCTGAAGCTTACTCTGAGATCTCCATTTCCTGCACGCACGCACACATGCGTGTATACACACACACACACACACACACACACACACACACACACACCCTTCCATCCTCTGCAGTTCTAGAGAGCTCCAAAGTATTCAGTGTGTTTCAAAAAGGAAGCCCTGTGAATTTTGTGCCTCAGTAGTAGCTGGGAACCCTAAGTTGATCTTATGGAAGGCACCTTGCTATGAGATCCAGGTGGCGCCATGAGTTGCCCTTCCCTGGTCTTCTGGAACCTGGGCAGGATTAGATGGGTCCCTCGCTGCTAGAGCAGACAGGGAAGGCAGCACAGGGTGGGCAGTGTGGCCTGTGGGAATCTCAGGCTAATCCAGAAGGCAGGATCTGAGCAAAGAAAGAGGAGGTGGTGTGGGTTGGGTAGGATGGGAGGGGCATTGTGGGGTACGGGTAGGGACAATGGTAGGAGGAGGACCCCAGTCAGTGCCAGGAGATGACCTAGTTTCTGATTATCAAGGGGTCAAAGGGCCTTGGAGGGGGGATACAGAGGCATGGCTGCACTATGACAGAACCTCTGAGACTATGCAGAGGTGGACTTGAGGCAGGAGTTCAAGTAAAAGCAAGGGGCTTGCTTTGGGTCCCCTGTTGGCCTTCCAGGGCAGTGGGATAGTCGCAGGGAAGGGATTTGCCCCATGCAGACAACAGAGCCTTCAGCCACCCCCCCCCCACCCCAGCTGTGCTCATTGAGGGCAACTTCCCCTGCACCCCCCCGCCACCCACCATGGAAGGAGGACCTTACTTGCCGTGGCCCATAGTGCCACTGGGACCTGCCTAACAGGAGTTCTGCAGGCTGGCCCTGGGACATCCCCTCTTCATTCTCCTGGCCAGGACAGCCTCTTGTGTAGCTCTTGCTCCACACGCTGCTTCTTTTTGCAGCTATGCTGTGCTATGAGGTCATAGCCAGTCTGAGCTAGAAAGCCCTAAAGGGCTCAGAAAGGAGGTAACTCACCTGCACTCCAACATGGTGGCAAACTGGGGGCACAGAGCCTCTCCTCTCCCAGACCCGGTGCCTTTCCCTCATCTGTAGCCTTCAGATTGCATCCTGCCCTTTGCCCACTCACCCTTCCCATAGCAGGCCACACAGGGAACCTTCACCTTGAACAGTGACCTCTTACCTGTCCTTCATGCCCCTCTGATGTTACAGAAACCATATGCTTGTCAGATCCCTGGCTGCTCCAAGCGCTACACGGACCCCAGCTCCCTCCGCAAGCATGTGAAGGCCCACTCAGCCAAAGAGCAGCAGGTGCGTAAGAAGGTAGGTGGCCACGAGCCCAGTCCCATCTCGGCAGACACTTCTAATCCCAGCCACTTGTCCAGCATCAGACCAGGCGCCCACTGCCAGTGCGCACACCATTCCCTACACACTTGTAAATGCCACCTATCTTCCTCCTGCCCATCTCTTCTCCCACATCATACCTCCCCACAACCCCCCATCACCCCTGCTGGCTAGACATTCACCCACCAACAGACTGGCACCCTTAACCATGGCACCAATACACGGCCCTGGGTTAGGCATTGGAGGTATAAAACAAAAGACATGGTACCTATTTCCAGTGGTGTAAGACAGATAAGAGGAAGCTCCTTGCCACATGATAATAATGACAGCAGGGAGGCCATCTCTGACACAGACAAAGGGCCTTGGCCCATCTGCACTGGAACAGAAAGGTCCCAGGAAGAAGCACCAGGAACCATAAAAGATGATGGTTTAGGGGTGTGATCTCAGATCCCACCCGCAGTGCCTGCCACTGCTAGCTTGGTAGCCCTTATGCCTCTGTGTTTCCTGTTTCTCAGTTGCTGGTTGGGGACAGGGTGCTAGTGAGGACTGAATAACAGAATATATGTCCAGGGCAGAGCCTGTACCTGGCACAGATCTCAAACATAGAAGTGGGTAGAAGCTGCCGTTCTCTTGGAGTGTGGGCAGGTGGATTCAGGTTGGAAGTGTGTGCCTGGAATGACGCAGGGGCAGCGTGCTCACATCGATACATAGGCGGGCAGTCACCATGTGCAGGAAGCCCTGCCTAAGAGTTGAGCTGTGTCCTGAGGTTATTTGATGCCATCAAGTGGTCTTGAGGTGGGGAAGAAAGGACATGGGCTTCAGAGATATGTCTGGGGCCATGTTGACACGTGGGGGTGTCAAAGCGAATGTAAAAGCTCAGCACCAAGAGCAAGGGAAATAGTGGAAATGGCCCTGGATGAGGTGATGGAGACCTGGGCGGGGAAGGGGGTCCTCAGGACCCCAGGGGAGGCATCGATGGTACCCCTTCACCAGGACTGAGGGCCCGAGAACAGTTTGCATGAGAAAGCCAGCAGTGAGCCGCTGGGGGCTGCAGGTCATGAGGTGGGAAACAGGACGGCAACCTTGGGCAAAGCATCCTGGCCTCCATCACTCAGTCTCCAAGGGCCACGGAAGCAGGAGGGCTCAGTTATAAGGGCTGTGAGAGTGAAGGGACAGGCAGGAGGCAGCCAGGGAGCGACAACAAGGTGGAAGGATACGAGGACGAGCCCACTCACTCACTTAAGCAATGTGAGCGGTGAACACTGATCCACACACCATGACCTCGGACACTGCTGTGAATAATACAGCAAAGTCATATACAGACTGGGAGAGCAGACAGCTTCCATCCTGTGGAATGGGCAGAGAGAAACAGGGTACCAAAGAGGAGTTCAGGGCACTGGTCTCCATCCTGGAGGCACTGGGGACCCATTTGAAGGGTAGAGCAGAGAAGGGTGGAGTCGGGGTATTGCAGGAAGCTTACTGGTGCAAACACCACACTGAGAAGTCGATAACCCAGTGGCTTCTCAACTCAGTGTACATGCTGATTTATGTACTGTAGGTCATCCTACAAGTGGGCCCTAGTTTATGTCCATTTCAGAGATGTAAGAACTGAGTCTCAAAATGTTAACAGAGTAGCCCAGTCACGCAGCCCAGGAGAGACAGCTTTGGTGCCAGCTCCTGACACTGCCCTCAGCAGAGAGGCCTCAGGGCAGCAAGGGATGGCTCAGGCTTCTGTAGGCTGGAGCTACGTGCCAAGGAGGCTGCTGTCTCCAGTGGACTGGTGCCCAGGGACCCGAATCCTGCCCTGGTTTCCCAGGCCCATGCTTGGCTCACATTGAGCCCCCAGGGACCTGGGCTGCAGATCTGCAAACTTCCCAACAATAAGCATCCATTAGAGCCATCAGAGATGATGGATCTTTCTGGGTAAGGCGACCCTTGTATTATGACAAGTCCTTGGCAGCCCTACTGCATTTTGGAGAGAATTAGAAATGCTTTTCTTCCTTAATTCTCCTCTCCTGCTGTTCCTAATCCAATCGACATTGTGGTCTCTAAGAACATGCCTTGATCCTCTTTTGCCAGAAACTTCATTTACATGGAAAACAGCTGCTGGGTCAGGCGCTGAGAGCCCAGTGCGAGACTAGCATGCCTTCCCTGCCTGGTCAGCCCTCTACCTGCAAAGGTGGAAAGCCCCTCACGGCTGACTCATAGCTGCCCAAGAACGTGGGCAAGGCTCTGGCCTTTTTGGCACCTATTTTGACCTGGTAAAGGAAGCATTTGGACACTTGACAACTAAGCTTTGGGACTTGACAACTAAGCTTTGGGAATTCCCCTGAAGAAGGGTCACCTCCCATGCAGGTGCCTGCCTCCATCACCTCAAATCATTATCCAGATCATCCCAGCCAAGCTTCGCTACTAACCAAATACCTCAGGTCTACACAACAATCCACTGGGCCACTACTGTGACCCTGTGGGAGCCAGGCAGCTGGAGCCTAGCCAGCCCTACACATAGTACTTCACAAATCATCTTTCCACTCATCGGCTCACTACTAGCCGTGGCCTGCAATGGCAGAGGCAGTCACAGCTCTGGAATACAGGCAAGGTGGGTGAGACCCAGAGAAGTTATTTATCCACTGACACACAAGGAATTAGAGGTGATATGAGATTGGGGCCCAGCCTTGAATTCTTTCCAGTGTCCCTCATAGTGACAGGGAGGATGGATGGAGAGAGTAGAGAAGAGACAGTTGCTAAGCGGCATCACTCCTACCACCACAGGTTGCCCTGATGGGAGCTCGAGAAGTCCCGTAGTTACTCTCAACCATACCTCCCAGTCTATGCTGAGGCCACACTTTTAAAGTTGATCCCTCAGGGATCATGAAGAGACCCCTCCCAAGAGACACAGGATCCCCCCCACCCCGACTCTGCCCTGAGAGGCTCCTCTACCTCCTTTCCTCAGTGGACTGAAGGCATGCCCAGCCTTTCTGGGATACTTCCTCCTAGGAATACCCTGTAATAAAATTCTTGCGTGTCAAATCCTATTCTGGTGTCTCTTCTCAGAAGTTCTTACAATGTCCACTAGTCTGCTTTCCTGATGAGGAAACCAGTACAGCAAGGAAGGTCTTCTGCAGGGCTACTGCCTTTCCTGCCTTGTCCCCTGAAGTGAGAAGTGCCTGTGGGCAGGTGGCCTGGTGCTCACACCTCCTACTCTTGCTCCTCAGCTGCACACAGGTGCTGATCCAGAGGCCGACGTCCTGTCAGAGTGTCTGGCACTGCAGCAGCTCCAGGCATCTGCACCGTTGCCTGCCAGCAGGGGGAAGGGCGGCCAAACCCTGAGCCAGGAGCTACTCCCAGGTATGTGTGCATGGGGCAGGGCCAGAGCAAAGGCAGTGGGGCCTTTCTCTGCCCAGCATCCCTTGGGAGGACACCAGAACTCTGTTGGCCTGAGGGCACGTGGGTAAGATTTGTTGCAGGGTGCTTTGCCTCCCGGACTCCACTACTTCTTCCTCCTCACTTTCAAGATGTCTTCTCCTCACAACTCTTCCAAGTATGTAGATACTTGTGAATAACTTCCTGTTGCCATAAGATGGTGCCCACTCCTCCTCAGTCCACCCAGAGGCCTCCTGGATGCACTCTGAGCTGCTGTCCACACGTTAGTGAGCACCCCTTCCCCATCCTGCCTCCTTGTCTCCTCCTCTTGGAAATCTTCCTTGAGGCTGTCAGTTGTCTCCCACCAGCCTGTGGCTGGGAACTCCTCAGGGGAAGGCCAGAGCATCCCTCAACCTAGAGTCAGCAGCTCCCAGCATGGGGCACATATGGCCTGGTTTGAAATGCTGAATATACTCTACCCCTCTGGGTTCTTCCTTGTGGCTCATCTACCTGCAGCTTACCCACAATGAGACATTCTGTGAAGCACCCCAACAGCCCTACTCTGGACTTGAGGTCCTGGTCAGTGCCCAGCATGACCCCTTCAGAAGAGAAAGCCCAGGCTTTGAGAGAGTGGGCAACTTGCCACATCCTACTCACTGAGCTCTGTGGCCCAGCATAGGGCTCTCTGGGCCTGACCCTGCAGGCCCATTGGACAGCACTCATAGCCACTGGTCCAACAAGAGCAGCAGCTGCTGGCTGCAGGGCACACTCAGGCTATGGCAGGAGTCCTGGCTTCGTGGCTTGGGAACACTGCCCAGCCGCGGGCAGCATGGCCTTTAGATTCAGCCAGAGATTCTTGTGCTGTGCCTTCCACCCCTGCTCCCCGAGGAAACCACAGCCTCAGAGCAGAGAGCTCAGCTGCCGGCTGGGATTTCTTGAATTACCCCAACCATTTAAAGCATTTTTAAATTTTCTGATTATTCTTCCCCCAAAACACTGAAGTAGTAGCGGACTTTAAAACATGTCAGGGCCCTTACCAGACAACCTTGGAGAGCAGGTTTTCACCCACCTGCACGCCTACTGTGTGAGGACCCCCCCCAAGGTGTGTGCAAGGAGGAGGGCTGCACGCACACCCCAGCTAGGTACCCCAAATCCCCAAACTGCTGCACTGGAAGGGACAGGGAGGGGCTTATTCCATTGCTGGAACCCCCTAGCTGAGAATTCCAGAGAAGGGCTCCCACTGATGGGGCCACAGCTGCCTGGGGCCCTGTTTCCTTAAGCCCCCAAGTGTCCACCTTGAGAGAACTCAACAGGCAGGAAGGACTAACCCCTCTAGATTAGCAGTAGTAGGTCAGCTTAGGAGCCTCTTTGTCCTCAGAGAGGGGCAGGGACAGCATACACTTAACAGATACACTCCCCAGCTGCAAGTCACATTAGTGAGAAACACATCAGCTGGGCCATAGTCACAGGTGGAAGGGCCTCCGGCTAATACCTGCCTAGCCTGCTGGCTAGTCTAGGAGGTGAAATCCTCTCTTCAGTGTCGCTCCCAAGCCTGCTGTGAAGACAAAGCCAAAAATACACCATAGCAGCTATTCAGGGCCTGTATCTGCTTCCCGCTGCTACTTCACTTGGGAGGTGCCTGTCTGAGCCCAGGCTGTGTCCCTGAGGCCATGGTCTTCATTGAATGTCTCGTACAAGCTCTGTTAAGGCCACTTCACGTTGTTTATACCTACAGTGCTGGCCTCAGTCCTTCACTCCAGCAAGAAGGGGGAAGGATGGCCTGCTAGGCGCTCCCTGGGGCTGGGCTGCACACAGACGCCTGAGGCACAGTTGGGAACAGATGTTAGGGTCAGAGGTTAAGTGCTCATGACTGATGATTGATGTCGCTGCTTTATAGCCCAAAGTGGTGTGGTTTGGGGAGGCTGCAGGCCCAGGCCCCACTTCCATGGCCCTTCAGGGTCTAGTGAGCCTTTCATCCCATTCACTGTTCATATCTGCCACTGCCATGTGTCTGTCTGGAGCCACACAGGCAAGGGCATCGGCCAGAACAGCGGCAAAGCAGAGGACAGATTCTAGGAGGGTCAGAAGAGTCCGAAACTGAGAGGATGAGGGAGCCATGATGTGAGCTTGTCAGTCTCTGATCTGAGGGGGAGGCTACAGGGTGCCGTGATAGGTAGTGAGGACGTTGAGAGCCACGATGTCAGCATGACAGGAGGACCCATCAGAGTTCCAGCCTTCCCGCCATCAGGCCCCCAAACTGATTCAAGGTGGCAGGCAAGGAGATACCGAGGAGAGCGCAGTGTTACAGGCTGAGCGGCACCAAGCTAAGCCTCTTCCACAGCCATCCCCTCCAGCTGCCACCTGACCAAGACAGGAGGCCGTGTGGCCAGGACAGCCAGCAGTGGGTGAGCAACACTGCTGGTCCTGGCAGTAGGGGTTCCCAAGGCATGGAGGACAGCTTCAGGGTGCTTGGTGGTTTCCCAGAGTCTCAGTGTCATGATCCGCTGGCTCCAATGCCTGTAGCAGAACCAAGATCCTCATTGGACATTCCAGACTGCAGCTCAGCTGGAGCCTGCCTCAAATGGGCCACCTCTCCATTTGGCCCATGATGTTCAGGGGCATCTGAGTTTCTAAATTGTCAATTAGGTATGTGGAGAAACGTGGCCCATGAATACCATAGTTACCAACCATGATGACTTGATAAGGGACTTTTAGTGGCACCTAGCCACAGTCACCACCGGGAGTTGCAGGCCATCTGGTCTTCAAGACTGAGTGCTGCCATCCGATAGTGGCAGCTTAAAGGCCTCTGGGGCCACGTTACCACAGCTCCCTAATGCTGCCTCAAGCCTGTATAGCCCAGCCCCATTCAGTGTCCTGATATAGCCTCCTGTAGTTTCTGGTCAGAGTGCCCAGTCTAGGATGAGCTAGCCTTTGAATGCTGAGCCCAGCCTGAAAGAAACCTAGGTGTTCCCAGGCTAGTCCTTCAGAGGTCATAAAAAGCTTTGTGGCTGAGCTACTGCCCATGCACCCTTACAACTAGAACAACATTCAAGAAGTTGCAGCTGGCCGGGGAGAGACTGGCCAGCTGGTGGACATTTCCTGGGTGCTGCTGAGAGCACAGCCCCAAGGGAGAGTCCTCCAGGATGTCACCTTGATGCACTGATTTCAAGAAAAGTGATACTTCCATTCACATAAAAGCAGCTAGGTTAACAAGAGGGCAAAATTGGTCCCATTTTTTTTTCAAGCAAAGTAGAGAGCATCCAAAACATTTCACCCTTGATCTGATGATGTGTTTTGGTAGAGATATTGCCTAGCATGTGTGAGGACCTAGACACCATCTCCAGCACCATAAAACGAAGTGAAGATCTTGGGCCCATCTTGGGCCCTAGCCCATAGTAGGCCTTCCCAGGAGCCTCCGGACTCAGCCCATTCAGGCCACTATGCAGCCATTCCTCTCCAGCTGGTGACGGTGGATACCCAGGCTCTGCCTGCCTGTGCCTGAGGAGGCATACTGTAGTCTGTACAAAGGCAGCCGTGCTGCCCTGCAGCAGCACGACTTGTCAGGAGGTTCTTCCAAGCCCTGAGCTTCTCTCCGTTCCCAGGTCCCCGGAGGGGATACAGAGCCATGCCCTGCTTTTCCAGACAGCCCCACAGAGATTTGAAGCAACTCACCCCATACAAGTTCCCGGCACCATGCCTCTGACGGTCCCCCTCCATCGCCGTGGTGGCCTCAGCTCTTTTAGCCACAATCTGAACTAGACAGTGGTGCCAACCCCTGCACTGATGAACTGTCCTTCTCATTCTCACCATAAACCGTCACATCTCCTATGATGTTCACACCCTAGCAAGTGGCCAAAGCCCAGTGAAGTCTGTTTGCTTCCTTGCAGGCATGTATCCTGGTTCCATCACCCCACAAAACGGGCTTGCTTCAAGCATTCTGTCCCCCTCCCATGATGTCCCTTCCAGGCATCACCCGCTGGAGGTCACTAGTGGCTCTCACCACCACCTGTCCCCTCTGCCCTCCGCGGAGAACACCAGGGATGGGTATGTATGGCAAGCCCATCCTCGGGGGCCACACCAGAGCCCTTGTGTGGGAGGTGGACAGGGCAGGTGCACTGCACACAGTCAATCGTTACTGATAACAGCAGCCTACATGGATGGATCATGGACTGGATCCTGTGCTGTGCGCCGCCTTCTGTGTAAGATGTTGTCGGTGCCTCCCAAGGGCACCACCAGAGGCAGATGGTATTGGTACCCAGGCTTCCAGTCAACTACACCCTCCCTTCAGAAGCTTCCAGGAAAATTCTTCCACAGCAAGGCTCAGGATACCCCTCCAGCATCTCCCTGGCTCTTTGGGCATTTGATACCAGACTTCCCATAGAGGGGCCAGTCTGGGTCCCTTTGAAACCCCAGAGCCTTCCATAGGGTCACTGCATTCAGTGTGCTCCTTGCCCTACTGAATGGATCTGGTGAGCATGCTGTCATCCTCCTACATGATCAGAGGGAGTCCCAGCCTCCAACCCTCAACCATTTTTGTTTATCACCAATAGTGACTTGCTCAGATTTGTTGAAGGTCTGGCCTCAGCAACTTCCTCCTCCCTTGTCCTCCCTCCCCAAGACTGCATAGGCCTGGATCAGTCTGGCTTTATTACCAAGTCTGTGGCCTGCTGCTCCTACCTGGTTGCCATCCATTCATCTGTTCCTTCCTATTCCTGTGAGTAGGTCCCTGGCCCAGTGCCAGGCCGCTACTGCCTTTATGTGAAGAAGATATGCCGAACAGGCCGCACAGTTTGACTGTACCGGGGAGGAATGGAAAGGGGCTGTGGAGGCCTAGAAAGGAAGCCAGCAGGCCAGATGGGCTGCCTACAGGAGGTAGTGCTGAGCGGCCTCTAGGGGCAGGTGGGCAGGAATGGGAAAGAGCAGCAGGAACAAAGGCAGGCATGGTGAGAGCTGGGATAAGCTGAAAGAGGAACCGTTGTGGAGAGTCCTGAGCTAGAGAGAGACCCCAGGAGCCAGACATAAGCCCAGTGATAGAGGAACTCTGACAGTTGGGCGGGGCCAACACATGAGTTAGATAGTAAGGGACAGTGAAGGGCATGAGATAGGAGGTGATAGCCTGAGCTGAGGCTAGGCAGGTGGGGAGAGATCCCAGACAGCAATCATGGGACAGGCTTGACTCTGGCTAGATGAGGGGAACCCACTGTCTTGGGCCCTCCCTGAGCCTCTGTCTCTGCTTCCATAAAAGGCATTGAAAGGCCCTCCTCCAGGAAAGTGGTAAAGACCACCTACCCATGCCTGGCATTGCTTGTGTCACCTGGTGCAGGTCCCTTCCACAGTAGCCCCTGCCCTTCCTGCCCCCAATTCAGGCCACCTGCTTAGCCAGTGGCCAGTGTCAGCATAAGATGTTAAACCACAGAAACCTGGGCTTGTTGCTTGGCCTCGTTTATCACCCGCCTGTTGCGGCATAAGTGCCCATCAGGAATGCCTGTGGTGAGAGGCAGAGTGATGACAAGACAGGACCCCAGCCCACACGCCCAACTTTGGCCTGAGAGTTGTCCCCAGCCGCCAGGCGCCTGGGTTCCGGATGCCTGCTGGAGAGTAGGGCCCCTCCGCTGACACAGCCTGGGGCTCGCCTGAATGGGTTTCTTTTTCAGTCCCTGAGGAGAGATGGGCGGGAAGGCCTTCAGCTCCCCCTGCTTGCCAAAGTCAACAGGGACTGGCCACTTGAGGCTCCCCAGCGGTTTGCTGGGGACATTTAAATAGCTTGGCAGAATTATCTGATTCACTCAAAAATATGCTAAGAGGGCCTGACTTCATGACCAAATGTATTTACGCTGGCTCAGAGGAGACACCAAATTTGGTGGGTTTCTTTCCCAGCCCTGGGCAAGCAAGGTACAGAGCCCTGGGGCTGTCAGCTGGTTACAAGGTAACTTATATAGGCTTCGATCGAAGCTCCAGTGTGTGCTGTGGGAGTCACTTGCCTGACTTCAGGTGACCTTCTTGCCACTGGAGTGGCACAGATCAGCCTGTGTCTCGGCTGTGCGCAGTTGCATTCTGTTTAATTTCACTGGCCATGAAGGTGGCAAAGGAGAGTTTTGGCGGGGCCAGAGAGAGAAAATAAACCTTAAGACACACGTGCTTCCCCAGATCTGTGCTTGCTTCTGCACTGTATACTTCATCTATGGGGTTTGGGGCTGAGTGGTTTAAAGCCTGCTTGTGGTGGGGCATGTTGGCATACACCTGAAGTATAAGCTCTCGGGACACTAAGGTGGGAAGATGGTAAATTTAAGGGCAACCTGGGCTGAACAGTGAGACCCTGTCTCAAAAGAACCTGTTTGTGGATATTGGCCATTGTTTGGCAGGCCAGGCCCCTTCATGGGCTCTGGTGTTGCAGAAGATGACCTCCCTGCAAAGGCACAGCTGGGCTTTTGGTGCTCAGATGAGAAGGTGACAAGGCAGGCACCCCACATTTCTTAAGGAAAAGAGACTTTCTCATCTGACCGTGTCTTAGCCTGGCTTCCACCAGGAGAGTGAACAGTGTGGTCATCCAGCTTGTGGCCTGGCCTTCACAGTTGGCAGTGAATAGAGGGAGACCCTGTCCCCCATGCATCAAAACACTAACTGTTGGAGAGGTTAAGCACAGAGATTCAATGTGGACTTGACTCTTGACCTTCAGACAATGACATCACAAGGGTGTAGAAGATAGCAGTATATTGGCAGGGCTGTGGAAGCAGCTACAGGGCTGAAGGAAGCAGAAGGTGCCTCCACTGTGTCCCTGGATTTCCTGTTTTTGCCTACTTTCTTCAGAGTGGGCACTGATATGCCCCATGAATCCAACTTTTAGTAGGAGGATGAGGATAACATGCCTTGCTTGACAGGGTGGCCTGGAACCATGGTCCTGAATTTGCTGTCTGCTTTAATATAGACCAGTGGTTCTCAACCTTCCTGATGCTGGGACCCTTTAATACAGTTCCTCATGCTGTAGTGCCCCCCTGCAAACATTTAATTATTTTGTTGCTCCTTCATAACTATAATTTTGCTACTGTTATGAACTGTAATATAAATATCTGATATGTGACCCTTTAGGGTCATGGCCCACAGGTCAAGAACCATTGATATAGATGGTCTAGGAAACCCACAAGTTAAACGGGAGCTTTGGAACCGTGGCTACTGCTTTCACTCCCTCTGCAATGCGTATGTGCACTCTCAGGCTGCAAGCCTGTACATGGGTTCAGAGTCCCTGAGCCCCAAGTCCCTCGGTCCCTGTAAGAATATCTCAAAGTTTAGGATGAAAACCTGAGGTGAGAGCCTGGCCTGTAGGGTCTGTAGTAAAGTCAGGTGGTGTTCAACATGGCCGCACTCATGGCACCTGCATATCTCTCAAGCCCTGCTGTCTCAGCTCACAAGAGCTTCCAGAGAGCACAGGCTTGAGCCTGGATCCCTCAAGTTATGTCTGAATATGGGTGGTGAGTCTCTTATCCCAGAAGCCATGCAAGTAGAAGACAGGTGGCCAGGAAGGAAGTTTAGGAGAGGCTCCCTCATTTTATTCTGCACAGTTGAATAAAAGGCCAGCTTGCATGTCAGGTACACCAGCTAGTTTTCCTTCCCATAACTGTGGCATTTATTAATGAGGATACACACACGTTGTACTGGGTCATTTGTTTACATGGTTTTGATTTCACCCTCATCAAAACCTGTGAGGCCAATGCTGTGTGGTCATGTAGACAGAAAGCCTTGTGCAGCCTCTCTGAACCTTGATTTCCTGATCCACAAAAGGGACCTAGTGAGTCAGACTTCAGATGGTCTGTCCCACCCCTTGTCCAGGTCACCAGAGTGCCACACAACTGGAGGGCTGGTCACCAGGGGGGTGGATGGTATTTAACCCCTGATAGTGCAGGCTACAGCATGTTGGGAAGTAAACATAGCACCCTGCAACAGCGTGTCGGGAAGTAAACATAGCACCCTGCAGGAAAGCCGAGGCTCCCAACATTCCAGTGTCTGTGTCTGGTGGAAGCCGCCAGGAGCTTGAACTCTGGTCTATGGATTCCCAAGGTCAGGGACATCTCTGTTCCTTTTTACTAGTAGTCCCAAGTACTGAGGTCTCAACTAATCTATAACTATAGTAAGAGGCTCACAGGTTCGTGGCATTGGAAATCATAGCAGGGGGTGAGGCCCCTGGGTCATGCTTCTGCCCATGATGAAACCATGGTGCTCTGTTCTCTCCAGCCTGGGGCCTGGCCTCCTCTCACCCATGGTCAGCCCACTGAAGGGGCTTGGTCCCCCACCACTGCCACCAGCCTCCCAGAGTCAGTCTCCAGGGGGACAGTCATTCTCCACGCTCCCCAGCAAGCCGACCTACCCACCCTTCCAAAGCCCACCACCACCTCTGCCCAGCCCCCAAGGTAAGCTGCACTCAACCACTTGTGACCAAGAGGACCGAGGTGGGGCCTGGGGGAGCACATGGGTACTCTGAACAACAGGTCGGGCTCCAAGGGCCACACTGGGCTTCCAGCCTTAATGGCAGTTAGGAGAGGCCTTCTGGTTGGAGGAAGACAGGGTGGGCATGGTGGATTTGGGAGGTGAAGGGCCAACCATCCCTCTTTTAGGTCTCTAGTATCAGCCTCAGACTTAAGCAGACCACCTTATTAGCCTCTTCCTTCCCTGTGTTCTCTCATCCACGCCCTCAATGCCTGGACCGGACAACGATGGCTGACCCCCGTGACCTGGGTGCTTTCCTCCGTCACCACCGTCCCTGCCACCTCTTCCAGGCTACCAAGGCAGTTTCCATTCCATCCAGAACTGCTTCCCCTACGGTGACTGCTACCGGACCACTGAGCCAGCAGCCTCCAGGGACGGACTGGTGGGCGATCCCCATGGTTTCAACCCCTTGCGACCCAACACCTATTCCAGCCTCAGCACACCTTTATCGGCCCCAGGTAAGCTGTCCAAAGCCCCCCTTCCCTGAGCACTACCAAGGCTACCCTGTTGGGACTTTGTACACGCTCATGTGTGTTTAACAGCCCTTTGGTAAGACCTCGCATGTTGAGACAGAAGCAGAAGCTTGGAGAGGCTCAGCCTCCTGAGCCAGGGCACACCTTCACCAGAATGACTGCGTTCCTGCCATAGCTTTGCCCAGCTGTGTCTGTGAGTCCCTAGGTTCTCTGATTTGGACAGGAAGTTACTAGTTCTAATGGTGTTTCATACGTAGTGTTTATCAGGTACCTGCTGAACTCTGGCTCAGCACAGCCTTGGACCCTGCAATTGGGACTAAGACAAATGCTGATCCCTGCCTCACAGGAGAAAAGCAAGAAGGGGCAGGGCCTGGGGCATGCCTTTTCCCCTGAAGGGTCAAATATCTGAGTGGAGGGGATAGGGAGACTGTTGCTCTAGCCCTGACTGGGTGGAGTCATGTAGTGGACATAGAGGGCTGCATGCTGCCCAGAGTTAGAGTCAGGCTCTGTCCAGCAGGCAGAGCAGAGTTCAGGGCAGTGTGTTGGTAGGTAGAACTTCCTGAATTACCCATGCCAAACCCTACCCAAATCAGCCTCAGGCTCCAGATCTAGTGGAGGCTTACAAGACTCGGACCAAGAAGAAACTGAGATCCGGCAGAGGGCTCTTGATCAGCCTGTGAGTAGCACAGTAGGGACAGAGGGACATGGATACTAGACACAGGGCCAGGCAGAGAGGCCACCAGTAAACACAGACCTGTGGCTCCATCATCATTGGGGTTTGGCTGTGTGTGCATGTTCCCCCGTCCCGTGTTGTGGAGCACATCTGCATGCATGTAGGACAGCTCAAGTGTTGTGAGCACTGTGAGGAGCACCCGTGGCACACGGATGTACTCACTGATGATTACATACTCTCCTGTCTCACATTGTCACCTACCCTGAGACTCATGTAATTCCACAGGCACGCACACCCACATTCACAGCACGTGGAGCTGCTTCAGGTTGCCATATTTGTATGTTTATAGACCTGTGTTTGAATACAGTAAACATACATCTCTGGGTAAATAGGGGCCACATACATACATGACAGACCTGTGTGAAGACTACCTGTGTGCAGGTACCCATTCTGTGCCTTTACTGCTGGCTTTCACTGTCCCCGATCAGGGACGGTGCTCCCTGCCCCAACCCAGGTGGGGGGCAGGTTTATTAATTTAGCAGGTGTGACACCAGATCAAGGGGCTTCTTCGGGTCTGTCCTCGGCACCTGTTCCAGCTGTATTCAGCTGCCTCACTGCCAACCACCTCCCATCAACATGACAGTAGTCCCAGGCTGAACAAGCAGGTGGGCCAAAAGGCTTCAGAACAGCTCAACCCGTCCCTATTGCATGGATGTGGGAGATCAAGACCCACTTATCAAAGCCACATAAATCCTGGCAGCAGCTTAGGGACAGGGCATTGGATAGGATAGGATGATCTTTTTGGATCTCTGCCTCAAGTCCAGGGCCCCCAAGCAATGAGCTCACTCTAGAAATCATGTGTCCACCAGAAAAGCCAGGGGACCCTAGAGTCAGATGAAAGTGCATTTAAGTGCCAGCCCCTCTACCTGCTAACAGTGTGACCTTAGGCAAATGTCCTCTCTGAGCCCATCCTTTCACCATAAAGATAGTGAATCCCACGGCACAGCATTGCTGTGAAGTTAGCTAAGTTGGGCTTAATGATCATTACTAAGTTTCGGTAAACTGGCTCTTGTGGTGTCTTGTGGGCAGGGGACACCCGGACAATAGGGAGCTGGGTTCCTTCTGCCAAGAGAGGCCAACCTCTAAGGGTAGGAGCTATGATGCTCCCACCCCATCCATCCTTCCACCCTTCCCTTCCCTCCTTACCTCTTCCCTCCTTCCCTCCATCCTCCCTCCTACCATACTACAGTCAAGCACTGAGAGGGGTTGTACTAGGCTAGGCCAGTCTGCCTGTCACTCCAGGTGCCCTGGGCTCTTTCGAGTGTAAACCCTGTGACTCCAGGTCACTAGCTCCCCCATACAAAGGCCCCATGAAGGGAACGTAAAGAGAGAGACCCCAGATGGGTCACACAGCCCAGCCTCTGCCGTCTGTGACCCTCTGCTCTCTGTCCACAGGCTACGAGGCCCTGGCAGAAGCGCCGTGTCCCACAGCACTGCAGCCTCAGCCATCTGAAGACCTAGTATCCAGTGGTCCCGAGGACTGTGGCTTCTTCCCCAATGGGGCCTTTGACCCCTGCCTGAGCCACATCCCCTCCATCTACACAGACACCTGAAGGAGCCCTGCTGCACCTGCCTGCCTAACTCTGACACTACTTCACACCTGCTTGCCATCAGCCCTGGTGCTTTCCAAAAGGGGCAGCAAGGCCACACTGCAGGGGCACTTCCCTGTCTGGAGGGCTGTCTTGTCTCAGAGCTGCCTGCCAGGAACTGTGGCGCTGGGACAGTCTCTGTTATCTTCCTCTCTCTGCCCCTACGGTTCTCAAATCACAGACCTCATGTATATACAGTGTACAGGACCTCTTTTCCACCTCCCTACAAGTTTTATATTTTTGGTTTTACAAGAAAAACATTAAAAACTGGAAAGTAGAAATGAAGGCTTGGTTCTGCTTTGGGATTCAACCTAAAGGTTGAAACCCAGAAGATCTGATGGGAGTGCAATGCAGAGCCCAGTGGCCAGGAGGCCTTGGGCTACAGCTATGGGGATGCAAACCCTCTTCCCCCATCCTCTACAGTGACCCTTACAGACCTCAGGCCAGTCCCAAGACAACGCAGCCAGGTGAATATAGTCCCAGATCAGGGGAGCAGACAGTCTGAAAGGTGCTCAGAGACAGACACACATACACACACAGAGAGACAGACAGACAAACAGATCCTGGAGCTAGCCTAGTCTCCCGAGCCTACTCACCTGCGCTGAGCCTCAACCTGTAGAGAAGCCATCTTTGGCCTTGCTGTCTGTACTATCTGTAAGTCAAGGACACCGTTGGGACCCAAGAGTCTCAGAAAGCAAGAGGTAAAAGGTTCCCCCACAGACCATCTGGGGTGCAGAGAGCACTGTGCTCAGGGGAACCCACACCCACACACAGCCCCAGCCTATAGAGGAGGCCAGTCCTGAGAGCACCAGAGCCTGCCTACCTCGTCTTCCATTTTGTCTGTCTCCAGTGTTCAGCCCAGACAACAGACCCACATCTAGTCTGTGCAGGTGGGCTCAATGTCACCTGAGGAAAAGATGAAGGCATGAATCCTTGTTGGTGGGGGACCAAGGGGCCTAGGTTCCCTCCTCACCTCATCTGTACCAGCCCTCCCTTGCTCTGGAAATGCTCTCAGGAGGGGCTTCTCCCCCCATTGAGCAGCATCCACCTGGATCCAGCCCCAACTCAGTCTACATGGCTGACTTACACAGGCAAAGTGAGAGGGAAGGAGCGAGATGACCCCCTTCTGAAGAAGGGGAACAGGCTCGTAGGTCACCCTGGGCTGCATGCTTGTCCCTCTCTGTCATCTAGATTGTCACCTAGATCACCCCAGTTATGTGAGTCCTTACAAAAAGCCACGAAAAGAACACTGTTCTGTGTTCCTGCTGTTCTGAGGGTCCAGGGCCCTATGGGTGCTGGACCCGAGGAGGCACCAGCACAGCTCATAGGGTCATGCCTGGGCCCCACAGTAGTCTTGCAGTACTAAGTGGTCTCTATCCAGCCCACATTCCAGCTTGGTGGTAGCTCTTGGTTGTCTTTCAACCATGGGACAGGGTGTGGCTGCCCTTGACTGCAGCAACCTCCATCACAGTAGTCTTTGTCCAAGAGAGCCACTTGTCCATTGTACAGATGGAGAAACCGAAAGATGAAGTAGCCCGCCCACGTGATACAGCCGTCCTGTCCTTCCACTCAGTGTGCCTGTGGCCCCTTGGGCTCAGGGTTCCCTGCCTCCTACATCTGTCTCAGTCCTGGCCTCCTGGTGTACACCCAGTCCATGCCCCAGTGTGGAGAGGCCAACCTAAGTCACACAGCATGAAGGGCCCCTGACTCCCACCCAGGGTGCCCTACCCACTCCTCCCCTCCCCTACTTTTTTATGGAACTAATTAGGCTGTGGCAAATTTCCGTTAGCAGGGATGCTCAGGAGTCAATGCTGCATGTCATTGTAGGCTCTTAATCCACTCCAGATAAGCAGAATTAAGCTGTACAATGAGGACATATTTCTATTAATAATGAAAAGGGCTGAGCCTCGAGCGCACGGGGAACACACAGGGTGCTGGCAGTTGGATTCCATTTAGTTTCAGAGCAGAGAGAGGGAGAAGAGGAGAGAGACAAAGGCTGTTAGAAACAGACCAGAGAGGACAGGCAAGCTATGGGGGTAACTGCAGAGCTCAGCAAGCCTCCAAAGGCTTGGGATCGCGGTGGTTGTTGGGATTCCTCCTCCACATCCCCACTCAGGCTTCCTGGCATCCTCAGTGGCTCAGCAGTGTCTCCTCCTCTAAAGTGAGTGAGCACAGCTCAGGTCAGTCTACATATCTCCCGGACATCTCTGATCCCTTCCCCAACCAAGCAAGGCTTCTCCCCTGCCACTCAGCTCTTAGATCAGAGAGCCTGGAAGCCTCCCTGTCGCCACTCCCGGGGAGTCATGTCCCTAAATGTCACCCAGGCCAGGCTGGAGGCTAGATGCAGTAGGCATTTCTCATTGGGCCTGGAGAGTCCCAGGAGGAAAGGTGAGCACAGACAGGCCACAGCTTAGAGGCCTATGGGGTCTTTACACCAATGGAGGTAAGTCTGTCCAATGCCGAGACAATGCCTAGGCTTGGCCTTGTAGGTGACCAGCTGAAGTTGTCCCTACCCTCTACAACTGCCCAGACTCTCTAGGAGTCCTAGACCCTCCTCTTTTGCTTTCTCTCCTCCATACCAGCTCTCCTCCCTCCAGGGCCCCTCTGTCTCCTTGCTCTGTGCCCCACCCCTCCCCTTCTACCTGCCTCAAGCCCACCCCTTCCAGTTCGTCCCTATTGTCTCACTCCTTTCCTCCATTTTTTCTTTGACCTGCCACAACCAGCATGTGAAATCTTCTTTATGTGACCAGGGCATGTTCAGAAGGACAATTGGAGGAAGAGGCCGTTGGGGCAGGGTTTCATCCATTGACCCCACAGCTGGACGGAGGTTTCTGGAATGTGCATTTTGACCTCTTCTCTCCCAAGGATCCCACAGACTGGCATCTGCCCCACCCCCAGGGATTCTTCATGGTCTTTGCAGGGCCATGAGCTACCTCAGGACTCAGGCTATCAGGAAGAAACACCCCCCCCCTCCGCCCCCCATCCCCCACTGCAGCACAGGAAGTCCAAGCAGAGGACAATTCCTAAGAGCCCTGGAGAGTAGGAAGTGAAGCAAAGGCTTCTTCCACCTCAGGTACTCCCTCTGCTGGACAGGCAGAGCAGGGCAGGGTTTGACCCTGTAAAGTCCTGATAGAAGACAAGCCCTAAGAGGGCAGCCCTGATCTGCCCTCCTCCTCCCAGGCACAGGCTCCGCAGTATCTAGTGCATAGCGGTTGTTGCATGCCTTCCCAACAAACCAATCAGAGAAGCTGGAGAGAGAGAGAGAGAGAGAGAGAGAGAGAGAGAGAGAGAGAGAGAGACAAGGAACAATGACTGGCCCCTACAGAATTCTCACACACAGTAGGACCACAAAGAATATCAGCTGGGCTGTGGTGGCACACACCTTTAATCCTAGCACTTGGGAGGCAAAGTGTATCTCTGAGTTGGAAGCCAGCCTGGTCTACAGAGCTAGTTCTAGAACAGTCAAGGCTACATAAAGAAACTCTGTCTGGGGAGCAGGGGGGAGGGAGGGGAAAGAGGGATATGGGTTGTGTAAAGGTGCAGGGTGGGTCTGAGGTTAGCCTAGCTAGCCATGGAGAGCCTAGCCCACCACACCCAGTGCTTCAGACCCCATATCTGGCAACTCCCAACAGCATGTACAACTCTCGTCCATTTGGTATGCTAAGTGTCGTGACCCACCTTGCAGAAAAAAGGACTGAGGCCGAAGGCACTCACCAGCTCTGGTCATTTGGGCAGAGTTAGCATTCAATGCAAGTCCACAGCAGCCCTCCTGCCTGGCCCTGCTCTGTGAGTCTACGTGACAGCTTGGGATTTGAGCCCCTGGACCTGCCTGAGGACTTCTGGCACGCGCCTCTCTCGCCTGTCCAGAGGGGACCATTAGGCTTTTACAAGTCCCGATTTATATACTCGCCTGGGCCATGGGCCCTGCCAGGCATTTATAGGTTTCTAAGTGGTCCTGTCTCTGGGGAAAATGCAAACAGAACAGGAACTAGGAAGGAGCTGCCAGCCCTCATCAGCCTAAGCCTTCCATTGATTCCCAGGGGTCCTGGGCCTGGGGTGACTGAATCCTGCTTAAGAACATGCATGGGGCTAGCTTGGGGCAGTGGAGGCTGTTTCAGAGAATGGCAAAACAACAAAGAGTTCAAGATGTCTCACGTGATACAGGCTGGGGCCTGTATCTGGGACTAAGACCGGTTTTACTTCTGTGACTATCCTGGCCCTGGTTACATTTGTTACATATAGCCTTGCATACAAATGGCCCTTCATAATTTGAATTAACTTTCCAGTAACAGATAAAAGGGTACATGTAGAACAAGAGCCAGAATAGAGAAAGGCCTGCTAACCCCATTGAGTCAAGCCTGGAAACACAGGATACTTGGGTCCCTGGCCTCAACCCCAAAGCTCTACAAGGTACCAGAGAGAGGGAAGAGACAGTGCTGGGGCACCCTCAAGCAGGCTGGGACCCCAGAAGGTGGGGCTGGGGCAAATCTCAGATTCTCAAAGAGCGAAGTCCTCTGGAATAAATGAGCAGTGGTACTGGCCCAGTATGGCCCATCAGGGTCAGGGTCAGGCTGTGTCAGCCTTCAGGGCCCAGAAGGCAGCTGGGCCAGGGCCAGCCCACATCCCCCTACATCCCGATGACCCCACTTTTCCTGCTCACCTTGGCAGCAGTGCCTTTGGGAACCGGTCACCTGCAACAGAGGAGGCAGGACAGGAGTCCAGAAGACCTTGTGTTGCTTCACCCCAAAGAGACCCCATTCACCCATATGAGCAAGAAGCTACTGAAAGTAGGGCTGCTGTCTCTTCCATGGCTCTCCATTACAACTGTCAGGGAGTTCCCACAGCTTTGCCAGGAGGCCTTGTACAAAGCTCCCTAAAGGCTCCAGGCCAAGGAAATGTGAACACTAGAGGGTTCTGTCAGCATCTCCCACCCAGTGTGGGTCATACCTGTGGGGAAAGGCCACTGTGAGATGCTCCCGTGACTCTCCAGCATCCCCCACCCAGTGCGGGTCATGCCTGTGGGGTAAGGCCCTAGATTCTCCCATCTCACAGGTAAGAAAACTGAGGACAAGGGTGGAGTGAACCACCCTGATTGCATATGGCTAAACCAGTGGTTGAACTACCATCCCCCTAGCTGCAATGCCCCAGGAGTCAGCTTCTGAACCCCTGCCCTGTGTATTTGTAGACCCCAGACATCCAAGGCCCACAACCCACCTCCTCCACTCACCCAAGGAGAATTGCCTCACAGTTAGGACCTCAGCTCCTCATCTGAAGACAGAGCCATGCCCCCTCAGCCAGCCCCCATCCCTGCTCCAGGCTGCAAGAGGTCCAGTGAGGCAGGAGACAGAGCCACTGTGTCAATCCAGAGGGGGAGTGCCCAGGCAAGCCAGGATCTTCATAGTTTACCCTTTGTTGGCATCCAAGGTTCCCTCTATCAGTCACCTCTACCCCACCAGCCTGAGCCCCAAAAGAGGAGGGGGGTGTCTTCTACCAGAGAGGCTAGGAGTTGGAGGGCAGCCCCAGGGTGAGGTCATAAGTTTAATGAAGGACAGGGCCTGAACCCTCCCTCTCTAAGCAAGACACAGCTAGTGTGACCCTGATTGCCAGGTGCATCTGTGGGTGAGGGACTCAAGGCTGAATTACTTTTTTTTTTTTTTTTCGAGACAGGGTTTCTCTGTGTAGCCCTGGCTGTCCTGGACTCATTTTGTAGACCAGGCTGGCCTCGAACTCGCAAAGATCTGCCTGCCTCTGCCTCCCAAGTGCTGGGATTAAAGGCATGCGCCACCACTGCCCGGCTTGAATTACTTTTTAATACTGGAGAAACGGGGGCTCTGGAAACTTAAAAGATGATGAAGGCCTGAGTGTGGACAGCAGGGTCCCTCAGTCCCCACCCTGGCCTAGTCACATGCTGACCAGGACCTTGGGCAAGTCAACTCATTGAGTCTGGGGTTTTACTATGGAAGCTGGGACGATGGCCCCTCCGTTGGTGGGTAGATTCAGTGCCATCCCATTGAGGGCCTGTATATAGTAGTTGAGTTACTTAACAAATGTTTGTAACTATTAGTCTTTCTGCTTATACAAATACCCTAAACACTGTCTCTATAACCATAAGCCAAGCTCCATGTGCAAATGGACAGACAAGTTGGGGGAAAGTTGCAGCTTCCCTTGGGAAGCATGGAAGTTTGATGGTAGGTCTGGTCTTGAGACTCCCAGGGCAGTGCTCATGTTAGCCCATGTGGACTTGCCTCATTGATCAGCACTCCCCAGCCTGTCTCCCAAAGCCCAGGACCTAGGCTCAAAAATTCCAGCTATGGGCTTCTGCCTTCGAGTAAAAACTCAATTAGGCTGTGCTGAGTAGGACTGTGAGAAACCAGGTGTCATGGCCTTGGGTGGAGCCCAGGAGAGGCAAACTTCATCTAGTAATTCAGTAACCAGTGACTTCCTTACATCCCACTTGGTCTACAGAGTGAGAGGCCGCCCTGGCCATCCTCGCGTCCATCTAATAAACCAGGCCCCTGGCAAGGAGTTACAGTACTCAGCACCAGACGTGTCCCCAACGCGACCTCCCTTCCCCATAGCTTACAGACCTCTCTCTCCTAATTTCTTTCTGTGTACTTGGTGTGCTCTTGAAATAGATTCTCCTCCGTGAAGCCCCCTTAACGAGCACTGGACACAGGCCCAGACATGGGTACTCCTTTTAGCGGTTCCCCACAGAGGTCAGTGAGTGGGGGAGGGGTGTAGAAATGCTTGCCAGACACACACAGCCAGGGATGCTGCCAGCTCCCAGGCCCAGGACACTCAAGGCAAAGCCACCACTCCCACCCAGTTGAAGGCTCTTCTCCAGTCACACTGTCTTACTGCCATCTACGGCCAAGAGCCCACCTTGGCCTCTCCAACTTTCAGACCTTGCTCCTAACAGGACTCTCTGGGGGCCTCTGTGAGCAAAGTACTTGACAGTCACTCCAAAGACCATGTTGGGAAGAAAACAGGGTGCCATGAATCTGGCTCAGAACACTAGGCCAGACGTCCTGGGTCCTGAACTCCCCACTCCTCCAAAAACAAGCTCTCTGGCTTAGTCAACTAGGAATAACTTCCTTAGCTTGCAGAACTACGCTGCTAGCATGCTACATGCCACTTACTGGTGAGAATGGCCATGCTTTCCTCTGCCTAAATCAAGAGCAAGACAAGGGTGCCCTCTCTTTACATTTTATTCAACAACAGTCCAGAAATTTCTAACCAGAGAAACTAGGCAAAAGATAAGACACCCAAAATTTCTTTGTTTTAAAAACTGTGAGTTCAAGGCCAGCCTGCTCCTCTCTTTACATTTTATTCAACAACAGTCCAGAAATTTCTAACCAGAGAAACTAGGCAAAAGATAAGACACCCAAAATTTCTTTGTTTTAAAAACTGTGAGTTCAAGCTGGGCGGTGGTGGTGCACGCCTTTAATCCCAGCACTTGGGAGGCAGAAGCAGGCGGATCTTTGTGAGTTCGAGGCCAGCCTGGTCTACAAAGTGAGTCCATGACAGCCAAGGATACACAGAGAAACCCTGTCTCGAAAAACCAAAAAAAAAAAAAAAAAAAAAACTGTGAGTTCAAGGCCAGCCTTCTCTACAGAGTGAGTTCCAGGACAGCCAGGGATACACAGAGAAACCCTGTCTCAAAAAACCTTAAAAAAAAAAAAAAGTAAAAGTATTATATATTATTGAATGTAGAAAATCTTAAGGGGCATATACATACACGTATGTGCACATATACACACACACCTATTAAAGCTAATAAAATGATCAAAGGTTCAGGTTACAAGATCAACACACAATTATTAATTTGTATTTATACTCGAAACAAGCAGTCCAAAAATGAAATTAAGGAAAATAGCATTGAAAAGAATAAAATGACCGGGCTCCATGGTGATGTCTTTAATCCCAGCACTCAATTGCAGAGGCCGGTGTGTCTCTGTAAGCTTTAGGCTAGCTTTGGGCTACATAGTGAGTTCTAGGACAGCCAGGGCTACATAGTGAGACCTTGCTTCCGACCTGCCTCACAAAATAGTAACAAATTTAACAGACTGTATTGTGAAAACTGTAATTGGGGCGACATCTCACATTCATGGGTCAGAGGACCATTTGTTTGCACTCTGTCACCACTGTCACTCCCCTGACTGACCTACAGTCAGAACAGGCCATCTGTGAACCTCAGCTGTGTTCTTTGCAGAAACTGCCCATCTGACCGTGAAATTCATATGCAAACTCCTATAGGCCACAGCATAACTCAAGCAGTTTTGAAAAAGAACAAGTCAGAGGGCTCAGGAGTCCTGCATCGGTCTCCAAACGTAATACAAAGCTGACGCAACCAAAGCAATGTTAACCAAGCATAAGGAAAATCCAGTAGAGTGGAGAGCTGGAAGGAAAGCCTCCACTTCCATGGTTGGTTGGCTTTTGACAAACACCAAACAGTTAACTGAGGAAAAAAATTTCCATGTGTGTATAGGGACAACTGAAGGCCCATACGTAAAAGAATGAATGTGGATCTTGATCTTAAAATATATATATATATATCAAAAAAGACCAAAACTCAAATAAAAGCATTAAAACTATAAAGCTCGTGGGAAAATAATATTAAAGGAAATCTTGGTGACCATGGCAACGATTTCCTAAAATTGGCATCAAGAGCCCATGTGGCACACCGGATGTCACTAAAATGAAAACTGTCTGTGCATCAAGGGACACCATCAGGAAAGCAAAGAGGCAGTCCACAGAGCAAGAAAAACTGTCTTCAAATTGTGGAAACTATGTCCAGAATATATTAAGAATGCTTATAACTCAGTAATTTTCAAATATGTTTTAAGTGGGTAAATGATTTGAAATGATGTTACTCTGAAGAATATTTACCAATGAAAAGTGGCCCTACCTCATTAGCCACCAGGGAAATGCACATTCACATCCCACGGGGACACTACTGTGTACCCACCAGTGTGGGTACCACCCGAAGCCACCATGGGCATCCTGGTAAACAGTGGAGAGCCAGAACTTCAGGTGCTGCTTATGGGAGTGTAGCATGGGAGTGGTGCATTTGCTATGAAAACACCCTGGCAGCTCCTTAAAAACTTATCATAGAGCTTCTATACGACTTACCCATTTTACTCTGAAATGGAATAAAAACTCCAGAGATGTTAGAACACATGTTCACAGAAAATCTTGTGCACAGATGTCTGTGGTAGCATTATTCGTAGCAGCCCTGAAGTGGAAGAAAACTAAACATCCATCAGTAGTGAGCAGATGAACAGATGTGGCACATCCACCCGGTGGAATACTACTCAGCATTAAAAACTGAAGTACGAGCACGGTGAACGCATGGAGGACGCTTGAAGACGTTAGGCCAAGTAAAGGGCAAGCACGGACGGCCACATGCTGTGTGACTGGTTGCTGTGGCATGCCAGGGTGAGCAATGCCACAGGGACAGAACACAGTGCCCAAGAATAGCCGTGGGGGGGGACTAGCAGACACAGGCTTCCCTTTGGGGTGATGAGAGTGTTCTAGAACTCACTGGGAGGAGGATGAACATTGAAATCACTGAACTGGACATAGAAAATGGAAATTACACCTCGATAAGGCCTCTCTTTAAAAAAAAAAGTCTGTGCTGAATTTGTTCCTTACAACCCTCCTAATAGTGACAGAGCCATGCAAGCTAGTTAACAGCCCGTCTGGACGCAGCCCCAAGTGACTAATCTGTTATTTTTTCCTCTGGCTTTTCGCTGCATTTCTCTTGCTTGGTCACCTCGGAGACAGAAAATGAACAGGTTAGGTACTAATTAGAGAAAATGGAGCCTTCTCTAGTGGAAAGGACAGCCAGAAGGGTACATGCGTATCCCTTGCACGGGATGAGGCCCAACTTTTTCCACAAGCCAAAGTCATTCAAAAGAAGAGTCTTGGCTCTAGAGAGGCCACAAGAAAACACCGCAGAAGCCTCTCTTGCAGGCACAGGGCTGCTAGAAGGAGGACTGAGGGCTCTTGCCAGCCACCACTGCCCTAGTGCCTCACACAAGCTAGGCCAGTGTTCTACCACTGGGCTATAAACCCCGACCTTTTTTTTTTACTTTCTGGGTCAGGGTCTCATTAAGCTGTGCACACAGACTGGAATTCGTGATCTTCATGACTTGACCTCTTGAATAGCTGGGATTATAGGCCTATACCACCAGGCCGAGAGCCCCAAGTATCTTGTTCCTTCTCAGGGGAATGACCTGGTGCAGAGGTGTGGGAGAGTCTGAGAACATGAGGACAAAGATGGGCTGGCCTATGAGCAGTCAGGCCGGGTAGGGAGCGACATCAAGGGGCTGCGCACTCCTTCCAGGGGCTGGTAAAGGAGTTTGGATGGTCTCACTGGGCCCTCATGTGTCAGCCACATCTCTGAGCCTGACTCCGCCTCTGAAGCAGGCTCCTTGAGAATCCCATGAGATAATACAATGTGGCCTGCTTAATGGAGCACTGGGAACAGAGCAAGGGCTACGTAAATCTTGTCTGTTCTAATGGTGATGACGATTCCTTGGCTTCCCGGGACAGTCTGACAGGAGTGAAGTGTAGCTGAAATGTCAGAGAGAGGCTGAACTTAACAAAAAGCTGTGAGAACAGTGGGGGCCACAGCGGCAGGCTATGGAAGGGCCCTGCTGGGAATGTGCCCCAGAGGAGCCAGCACTCAGGCACCCAGTATTGAAAAAAAAAATGGGGAGAGGTGGAGTAAAACTGGAGGTTGGTGGGAAGGCAGTGAAATAGCTCTCAGTCTCCCTGGTGCCCCTAAACAGCGAAGAACCACTCCTTTTCCTACCCCCAACAATCACCTTCCTTTCTCTCAAGACCAGAGACAGAGAGTGGAATCTTGATCCAGAAAGGCAAAGCTGCCTGACATCCCCCTGGGCGGGAGGCTAGAAACTCTTGGAGTAACTGCCTCTAAAAATGGGCATTTGAGTCTACCCGGAAAAGCTGGCTTCCCCACTTCACATCAAAGCCCACGGCAGATAGGGCAGGCAGGCTGCAGTTGCCCACAGTCTCAGTGCCACATCTGGGCTTTTTAGTGCCTCACCTGTGATAGGTGTCACCTGCCAGGGATCACCAGACTCCAATAAAGAAAATCTGGAAGACACCTTTGAAGGAAAACAAGCAGGTGTCTTCAGAAGGTCAGAGAACACAGAAATGGAAAGTGGGGGGGGGGGGAGAGTGAGATTGTTTGAATATCAATACAAGAAGTTCTAAACACAATGAAAACTAACAAAAGCTCTCCCAAAATTGGAAAAACAAAAAACAAAAAACCTCCCTGAATCTAGAGAACCAAAGATAAAGATCCTAAAAGAGAGAAGAGGACAGGGAAAAGGGGAGAAGAAAGTCCAGGCAAAACTTGAAATTTGAATCTCATCTGGTTTCAGAGCAACACTAGAAGGCATAGGCCTACAGCAAAAGCCTTAAGAATTCTGAGCAAAACCAGTTTTCAAATGCAAATTCCACACTGATTGGTACTAATCACTCACTGATCTAAGCTGAATATAAAACAAAGGTAGTCTCAGGCAACTAGCAAAAAAAAAGGTAATTTTGATGCACCACTTTTCAAAAAGTTCTCTGAGGGTGAGATCCAGCAAATGGTGGACTAAGGCAAGCATTCTCCCAAGCAAGGACTCCAGGGCAGGAGAAGGGTAGGAGAAATCTCTGCAGAAAATAGCTGTACAACAGGGCCCGTGGGCCAGATGGCTGAGTTGGGGGGAACAGTCAATCTATGAATGACCAAGGCAGCATGGACAGGGACAGGAAGAAGTGTGGCATATGGCTGTAAAGTGGGACTGGAAAGAATTAGCGATGGGGACATAGGACACTGAGACTGTCCTATGTTATTAACTGGGAAATGGGTCAAAGTGTGAGGGTAAAAAAAATCAGAATCCTGGGCTGGAGAGGTGGCTCAGTGGTTAAGAGCACTGGCTGTTCTTCCCAAGGTCCTGAGTTCAATTCCCAGCAACCACATGGTGGCTCACAGCCATCTCCATTGAGATCTGCCCGGGGAAATATATGTAGAGCAAATACTGTATACATAATAAATAAATAAATAATGTTAAAAAAAAATCAGAATCCATTACTGAGCTGGTTGAATATTTACCGACTCGTGGCAACATATATCTGGAATCCATATTACATTCAACAGAACTGTGTGTGTTAGAGGGGGGGGGGGGGCAGGGATCATGAAGAGAAAGGCAGTATTTCCTAACCTCCTGGGAGCCCAAGGAATTGCCCAGGGAGTTGCCCAGGATTAACACACTGCTGGCCAACCTGAGACTGTGAATGCAGCTGCCCTGGAAAAGAAATGGTGGTTGGAACTGATTAGATAATTTGAGGGTGCTGGCTACCATAGAAGTACAACTTTTCGTAACAGCATTGTTTGTATTACTTTGAGAAAAATGGAAATCCATGTTACATGGGTATAGTCGATCACTCTTAACAAGAAAGGTATTGAATGAGACTCAGCAAACCTAAGTGCCTTCATGTGGACCAGTCAGGATAGGAACTGAGTGAAGCCACAACTCAGTGACTCCTGTCCACACAAGGGATGCTCTCAGGAAGGGCGGAAGAACGGGCCGTTTGCACACTCGGACTCCGGAGCGAGTGGGCTCCACTCCCCAATGCTGGAAAGAGTTTAAAACCGTTCAATCCTGCTCACTTCTGTGAAGTTAGCAGAGGGCAGGAGAGACAGATGACCGTGATTTGTGTGTGTTTGATCCTAAGGCTTTATTTTCAAAGAGAGGAAAAAAATATGGGACCAGAGGAAGTTCTTCTCATTGACGGTGAATTCTCAGGCCTCAAAGCATCGGAGACAATTTCCATAATGTTCCACCTTATTCTGCACACGTTGCCCTGCAACCTTTGATGCTGCAGTCAGGAGGTTCGAAAATGCCACCCCGCCCCCACACTTGCCCTGTAGTCTCAGCTCCCACACCTCCCTCCCATCTGCATTCCTTAGGGCAGGTTGGGGGAGGGTATTTGGAGGTTCGGATTTTGGAGGTACCAAGGTTCCTGCTAGGAGTGGACTCAGAAAGTTCATCAGCCATTGGTCCCCATAAGCTGGTAAGCTAAGTGGAGCCACTGGGTCACCTGATCTCACTGTCACCCTCTGTAGGCTGGCTTCTTGCCCTCTAATCAGACTGAGGGGCTCTCAAAGGCCTGACCCAGTATGATCTCTGAGCTCTTCAGCTGGGACAGGGGCCAATTGGTTCTTGAATAAAAAAGAGTGGTTTCCCCACTGAGTGTGCCCCCTCTCCTCACAGCAGCTCCTCAAACATGGTGGCCACACATGAACCCCTTGGTTCAGAGCCTCCTGGGATGACTGCTACCGATACAGATTACTGACTCATCTAAAACCTTCTGGTGCTTAAAGCCCCTGCTTGAGGCTCATCGCCTTCGTGTCCTCCCCTGACCTTTATCCAAAGTGGTTTCTGTCTGAGTGCTGGCAGCAAGTAGGGAGAAGAAACAGAGCCCACCTAGCCCCAGGCCAAATGCTCAACTTCCCCTGCTGTGGGGGTTGTTCAGGATGAAAGCATTGGGTTCCCATTTCCTCTCTAATATGGTCAGGCTCCTCACTGAACTCCCAGGAGTGAAGGATGAGCCAGGGTCAAACCGAGCATCCAGGGCCAGGAGGCACCTTGTAGTTCGGAGCCCTGAGGCCTTGGGTGGGCAGTAAGCAAGACAACTGTAGTGGGTAGAGGGTGGTGCAGGCACTAGGGGTTTCTTCCAGCCTATCTGCCTCCTGTCAAGGGCGGGAGAGGTCCTGCTCCATAGCAGATTTTTCCCATCACGGGAAAGCTTTATCTGTAAGTAGAGGGCAAGCCTTAGGTTGGGTCCTAGCGGCCTCTGGTGGCCATTCCTCTGACTTTCTCCAGTGGCCAGCGCATGCTGGTGGGAGGGAACCCAGGTCCTTTGCAGGGTGCCCAAGGATGGACTGTGTGGTGAACTTGGCCAGAGGGCTGCAGCCCCATTGAGCTCACTGAGTGGCTTGGGACAAGCCTCCGAGTAGGGCCAAACCAGTTGTCAGAGAAGCTTGGAGCGGAAAGACCTCAAAGTACATGGAGACCCCTCTACACATTCATTACACAAGAGGAAACTGAAGCACGGATCCTAACAAGTGTCACACCTACCTAGGTTGTGAGTGGGAGAGGGTCACTGTGTGCTGGAGAAGGGGGCTTCCAGAACCAGGGGAACTGCCATCTGACTTTCCCATCCTGATCCCAGCCCCCCACTTCAGTTTTTTTTTTTTTTTTTTTCGAGACAGGGTTTCTCTGTGTAGCCCTGGCTGTCCTGGACTCAATTTGTAGGCCAGGCTGGCCTCGAACTCGCAAAGATCCGCCTGCCTCTGCCTCCCAAGTGCTGGGATTAAAGGCGTGCACCACCACTGCCCGGCTCCCCCCACTTCAGTTAATCCACCCTTCCTTTACTGACTCTAATGTCCTTCCTCTGCAGAGCCCACTTGGATGCCCAGTGATCACCAGTCAGTTTGGGCACTGGAGTTCACATCCCAGCCAAGCCCCTCCCCCTGCTTGACTCCCTACAGTCCTCATCCACACTGAGGATGCCATTGCCAGGGCCCTCCAGAGCCTGCCCTGCTTGAGGTCTCAGCCACCAAGGTCCTTCCCATGTCCTGTGCACACAAGCTTCATCCCCTTCTCCCCAAGATTCCTCATCAGAGGGACCCCTGTGACAACTGGCCATACATACTCACACACACATACAGATACGCATACACACACACACACACACACACACACACACACAAAGACACATTTACATGCAGGCACATCCATATACATACACATACAGATACATATATACACACATACACATAAACACACACATATGTGCAGATAAACATACATGTAACATGCACATAGACACATACAGACAAACCATTTATTACTATTTAGCCACTCATATCTCAAAAAAAATTTTTTTGGACAGTGTCCCACTAATCAGCCCTGGCTGTCCTGGAGCTCTCTGTGTATGCCAGGCTGGCCTCAAACTCACAGAGATCCATCTGCCTACCTCTGCCTCCTGAGTGCTGGGATTAAAAGCATGCTCCACCATGCCTGGCCTCTAGCTCAGGTTTAGAAGATGAATTCACTCTCACTCATGGTTCCTTCCTACCCCAAGGAAGGAACTCTATGCTGTCCTTGTTCCTAAACCTTGTGGGCACCACACAGTCCCATCTTCCTGGAAGCACTGCTCCACTCCTGCCTGGCTGCATCCTTCCCAGGATGTACCTGTCCCTGTCTGTAGACAATCCTCTCCTGGCCTGTGCTGGCAGGGGCATCCTTCTCAGTGTGGTGTGCCCTCCTAGGCTTAGCCCCAGGATTCAGCCCCATCCTGCCCTGCTTGCCAGTAGCTCTTCAAAGTTCACATGCAAGACCTTTCCCTTGTTTTCTTGTCTCTTGAGTCAGAGACCAGGTCTTGTCATGGTTCTTGTCTGAAACTCCCTCAAGAGTGAACCTGGACGTGCCCTGAATGGCACAGGGAACACCAGAGCCACACAACAGATGGCTCATTTATGACCTTCCTGCTGTCTTTCATGCTGGTTGGCAGAGTCTCTTGGAGCTGGGATGGGAGAAGACAGAATTCCGAGTCCCCCAGTTAGCAATAGGGAGGGGAGTCTGCCCAGCTCATGACCCATCAGGACCTCTCCACACACAAACCCTAAAGGATGCCAAGCCACGCTCAACATCAGGGGATACTGTATCTCCTGCCCAGGTCTTCTGACAGAGCTTAAGACTTCTTTGTGGGGTGTGTGCAGATGCATGTATCTCTCATGCCATATTCTACAATCTTCTCCCTTAGTCCCTCTGAGAAAGGGTCTCTTTCTGATTCCGGAGGTAGGCCAGCAGCCACCAAGCTTGGGGGATCCTTGTATTTCCACCTCTCCCCCATAGCACTGGGTTTACAGGCATAGTGGCCACGCTCAGCTTCTGACACTGGGTCTGGGAACTCTCACCCAGGCACACATGTGTGCAGCAAGTACCTTACATGCAGAGTCATCTCTCCAGCCCCGCTTAAGCATTTCTCCATCTTCAACACCAAGCATCTTTCCCCTTGAGGAGCCTTTCTAGTTACCCAGGCTGGTATAGCTCATCCTGTGGGTGCAGGCCCTGCTTCCTTCCTTTAGAAATGAAAGCCTCTTACCCACCTCAGCATCTATTCCCATTTTGATTCCAGACCCCTCCCTGCCTCCTCTCTATCTGGTTAGAGGCCTCCAACTCTCAGACAGTCTTCCTCTATCCCAGGCTGCCCTGCCGGAGGATCCAGCCTGCACTCCTAGAGGAGTTGACAGTTACGCCTCCTTATGCTTGCTCTACCAGGGGGATTTGCATGTATCCAGCCTGCCTGGCATATAATCACTTGATTGTTGTCCCTGTCTTACACATGGAAGTGAGGCTGTGTGTCCCAGGCCAAGTATCCAGTATGTGCTGGGTAGGGCTTTCCCAGATCAGAGTTCTACAAGAAAAGCCATTCCAAATGTGATTTAAATGGAAACCAGCCTGGGAGCTGCTCCCCACCCCAGCTGGCTCTGGATGGAGGCTGTGCATCCCCTTTCATGCTGTTTATTCTTTTGAACAAATTGTGAGTTTTACAAGACATTCAAAGTCTGTGGTGGCAAACACATGTTCCCATGCTGAGTGTCATTTGGCCCACTGAAGCGAGGGCTATGAATGCAGTAGGCGGCCACACACGCCCCGCCTCGGGCTCTGCTCTTCCCTGTGAGGCTCACGTCTTGCCTCACCAAAGGCCACCTCAGGAAGAAGCTGTCTTCACCTCTGTGTCCCCTTCACATCCCTGGACCCCACACTGACAGCATCTGAGGGAGGGTGTTGGTGTGTCCACTTAGGAGAGAAGGAAACAGGTGCACAGGGAGAGGTGACCAGCCCAAGGTCATGTGCTGCTGGGAACTGTAGCCCAGATCTCCCAGCTCCAAAGCCAGGTTCTCCCTTACCATTGGAGCTTTTTAGGTCAAGTTCCTCTTTGTGCCTGGCCCACTGTCCTGGGTCTCCTAAAAAGCGGGAGTGCTGCAAATTCACTCATCTCCCAGGCCTCAGTTTCCCCACTGAAGAATAAGAGGATGGACCCTGAACTCCACAGCACCCCCCTCCCCTGTGTTTCCAAGGAAAGAACACACTCCCTTAACCATGCAACCCAAGTTGTCAGGCTCACCCCTCCCCCACCCTGCACTGAAGGGATGTCAGAGGCTGTCCTCTGTCTGTCACAGGTACCCTCAGACATACTCAAGACAGCTCAGGTGGTTTTAGTCCAAATGAATTCCCAGTCAGAACTGAGTTTCAAACCAAGGAAACAAGAGCCCCATTGCACACCCCAAAGCCTCAGATATGCATAACCCCTGTGCTCTCAGGGACAAACTTGGGGAAACTGTCTTCTAGTCAACTCTATGTGGCAATGGGGTCTCCTCAGCATCTTCCAGTGTGCTGGGGACCTCTTCCTAATGCCCTTATCAGGACATCCCCACAGATGCCCTAAAACCTCATCACTCACTCCTTCTCACTCCACCCTATCTCCCAGAGCTCTGGCCATATCCACACAGCCCCCTCCTAAGACCAGACCTGAAGACTTGGGGGCTCACTAGGCCTGATCCTAGAAGCTACAGGGCCAGGCGGAGTAGTCTGAGAAGATGAGTCTGAGTTGAATTTGGGATGATCAGAAGAGCAAAAAACAAAACAAAACAAAATAAAATAAAATAAAAGTATACCAGGAAAGAGCAGGCACAAAGGTTCTGCCAGGGGAGAGGCTGCGAAGGTGCAGAAAAGGCCTCAGTGGCCTGCACAGTAGAGAGGAGGAGGAGAAGAGGGAAGGGTAGGATGACAGGGATAGCACCCCCCCCCCAAGCCTGCACTGTGGGAGTGCTGCTGAGAGAGTGCAAGAAGCCTGGGGTACTCAACTACAAGTTTATACAGGAAGTGACTTGCCACCCACACAGCGTGTGAGCAGCATCCTCTTTCAGGGAAATGTTGGCTCCAAACACTACAGCCTAAAACAACTTTTAAAAGACCCTTTAGGAATATGAGCAGATGTGATGAAATCTAAAAAAGCAAGAAAGTTCATGAGGCTCCCAGATTCAGGGCACTGGACACCACGGATCAGGAAGTGAGAGCAGGACAGGGAGGCAGGCCCCGGGAGGTCACTGTCAGGGGCCAGGCTGAAGCTTTAGACTGATGGCTGCTCATCACATATTAAAAACGAAGAGAAGTGTGGGCCATGTTTGCACCAAGGATGAGTATGGCTCAGGCACCATCCTGGCAGTTCAGATGGTTCAGAACCCCAGAGAACAGGCTGGGGATGGGGGTTCTGTGGAGAACAACTGAAACCACTGGAGGTTTGTAGGAGAGCTGATCCATTTATAAAGGCAACCCTGACCATATGGAGGATAAGGTTGATGGAGGAAGGGACAAGAGCTCTGTCTTGCTGATTTGAGGGGATGCTGACCCTATCTTTGCATCTCACAAACACAAAGCCACTTTCTACAGTGTTCTGTGACCAGAAGACTGATCCTTAGAGACATCATGGGCTTCACTCTCTGGCTTTTGCTAGAAGACAAGGGGTTAAATTTGGAATATCCGCTTTAAGAAAGATCCATGGCTGCACCTGTACCAACTGCTACTAAGAGACACAGTGAGTGCCAAGGGACCTCCTTGGATCTTAGATGCTGCACACACCATGCCTGATACAGCCCTGACTCGTGTTAGGGGCCTGATAAAGCTTTTCAGTGAGCTCACACATACCTGTGTTAGGTTCAGGCTACCATGCCAGCTGCCCTGTCCAAGAGTTTTATAAATAATCAGATCCAATGGAGAGTGTCTGGGAAGACAGGTTAAAGTGGGACCTGGGGCATTTCCCTCAGAAGGGAGGCACAGATCTCTGAGGTTTTGGACCCTAGTCTGGGTTCTTCTGTATTGAAAACTACCCAGCTGGCCTCATGATCCTGCCACAGGTTGATACCTGCCCAGAGAACCTGCATGGCTGTATGATCCAGACGACTGGCTGGCTGAGCTCCTGCTGCCTACCTACCCTGCTGTAATCTATCTTCCTATGGCCCATGACCATGTCCAGGGACTCCCTGGGTCCCTTGTTTCTGTTTCTGAGGCTCAGCATGGAAGAGCTCTGGCTAGAGACTGGAGTGTGATAAGAAATAGCAATTCTTCCTCCAGCTCCCTTCCTGCAGGATCCTCCTTGCTGGGAAGTCTCACCTGCCTCATAGCCACCTCTATACAGCTGGCCTTTCAGGGCTCCGGACTCTGGGCTCCTCCTCTTGATTAGTTCTTTCACTGACACCCCTCCCCCTCTGGTTCCCCCCACCCCCACCTCAACTTCCAGCAGCTTAATTTGACTATACTCTGTGGTTCCTGCTGGGACTCAACATGATGGAAACAGAGGTTCCCAGCACAAGGCCTCTGCATACATGGCTTGGTGAGCCCCTCTCCTTGAGCCTTGAATTCCAGTGTGATGGAACACCCACCTCAATATTATGTCAGACTGTGTCATGGCAGACTGGAGAGAGATCATCCTGCTAGCTTTGAAGGAACAACTGCTATGATGAGGTCACTAGGTGAGGACCAGACAGTAGCCTCTAGGAGCTGGGAATGACTCCCAGCTGGCTGCCAGCAGGAAGTCGGGACATTAGGCTACAAGGACTAGCCATCAATTTGAATGGACTTGGAAGAGCATAGGATGGTCATCCTTACTGAGACAGCTGCGTAGCTGCTGCGTACCTCGATCTTGGCTAAGTTAAAACCCAGGGCAATGAGCCCAGGCAGACTTTCACCCCATTTCTGATACTAATAAAAAGAGACTGATAGCATAAACTAGTGTTGGTTCGAGTCACCAGGGTGGTAGTCATTTGTTAAGCAGCAACAACAGCTAATACCCTGTCTTTTATGTGTTCCCTCAAGTCACAGTATCCACTCTCCAAACTGCTTAGTCCCTACTGTTTGAAGACTGGACCAAAAGGCCCAAGCCAGCTGTGCAGCTGCTTGGCCTGGACTCCCCTGGAACCTGTTTCTGTTGCTTTCTGGTCTCTTCCAAGGAATTCTCTTTGGCCAGTTGACAGAAGAGAAACCACTGAAAGACTGGTTTACAATGGATGCATATGCTATGCCAGACCTTGCCAGAGGACTGACCCTCCCCTCAGGGCCTGCCTGAAGAACTGAGCTTCTTTGTGAGCAGAGCTTCATCTGATGGTTCACTCCAGTGGGAGGAGAGCCATTCATGGTCAGGGGCTTTAGGTGCCCAAGGACTTGGGAAAAAATGAGATTGGAAAGCTGGTGCCAAACAGGTAGGCATTTGGACAGACTTCTCCAAGGGGCACAGTGCAAGAAGACACATGTGTTTCAAATCCCTTTGCAGAGTAGACTGTTGGGAACAAAGTGGGTAAACAAGAACAGCCATTCTGTTGGACACCAGTTAACTCCTCCCAGCTAGTCCTCTCCACTTCTGATGGATTCATGAATAACCATGACATGGAGAGGGGCTCACTCTCCATAGGTCGCTATAACAAAATGCTACACTATGGATGTCTTAGGCAAGGCCTCAGCTTCAGTCTAAGGCCTCTTTTTCCTATCTCACTGGGGGTTCCTGTGACCTCTTTGTTCTTGTTTTTGAAATCAGGATCTCACTATGTAGCCCTGGCTGGCCTGGAATTCTCTAGATAGACCAGGCTGGCCTTGAACTCCCAGAGATCCATCTGCCTCTGCTTCCCAAGTGCTGGCATTAAAGGTGTGTTCCACCATGCCTGGTTCTCATGAGCCCTTTGTGCATAAGAGAAGACAAAGAAATGGGGGGGGGGAGGTGGGTAATGGAAGGAGAAAGGTCCACTTTAGTGTCTTTTCTTATAAAGTCATTTATTCTACTAGATTAGGGTCCACTGTTATGACCTCATATACCCTTAATTACTTCCTTAGGGTCACCCTGACCCCATCTCCAAGTATATCTACTGGGGATCAGAGCTTCAACATGTGATCTTGGGAGGACACAAGCATTTGGTCTGAATTTCCAAGACTGAGACTTCCCACAGGCTCAATGACATGGAGTTGCTGTCACCAAAGCTGATTCGGCTATGGCTACTGATGCCCTGTACCAACCAGGCTGAAACTGCTGATGGCTCTCAGGAAGCCACGGCATTTCGAGCTTTCCCTCACAAGGAGGCATCAATCAGTCCTTGTGGACTCTGGATAGAGATCCTCTTTCTGGGTCTGAGACTTCTGCCAGTGTGGCCAGCTGGAGTCCTACAGGATACCTTGTCTATCACCACAGTGTATAGCCTCTAACCCAGGAACTCAATTACTAGTGAGCAAAATATGATGGCTGGGTTGCCCCTGGCAACAAGCCAGGGAGGAAAGAGGCATACCCTGCTGAAAATGTCCCCAGCACTAGCTGCAAGACAGCTCCCTGTGAGGTAGGGAACTTGCCCATAAGAAAGGCATGTGTTCAAAACAAAGTCGAGGACGTGTGGCCCACACCGTGTTCTTACCACCCCAGCCACATGCTATCCGGTGTATAATTCCATGGTGCAGTCACACGGTTGGGTGACCATCACCATAGCCCAGTCTTTCTCCAATAATCAACTTACGGACTCCGTTTCTCTACCCTGCATCATGGCAGAGTTTGCTTGAACTCTGCCCAGACTCTCTGGTGCCATCTTTGGAGCTCTCCTGCATTTTGTCTTTTTGCTTCCAAGAGAAAGCATCCCTTGGACTTTCAGAGCCTGCTAGGCCATGGGCAGAATTTCCTTTGCCCATAAGTGACACAGACAGCTTCAAGCAGGCTTCCCTCAGGGCTGCCCTAGCTCAGGCAGAGGCCAAGGCCTCTTTGCTCTTCTCTGCCCTTCGTCCCCAGCTCCCTTATCTGCCCCACCCCAACCATACCTTTAACATGTCACCGACACATGAAACCTCCCTTTGGGGTGTGTGTTTGAGGACCAACCTAAGGCAATAATCTTAGGCTCAGTGGGTTTGGAGGTCTTAGTCCTTAAAGATTTGCATGGACAAGCAGCTACAGTTCCACTAAATTAGGGATGAAGGCTACAATCTGACTGCTTAGCTCTCTGGGTTACTTTGCTGATGGATAAGGAGCAGCCACAGCGACTAGGTGAATGATCCTGGTGACCAGAGGGCAACTGGGCTCTGCTAAACACTAGGGAAAGAAAAGCTCTTCACAGAGCTAGGCCCTTGTGAGGTCAGAAAGAGGTGCTCTCATATCAGATAACAGTACTCAGTGAGAACTACAGTGAGCGGCAGGGTAGCCTGGAAAGAAGAATCCAGCCACTGTGAGTACAGAACTACTCCAGCTGAGGGGCTTGGATACTGGGAGAAGAAGTGGTAGTTTACTGACCTTCCCGTCTGTCAGCTACAGGCACGGTGACTACAGACGGTCGATATGTGCTGGCTCCACGCATGGTCTTGTCTCTTACCTAAACCCCTGCCATCTGACTGAAGTGATATTGCCCTAAGATGGCACCATGTGTATGGGCTTTGTGACCCATTCCTCAACCTTTTTTTTAGATGCCTGGATGCCTTTCAGAAGTGCAGTTAAAGAGGCTGAGCTGACAAGAGCAACATAGGTTACAGTACAGGCTAGCCCCTGGGTTAGATGTGGAGCCGTATGGCTTCCTTTCTCTTGCTGTGATGAAACATTCTGACCTACAGCAACCTGGGGAGGAAAGGGATGGTTTGGCTTGCATTTGCAGGTCAGAGCTCATCACCGAGGGAAGTCAGGACAGGAACTCAAGCAAGAACTGAAGCAGAAACCTTGGGGGATACTGGCTCATTTGCAGGCTCATGCTCAGTTAGCTTCTTTACGCAGCCCAGAGCCACTGGTGCTGCCCACAGTGGGCTAGGGCCCTCCTATATAAATTATCAATCAAGAAAATGCCCAAAGGCCCATCTGATGAGGCAATTCTTAACTGAGGTCCCCTCCTCCCAGGTGATTGTAGATTGTATTGGCAGCTTGAAGCTGTCTTAATTTGGGTTTCTATTGCTGAGATGAAACACCATGATCAAAAGCAAGTTGGGAGGTAAAGGGTTTATTTGGCTTCCACAGCATAGAAGGAAGTCAGGGTGGGAACTCAAGCAGGGCAGGAACCTGAAGGCAGGAGCTGATGCAGAGGCCATGGAGGGGCGCTGCTTACTGGCTTGATCCTCATGGCTTGCTCAGCCTGCCTTCTTATAGAACCCAGGACCACCAGCCCGGGGATGGCACCACCCACAATGGGCCGGGCCCTCCCCCATCAGTCACTAATTAAGAAAATGCCTCACAGCTGGATCTTACAGAGCCTTGTATCAGATTGACATAAAACTGCCAGGACACTAAGACAAAGAATAAGGACATGGATCTGAATGAGCTGCCCAGAGAAAGAACATCAGCTAGAAGGGATGGTCTAGTACTCAATGCAATGCCCACACCCAGGGGAAGGCAGACCAGGCACAAGGCAGAAATCACTGAGGATCATGTCATCTGGGGGCCTAGAGCAGTGGTTCTCAACCTTCCTAATGCTGCGACCCTTTAATCTAGTTCCTCATGCTGTGGTGAACCCTAACCATAAAATTATTTTTGTTGCTACTTCATAACTGTAATTTTGCTACTCACATGAGTGATAATTATCTTTGTTTTCCGAGGGTCTTAGGTGACCCCCCATGAAAGGGTTGCTCAACCCTTGAAGGGGTCACGCCTTACTGGTTGAGAACCGCTGGCCTAGATGAATGTGTGCAAACAGGGTTAGAAGGCTGAAAGAACACAGGACCCACAATGATGTTGTTGTTAACCCCAAAGTGTGGGTTAGATGTGACCCTTAGCTGCCAGGAGCCCAAGAAGAGACAAAAACAATGGCATCTTGGGGACAGACATTCACATGGTACACCTGGGAGCAAGGAGAGTGAGGCTGACTCCTGAGAAGTGGCCCCACGTAATGATGAAGAGGCTGTGGGAAGGGGCATCTGGATGCTACAAGAACAAGGAGACGGCAGGGGAAGTGCTAGTACAACAGGGCCAGTGGTACAGACTGCCCTGCAGCAGTCAGCTGGAGGGGTGTGAAAGCTCCTCTCTACCCCCATGCACCCCTCTCCAGGCCTGCATGGGGGTAGAGAGGAGAAAGGGGTTTATGTGAGGGATAGCTCAGCCCTAAGTAATAGGAAGCTGGTGCAGGCGAGAAACATCCATCTTGTCTTAAGAGGCCAGCACAAGGCCTGACACATTGTAGACGCCCAATAAATGTACTGACGTTGTAGATGGAACATAGGCCCTGTCTGATGTTGCAGATGGCAGCTGACATCACTCCATGACTGATGTGGATATGCTGTGGTAGTAAAAAAAAAAAAGAAATCACTCCGAACTAGAAAAAAAAGAAGTGTCTAAGAGCCAGATGTAGAGGAACACTGACTTAATTAGTGGCTGACAACTGGACTGGCAAGTTTCAAAGTCAGGTACACTTCCCACATCAGAACGAGGTGAGATGATCTCTCTTTTCCTTGAGGGCAGCTGTTGCAGGAAGTGCTGGACAACACAGGGGGACAAGTCAGTGCTTATCAAGTAACCAGACATACCTAGAAATGAGGGTCTGTGAATGTGGGAA
This sequence comes from Lophiomys imhausi, assembly GCA_907164525.1. Taxonomy (NCBI): domain Eukaryota; kingdom Metazoa; phylum Chordata; class Mammalia; order Rodentia; family Muridae; genus Lophiomys; species Lophiomys imhausi. Next base: position 6,338,986 of record CAJQZJ010005020.1, read on the forward strand.
AACAGCCAGGTCAGGGCCATGCTGAATGTCCCGAGGATGGACCTGCTACCAAGAAAGACCAAGTAAAGAGAAAGAGAAAATAGAGAGAGATAGAGAGGGAGGAATGAATGAATGGAGGGATGGAGAAGGAAGAAGGGAAGGACAGAGGAAAATAAAGAGAGAGAAAGAAAGAGAAAGAAAGAAAGCCAGCAAACAGATTTTCTGATTCTCATTTTTAAAAGAAAAAGATGAAGAAAAAACACCACCCAGCAGCTAATTGTTCACAGGCCGGTGCCTGTGCTAGCTCAAATGCAAAAGCTGACATGATAAAATGTTAGCATCTTGCAATCTGCTGTTAATAAAATGTAGCACAAAGGCACAGAGGGGTTTTACATCTGCTAGCAGGATGCTGCACAGCCCGGGGAAGCCTCTGCAGGCCACTTACCCCATGGCTGGCTCCAAAGTGCAGCAGTGGAACCCAGTGCTGGGCTCAGTGAGGCTGTGTGAAGGGAGAATGGGGAGTTACAAGAAGAGTTGAGACTGGGGACTAGCACTGGCCAAGATTCCCTCCCTGGGGATCAGACCGACTGGATCCCCATCACTGATCAAGGGTTGTTGGAGCAAAGGGTCACAACATAGTGGCCCTCCCAGGAGAAACATTTAAGAAATTGACTTATCAGTAAAAACAAAAGATTAGAAAATAGTAGGAGACTGATTACACACACTAAGTGATTTCTGTTCAATGAAATACTACACAGACGATAAGAATGAAGAAATACCATGCAGTTCCTTAAGCTCTGGTACAGACGGTAACAGCTTGAATTCAGGAGAGAATGCAAGGCTCTGCAGAGAAGAGTGATGGCTTGATTGCCACAAACTTCTCCCTATAATCCACTGCTTCCTTCAAAGATGCAGGTAGGTCAAAAGTCCAGATGAATTAAGTGTGACCTGGTCGTGAATAGAAATCATAGATACCCTCGGATTACCTTACACTGAGGAGAATTTTTGAAGAGACCAGTTGCAGCTGTACTTTCAAGCTATAAATAGCAAGCCTCTGCTCTCTTGTTACTTGGTGTGTTAGTCCAGAAGTACATGTAGGTCTGTCTCTATTTTGACAGCTGTGTGAAACGTCACTGGCTTCCTCTGTAACCTCGTGGGTAATTTTTTCCACAAGTGCTGCTGTGAGAGGGGCTTTGCTAATGGCCCCACCAACTGACAAAGGTCCGAGACACAGAAACACAGCAGCATGCAAAAAGGGTGCCAATCATGTGCGACTACACATAGCTAAGAAGCAGATCCCAGCTGGTCATGGTGGCACACTCCTGGAACCCCAGAACTACGGACTGGGAGGTATTAGGACTTGGTTAGCGAGTTTGAGGTCAACCTGGGCTGTTTAAGACCCTGTCTCCAAAGTGAGAGACGAAGAGTAGGAAGGAACCTGGGGAGTGAATATGAGTAAATCTACTTAGAGCAGAACACAGAACCCCAAAACAGGCCTCAGACATGTGCAAAATGCTGAGAAAGAAACTAGAGCAATTAGGCTTCCACATGCCCCACAATGAACTTTTTCCTTCAACTGAATGAGTGCAGACATGAAGTGTGAAACCGTACCTGAGTGGACTGCATGGAGCACACCCGTTTGAATGTGGTATTGCTCCACAGTACTGTGGGTGGCAGGTTGGCCAGAGGCGCACAAGACCCCTGTTATTCTCTCTCATGACTACAATGAGCCTGCAATTACCCTTACTCTGAAGTTAACAGAAAAAGGCATATTATGCACGTCCAAATCCTGCCTGGAATGAGGCAGGAAAGAGATCTGCGAGGAGAGTAACACAGATGGGGATGAATCCAATTCCTACCTTAAATTCTTATTACAAATTTTGTAGTTTTAGGTATTACTTACATTTTAAAATTATCATTCTTTAAAATAGCCTGGAGAAGGCTGGAGATAGCTCACTGGGCAAAAGCATTTCCCACACAAACCTGAGGGCCTGAATGAGATTCACGGAGCCAGGATGGTACAAGGAGAGAACAGCCTCCTAAACGTGGCTCATAGCACAATGCACCAACATCAGACACACACTATAATACCAACAACAGCCTGGAGAACATGAAGAAATGACCATAGGAAACATTATTCTAGTAAAAAGCCAAACTGGTTTCTATAGCAGAATGTAACAATGTTTGACTGTAATTGTAATCCCAGCACCAAGGAGCTGAAAGGAGGATTTTGAGTTTGAACTAAAACTGACCTACATAATGAAATGCTATCTCAAAAACAGACAGAGAAACAGACAGACAGACAACTGTTCCTTAGGTTACATTCAAACTAAAAGTGCTAACATTGAATTTCTTTCTCATCTCCTTTAATCTATTAATTTTCACTTGTTTTAAAAAGTCATGTTTGTTTATTCATCATTTTTCAAAATGAAATGAGTTTGGAAGTTGTTTTTCTTAAGGTTTATTTATTTATTTTCACTCATGATTCTGTGCATGTGCCTGCTGAGTGTATGGGTACCACATGAGTGCAGGGACTCTCTGAGGCCAGAGAGGACTGGATCCCTGGGAATGGAGGAGTCATAGGTGGTTGCAAGTCACCTGATCCCTGGGAATGGAGTCATAGGTGGTTGCGAGTCACTTGATCCCTGGGAATG
>CAJQZJ010005020.1:6341628-6354768 GCA_907164525.1 Lophiomys imhausi
GGTTGCGAGTCACCTGATCCCTGGGAATGGAGTCATAGGTGGTTGTGAGTCACCTCATGTGGGTGTTGGGAACCAAACCCGGTGCTCTGCAAGAACAGTAAGCACTCTTAACTCCGAGCCACCTTTCCAATCTGAGTCTGGACAGTTTTTTTTTTTAAAGATTATTTTATTACTGTAGCTAGAGAGTGACACCACATCTCCCTGAGATTTTCAGTGCTCCCTGGAGGAGATATGGAGAAGTCACACAATTTCTGGAAAGCATTCAGCATAGTGCAGGCCCCAGGTGATGGGGAGCACCTGGAAGTAAACACTCATGGCACTTTGCAGATACCAGGCTCCTGCCGTGGTCTCAGACAGAAGCAACCTTCATGTGGCCAATGGTCCAAGGACCATGTTTTGGGCATCCATGGAGGATGCTTTTCATTCCAGAGCTCCCAAATCCTCAACACACACTGAGCAGTATTACCAGGGACAAAGGAGAAGTTTGGAGACACTACAAGAGCAAACAGTCAGAAAGAGGCAAGGGGGTAAGAATGGGTTCTTCTGGGGCTGGAGAGATAGGTTGGAGGTTAAGAGCACTGACTGGTCTTGCAGAGGACCCAGGTTCAATTCCCAGCACCCACACTGCAGCTCATAGCTGTCTGTAACTCCAAGATCTGACACCCTCACACCGACATACATGCAGGTAAAACACCAAAGCACATAAAATAAAAAGAAACAAATTATTTAAAAAAAAGAGTGGGTTCTTCCAAAACTCTGACCTTGGCCAAGGAGAGGAAGCCAATCATGGTGCCTTCTGGGCCTCTCTGTAGTTCCCTGTGAGGAAGGTCTAACCCCTAGCCCATCAAAATAGTATTTCAGAGTGGAGGAAGCTGTCTACTGCCCAGAACTGCAGGGAGACAATCTCACCTCTACCCCAGGCACAGGCAGGCACATTTTGTCTCCAAAGAGGTTGCAGAGCACCTCTCACCCTGTTCTTAAGAAACACTAAGACCATCAAAGTGGACAGCTTCTCTTCAGTGGGATACAGGGAGGTAACCCTGAAGTGTAGCGTTGGAAGCCACTTGCTTCCTCAAGGACATGGCCAGTCAGGCAACAGTTGAATCTGATGCCTTCTGACTAGTGGGTGGACGTTCACCTCGAACCCCAAGGGCCCTTCCCACATTGGCTCTCCATGATGCTTACTTAAAAGCAGGATACCTACTTTAGGCCTTCGGTGTTGCGTGGAGTGGTGTGGACAGCGACACCGGGAGGCAGATGTCCTCGTGCCGCTCTGCGAGAGGGCGGCAAGGGGCAAGTATGAGTTCTGTGGTCCAAAATTCTCAGGGTGACAAGCAATTCAAAGCGGACATTTCAGCTCTACAGCTGGCACCTGAGGAGGTGTGTCACACCTCCTCAACCCTAAACCACACTTCCGCTTGGGGCTCTGCCATTTACAAGCTGTGACTTGGGTAAACCGCTCTCCCTTCACTTACCTTTCCACGGTAGGGCTAACACCATGCTGTGGTGAGGGTGCGGGTGTGGGAAGGAGTGCAACTCTTGGCTCAGTGTGGGGTTTCAAGAACAGACTCTTCCTCTGACCCCTGAGAGGCCTTAGCTGAGCAAAACTGTTCCACACAGGATGCGGTAGTGGATGACTAGAGCAGGGTGATCAACGTCCACTCCACGGAGTCCACGGGACACCCTGAAATTCACTCACTCATTCCCAACAAGCACCCCAGCTGCTGGGCTAACCAATGTGGAGTCCAGAGCTGGTGGCACAGGGATTAATGAGGCCTCACCCGGCCTCCGGGAAGCCCAGAGACTGGCAGGGACAAGTCACTGGTCCTCCAGAGCCTCCTAGCTGGCGCCCTGTCTTTGAGAATAACGAGAGAGGATGGCTGGGTGACTCGCACGCGCAAAAGCGCAGAACCACAGGAATACACGGAGGGTGGTATTTGAAGACAAAGAAGAATAGATTTCGAAGAGGCTGGCGATCACATAGATCAAAACACAGTGTAGGGGGCTCATCATGTTTTCGGCGAGAGGTCACATCTCCGAGGGCTGCTTCAGCAACTGCGCCCCAGGAACACCCAATTCCTTGAGCTACCCCGGTGGAGCAGCTGCGAGCAGACCGCCCCGGCAGACGGTCGCTAGGCAACAAGTCCCTCCTCCAGTCACGACCTGCTCGCCCTCTCGTGGCGGCACCCTGCATCTGACTCGCGAGCCGGGTGGAGGGACGGCGTATTTATTCTCGTAGCTTAGAGTTAAAACTGGCTGGCAGGCCCGCCGCTGGACCCAGATCCCTTTCCATCTCCATCTGCTTAAGTCGGGCATGATCTACCCATTCCAGTACCTGTGTTGGGTAGCAACGGGGGTGCGGGCGCCAGGCAGGCGGGCAGCAGGGCCCAGTGAAGCCGTAGGTTCTTATTCAAAGGGTGGTCTGGAGCCAGGCTAGATTGTGAGGAAGACCTGGCCAATTTAGTGCCCTTGTTGCTGTTGGTATTCGAGCAATGTGGGTTGTAGTGTCTGGAAGGCGCTTCAGGGTGCTTGCTTCAAGAGAATCATGGCTGTGATAGGCTTCTCAGAATAATAAAGGGCAGCTTCCATGGGGTAGATGTTGGGGTGGGCCAACTCAAAGCCCTGGTTCTGGACCTGCAACCCCCACTTGCAGGGCCAGTTCTACTATGGATGAACTACTGGAGTGCAAGAAGAGATCAGTTCCACAACCCAGGACTGCAGGATCTCCATGACAAAGGACAGTTACAACATATCTGAGAGGAGTTTCAGTGAGGTTCCAGTACTGACAGAGTAGCAGAAATCAGGGGCCTCGTACCAGACCACTAGTACCAGGGCATAGAGATAGGGGTTGGGGCATTGGACTAATTGTCCCACCCAATAGATGCCATGACTCTCATGGGCAGTGCTAAACATTGTGAAGTCCAAATCCACTTGGGAAAGCTTACTGCCCCCCCCCACAAGAACTGGAGAGTGAACCTGGGGCCTCAGACTGAGTTTTATCTTCAGTCTGCAACAGGGTTGTTTTGTAAATGAAGGAACAAACATTCAGAGAGGAAAGCAGCTTGGAACCCTTAAATAGAAGAATTGGATCAAGTTCTGTTTTTAAAAACCATGTTTCTCTGCAGAGACCATAAAAGGAGCTAGAGCAGGGAAAATTATCCTTGACATTTCAAAAGCATTTACATCCATTCCCTTAACTCTCCCTGCTCAAAATCATGACAGTAATGGGGAAACTGAGGCTGGAGGATCTCAAGTTTGAGGCTAGCCTGGGGCACCTAGTGAGACCCTGCTTCAGAACCCACTCCCCAAATCTCAACAGTAACAATAGATGTGATTTTGCCTCTGACCATCTCACTTAACTCCTAAGGTCAAGGGCAAGAAAAGCAGACCAGGGAGACTTGCCTCAGCGATAGCAAACCCTGAACCCAGGTCCCCACCCTCCTCAGCCCAACAGCCTTCTGTGAGGAATAAGCAGAAAAAGCCTTCCACAAGGATTTCTAATGTTGACTTTATTCAATACTAGGCCGTCCAAAGAGACCAAATTGCCATTTTATGCTGGGAACAGCTTTGGGGCCTACCATAAAACATCCAATACTAAAATCTACAGTTTTAAATGAGAAAGGATGTCTATCATTGCTTGAGTTTCATGAAGAAGTGGAAGTGGCTCAGTCGTCAGGATGCTCCCTAGCTGGAAAAGGACAAGGGGCAGTGGCTGAGCAAAGATGGGATGCTGCAGAACCTGCTGTCAACATCCCAGTCCCTGGTGCCAGCCATGCCTAGTCTGGAAGCCATGATGTTCATGGTATCCAGCCCTGGGGATCAGGTAAATGGAGCAGAAGGCTGAGTGGATAGTGCCTTCTGTCCTGAGTGAGGCCTGAGGAAATCAGAGGCCACCTCTAGAGGTAGATTTCATAAGTGGCTTGACCCAGGAAGGTTAAATTCATTCCTAAACTTGTGTTTCACCAGCCTCTACACTTCAAAGGCCTTGCCCCATTCCGGACACTCTCTCCCTTCATACACACTTCAACACTCACATGGGGTCCAGAGAACCCTGCAAACAACCTTCCCCATTCTATCTTGAAATTGGAATTAGCTGCTATCTTAGACCTATCAACATCCTTCCTCTCTATATAACATGAACATAAGTGAGAAAATAATTGCTGCCGTATATCCCCACTCCTGCTCGGTGGCCTTCAAGGTGGCCCATGGCTTAGTTGGACTGCTCCTGGGAAGAGTGCTGGCTGGGCTCAGTGGGCGCTTCAGCATCCTGGTCATCTATAAAGGACAAAGAGAGCAGACGGATTTAGAAAGAGGGCGAATCACCTGTTCTCAGTGCAGATGTTGTACAAAGCCTTCTCTTGTTCCCAGCTCCCCTGTGGTGGAGAGTGACCCCGCTTTCATTTTCTGGCAAGAGACTGGCTTCTAGCCCCGCCACATGGAGCAGACTTGAGGTGCCACCTGCCCCCCCCCCCAGCCTGGCTGTTCATAGCTGGTTTCTCTCAGCTATGAGCCTCCACTTGCCCTTCTGTAACAACAGAATCAGTGAACAGTAAAGGGCGGCTAATGTCATGGATGCCTTGCTGGCTTCTGCCTGTAGTTTATCCTCAGAAGGGTCTCATGAGGCAGGGATCGCTATTTTGCCACTTTGGCAGGTGCTGGACCTGAAGCACCTCAGAGAGAATGAGCTTGTTCAAGGCCACATGGCTAGTATAGGCAAGAACCAAGTCTATGCCTAGGCCACCAGCCAGTGAGCTTCAAGCCATACTACACTAGCCGCAAAGCAAGTGTGCCACAGGCCTGTTTCCTTTCAGTAAAATTGGATAGCACCGGACCTACCCAGTTCAACGCACAGTTTTGCTACTTATATTAAAGAGTTCTTTGGGCTTGCCAGCTTTTTTACAAATCACAGGGGGCTCAGAAGACTGAAAGGAATGAAGCCTTAGGAACTTTGAAGCCAGGCTGGAGAGATGGCTCAGTGGTCAAGAACATTGGCCCCTCTTGCAGAGGACCTGAGTTCAGTCCAGCATCTATGTTGGACCACTCCTAACTCCCTGTAAGTCCAGCTCCAGGGCACCCAATGCCCTCTTCTGGCCTCTACAGGCACCTGCACACATGCAGCAAACATACATACATGTACACACAAAAACCTAAAAAGAAACATTAAAGCCACAAGGGCCCTCAATAAAATAAAATAAAAAGAACTGGCAGTGTGATGGTGAGCTGACTTGAGAAGCAGGGGCTCAGAGTCTGACCATCACACGCACCCACAGTCACACATACATAAAAATAATATACTCGGCCGGGCGGTGGTGGCGCAAGCCTTTAATCCCAGCACTTGGGAGGCAGAGGCAGGCGAATCTTTGTGAGTTCAAGGCCAGCCTGGTCTACAAAGTGAGTCCAGGACAGCCAAGGATACACAGAGAAACCCTGTCTCGAAAAACCAAAAAAAATATATATATATATATACTCTAAATACTGAACTTAAAAGAAGGAAGAGAGAAATCCCCAGGGCTGGGGAGCTAGCTCAGTTGCTGAAGTGCTTGCCTTCCAGAGAACCTGAGTCTGCCCCTTGGAAGCCCTGACCGACATGATGGTGTGTGCCTGTAATCTCAGGGCTAGAAAGGAGTGGACAGGAATTCCCCCAGCTCCCTGCAGCCACTTAGCTGAACTGGTGAGCTCCAGGGTCAATGACAATGATATGTCCTGTCTCAAAGAAGATGGACCATGTTCCTGAAGGTAACACCCAAGGTTATCCTCTGACTTCACATTTATACTCATGTACATGGATGCTCAGGAGGCCTGAGGTTCTGTGCTCAGGTGTCCCACGCAGCATCAGCAGAGCTGCCAGGCAAACTCTTTAGCTCTTGTCCAAGGGAGCTGGAGGAGGACAACAATGGGGTTTCCAGAGTGGCTCCTGCTGTGACTGTGGGTCCCCACCCCCATCAGAAGTCCGGGAGCCTCTCATCTGCTGAGCATACCTTGCCCAAAGTTAAAGAGAATTAGTCCCGCACATGAAGCAGAGAATCCCCTCCAAATGTGAGAGAGCTGTGTGAATGAGCTCAGCCCATGGACACTCTCTCTGCCCCCACTTCAGATGACCTCTCCCCCAAGCAGTCTTCCCCGGTCATTTGAGGAATATTGGTCTCTTACCAGCATTCTCCTTGTCGATATCATACAGGACGGTCAGTGAGAAAGTCGGTGGAGATGGTGGTGGCGGGGGCGGCGGCAGGAAGTGGAGAGCAGAGAGATAGCCTGGTGGCAGGAAGTGGGGCTGCTGTGGCTGGGGTGGCAGTGCTGGTGGAGGTGGTGGTGAGCAGTAGGTTGGCTGGAGGTCTCTGACAGCGTCTGACACCTGCATGGACACACAGAAGGAGGGGCAGAGAGGGGGGACAGTGAGCCAGGCAGGCTCACCAATCACATCTTTTATTTCTCAAACGGGGGATGGTTTCCTTGTGGGGGCAGATTCATTCATTGCTATGTACAAGGCACTTGGGACAGGATATTCAGCAGATACCTGCCACATGAATGCAGGCAAGTAGGAATGGAGGCATCTTAGTTGAGCCTGGGGACAGGAGTTTGAAGACCAGAACTCCCGGGGGAGCAGGGCTAAGAGGCAGGAGGATTGTTCCCTAGGATGGTCCAACTCCAGTGCCTGGCCTCTCTTGGAGACAAGGACACAGTAGCAGGAGGTAGGTAGGGACAAAGATAAAGAGAGGACTGTCACTGAGTGTCTCAAGCCTGCGGTGAGGGCAGCGGCACAAGGGTGAAAGTACTGTACTGGTTCTTAAGTGCGATCTAGACAAGAGTGGGAAGGGAGCTTTCAGCATTCCAGTTCCACGCTCTCAGCCAAGTCTCTCCTTGGAACACAGATCCTGTCTGGGACCAGTATGGCAGCTCAGCCTCAGCTGGAATCACAGCCTCAACAAAAGTGTCTGGTAGACCTGTCGTTCCGAGCCCTGCCCCTGCCCTGCATGCCAAGTTCCAGCTTCTGTGTAAGCAGACACTGTACTGCAGGCTCTGCTTGGTCACAGCCTCTCTTTGTCTGGAGGCTGGTGGCACCTGCTCTCCTGGGCTGTAATAGAGGGCCAAAGGGAGCACCCACATTTTTCAGGCCACACTTTCTACCTCCGAGACACACATGGGACAGCAGAACATGCCTGGGCTTGAAGCAGGGCATCCCTGACTCCATACCAACCAGTTCAGCATCCTGAATCCCAGGTCTCATTCACGTGTCCTGTGGTGTTGGTGCTCAGCCCAATAAAGGCTCTTCTAGCAGCTGCATTGCATGAGTCAAGTGTTGGGAGCCGTGCAAGAGAACAGCTTTAGAACTCATGCAATGTGGCCCACAGGTTAGCACGACCACAATGGGTGTACCTCGGAGAGGCAGAGCTCCGAGGACTGTGTGTCCTGAGGACTTCGTTGCTCTTGTGCAGTTGTCTTCAGGGTCACCACATCCCTCACAATCTGTGAGTTGTATGAAAACTCTAAGGGGGCTTCCAGCCCCTCCCTGGGCAGTGTCATTGGCACTCACAATAACAGTAATTGATCTTTTTCAAGCATTGCTGCTGGAGCAGATTAATGATTCATCCACCTCCCTGGGAAAGGACTTAGAGATGTAGATTGTTAGTAATGTCCACCACCCTTAGAAAGAATTTGGAGATACAGATTGATAGTAAACTGAGGCTAAAATGTTTTTGCTGGTGGCTTTGCTGTAGAAAATCTTAGGGAACAATTTGAAGTTCAGAAAAAGCACACTATTAATAGTTGAGCTAGGGATTTTTTTGAAGTCCAGGAAACAAGAACAATGGCTGCCAGACTGGTACTAGCTCTCACTAAAGCTGGGCTGGTGATCAAGGCAATGATTAATTTCTTGTACCCATTTTTGTTCTCAGTTTCCTGATATGATTTAATAAAAAATTGTTAATGAGTAGATATGCATCTTGAGAATTTAAAGTAGAAATTTAAAGTAGAAATGACTTGGTTTTTTTAATATAAAAGTTTAGATCTCTGATTATTTTAAGATTTTTTTTTTTTTTGGTTTTTCGAGACAGGGTTTCTCTGTGTAGCCCTGGCTGTCCTGGACTCACTTTGTAGACCAGGCTGGCCTCGAACTCACAAAGATCCGCCTGCCTCTGCCTCCCAAGTGCTGGGATTAAAGGCGTGCGCCACCACCGCCCGGCTTTCTTTTAAGATTTTTATAAGATTACTTTTTTTTTGTTTTGTTTTGTTTTGTTTTTTCGAGACAGGGTTTCTCTGTGTAGCTCTGGCTGTCCTGGACTCGCTTTGTAGACCAGGCTGGCCTCGAACTCACAGAGATCCGCCTGCCTCTGCCTCCGAGTGCTGGGATTAAAGGCGTGCGCCACCACTGCCCGGCTTATAAGATTACTTTTTAAAATAATAATTGATCCTTTCTTTGTAACCGCAAATTGCAGCCTGCCAGTAAGAGAAACTGGCTGAGAAAATTACCTTGCTTGCTTATACTTTGTTAACCTAGAACAAGTTGCTTAGTTACAAATGTATGTGGTTTCTTGGGGATAATTTGTTTTTCACCCATAATACGTTTGAATATGTAAGTATATTGGGGAACATGTTCTTCTACACATACTCATTGTAATCATTCACTTAAACAAAAATATAATGTAACCACATTTCGATTTTTGTACTGCTTGAAACATTCTGCTGGGTTACATAAACTGTGGGAGAAAAAATAAAGTTGTTGGAGCTTTGCTCCATCCACCAAATGTGTGCATATATGTGTGTGTGTGTGTGTGCATGCTTTACATTCATTGCTGACCCCACATTCTCTTCTTGAATCACTGAGCACACTGTTGGAGCTGGTCACCTAGAATAGGGACCCAAGGAGGTAGGTTTAATAAAAAGAAAAACGAGGTTGTTACTTAAAAAAAAAAAAAAGAGGTCTCAAAAAGGGTACGTGGACTCCTTGACTGTTAGGAAGGGTGAGGGATCATCATTGTGTGATTGTGTGAGCGTGCAATTGTGTGAATGTGTGTTACCTTTTCCTCAGGATGGGATAAGGTAAATCTAACAACAGATGGTTTTTTATTAAATATATAATTACTAACATATTATCAAATTATTATTATACAACTATATTATTAAGTATTAGATAACATTAAACATCAACTTTAAACATATGATTATTATATCATATATATTATATGTTATATAATAATAAATAACTACATAGCACATATTGTTATATTACGCAATAATTATAATACAATATATACTGTATCATATATAATAATAAATGATTTATTATTGCATAACATATGATTAAACATACACTTAAGAAAAAAGAAATTAAGGCTAATACTGGTCAGCAGACTTATTTTCTCCAGTTTGTATAGACAGTCAGCCCCTGGTTCTCAGGCCCAGGAACTTTAGATGCAAAAACATGGGCTGCAGAAGGAATAAATTTTAAAAGCTGGTATACTAAGAATGGAGGTAAAGAAGTGCCTCCTGCTGCGTTTTTACCATGCTTAGACAGGCACTTGCAAATGATAGAGCTATGTCTGCTCCGGAGCTCTCTGCTCCCCTTTCCTATGAGGGAAACCTTATAGGAAAACCTCTCCTGGTCACCTTAATCAGGACGAAGATTATCTCTTGATAAGAGGATCCTGAGAGCTATAGCTCAGGAGAGGATAATGATGAGTGAGTGGAGGAGGAATCTGACTTGAAGAGGGAGACAACAAAGTATCACGATTCTGCCTAGCCTCCCCTGCAACGCCTGGCCATCAGCCATCTCCCAAGACCTTCTGCAAAGGTGAAAGACCACTAGGAGCCAATGGGAGTCACCACTGCGGTGCTGCTCGACAGCAGGGTGATTCATGGCGGTGTTTTATCATTTAAAATTCTAAATGATTTTCAAAAACTTCTTGAAAATATCAGTTGGATTTGTCCTTTCTTAATAATAATTACAGCTGAATTAGAGCCTTTGTTTGACATTCTCCACCTGGACACTGACCCAAAACCATTAAGAGAATTGACCCCTGAAGCTAAAGCCTCATTAACCCTTTTGGAACAAAAAATTTAACTCTCAAAAAACTCTTTCATGTAGATTACACTGGTCCATGGACTCTTGCTTTGCTTCTACTGAATACACTCCTACAGCATGCTCACGGCAACAGGGCCCTTTAGGATGGCTACGTTTTCCTTTGACTCATACTTTAGTTGTTTCTTTGTTGGGTAAAGGGAGAAAGAAAAGTAAGAGTTGTTTGGACAAGATGTTCATGATATAATTATTCTGTATACAGCCGAACAACATATTGTTTTATCTTGGGAGTCGGAGGAATGGCAGCCTGCTCCGTTAAGATACATGGGCACCTATTCTTACCACTTACCCAGTCATCCTTTACCACTGTATCTTATAAAGCTACACCCTATAGTTTCCCTCCTAGAACTAGATCAGCTTCACTGCACCCCGGCCACACCTGTTGTTACTGATGGTTCCACCTCAGGGCAAGCTGCTTTGTGTGTGAGTATGCCTGTTTTACATTCTCCGTCACCCCACATCCCCTCCTCGAACCACTGAGCACAGTTTTGGAGCTGGTCACCGACAGTCAAGCTCATAGTCTCTCCTGGGCTGCCAGAGCCTTTTAGCCTCCAACTCTGAAGAGCAGACACCTCAGCCCAGGCCCAGCGGTGCAGACCTCTGCGGGTGCTTTCCTAGAGACGCTCCCTCATGACAACTGAGGACTATCAAAGGTGGTAAGGGCAGGTGGGATAAGGAAGAACTTAGAAAGGAGTAAGGCTCTGACTTACCAAGCTGCCTCCTTGGTAGGGGCTGCACGGGACATGCCGGAAGCTTCTTTGTCCGGGGATCCCCAGCGCCGAAGATGCCTCCTGGCCATCCAGTGGGAAGGGCTGGTAGGATGGCATGGGAGTGCAGGCAGGGCACTGCTTGAAAGGCTCTCTCTCAGGGTACCCAGCTCCCACCACATGCTCAGAGTTGAGTCTCAGAGGATGCCCTAAGAAGATTAAACAAGGGAAGTGTGAAGAACACAAATCTGAGGGAGAAAGCACACCGATGCGTCTCCCAGGTAACAGCAAGACTGAAATAAGCAACTGAAGGAGTCTACATCACGCATCACACTGGCTTTCACTACACTTTTTTACATGCATATGTAATGTATTTTGATTATATTCACCCTGCACCCTCTCATCTCCCTTCATTTTTATGGATCCTTTTGCCATTTGTCCCCTTTCTACTTCAATATATCTTTATGTATGTGTGTGAACCAGTAAGATTGACTAGGGTTAATTACAGGAACATAGGTGGTCACACCAATGAATAAAAAGTGTCTCTTAGGCGTGGTGGCGCACGCCTTTAATCCCAGCACGCAGGAGGCAGAGGCAGGCGGATCTCTGTGAGTTCAAGGCCAGCCTGGTCTACAGAGCGAGTCCAGGACAGCCTGGGTTATTACAGAGAGAAACCCTGTCTCGAAAAAAAAAAAGCCAAAAAATATAAATAAATAAATAAAATATTTTAAAAAAGAAATCGTCCTTTAATCATTAGAGCAACAGGGCATAGGAAACAAAATGCAATTTATGGACAAAGGGAGGGGAGAAAAAAAGCCCCACCATCTTAGTGAACCGGCCTTCGTTCCCTCTGGCCGAGTAGCAGGAATGCTTTATGCCCAACCACTTCTGCTTAAACAGGAAAAGTACATACAAGCGCATTAGGCCAGAAACTACAGTTAGGAGAAACTAGATTCAGACCCGGCAAAAGCAGAGGAGCGTGCACAGGCGGACAAGCCACGCAGAAAGCAAGCTCTACAAGAGTCTCCAGCAGGAGAAAATGGCAGTCTGGGAGGAGTGGGGTGGGGACTGTCACGCAGGCGCAGGAGGGCTAGACTTGGAGGGGGAGGAGATGCCGAGGCAGCGCCAGCGCGGGAGGCCTGGCCTTTCCCCACCCCCACCCCGAAGTGGGTCCATAAAAAGGCGCCACTGCCAAAGCGGCCTAGCTGCCATTTTTCCCTTTCAAAGCACAAAGGCAGAAAACTGCATCTCAACATAAACCGCCCGCACCGCCCGCTCTTTTCCACCAGCCTTTTCCCCACTGCCATTGGAAGCCGCCCGCCCGCCCAAATCCTTGTCTGGGAACGCGTCCCCAAGGCAGGGTCACCTGGGGAAGGCACCTTTCCCTCCCCGGCACCAGTCTGGGACGCCAGCTTAGAGCAGGAGGCTGCAGGCCTGTGCAGGCCGGAGGAACCGTCGGCTGCACGAGGCCGGGCTTACCGTAGTCAGTGAACGGCAGTCGGCGCACGGGCCTCACAGTCAGGCAGTGCTGCAGGCTGAGCTGGGGCAGCCACCCGGAGGGACGGTCTTGCAGCCCCCTGAGGCCCCCCAGTCCAGACTGGGCGGTACTGAGCCCCGGGCGGCCGTCTGGGACCAGCTGGACGGTGCTCGGGCCTGGGCTCCGAGCCTGCGGGGGCCTCTCGAGGAAGCAGGAGGCCGCAGGGCCTGGCCCGGCGCCTCCGGGAGCCACCTTGCAGCTCGAGGCTGCAGCAACAGCCGCGGCAGCCGCTGCCCCCGGGGCCCTGGGAGGCAGCTGGGGCCCCTGTGTGCCCGCGGTCACCACCTGCTCCTCGGCAGCTTCGGTCTTGAGCACCTTCTGGGCAGCCATGATCTTCTGGCGCTCGGTGATCAGGTAGCACTTATCACAGATGCACTGCTTCCAGCGGCACTTGCCCGCATGGCCCTTGACTGGCACCCGATAGCCGTGGTTCCGACACCTGGAGCACTTGGGCGTGCGAAGCATCTTGTCGTCCAGCTTGGCGAGCTCTGCTTCCCAAACGCAGCCGCCACCTCCCGAAGCTGCAGAGCGAGTGAAGCAGGAATGAGCGATGCCCCACAAGTCCCTGGTGCGGGGGACATTGGATACATTTGTAACAAAAACGGCTCGGGGAATGTCTCCGGAAGAGCAATGGGGCTCTTGCATTTTCCCCTCATTTTGAGGGTGTGTGTGCAAAATTTACAGTGTTTCTGAGTGTTGGGTAATGGGGTACTGAATAAATTCAAAACGGAATACTTATTACATGTATGTGAATACGGGTTATTTGAAGTCCTCGGCACTTGAATTTTCAAACTTTCTGTTCCCGCCAAATTGTATTTAGA
>CAJQZJ010005020.1:6369891-6381278 GCA_907164525.1 Lophiomys imhausi
TCAAAGGCATGGGCCAATACCACAATTCTCTTGTATTTTACCTTAGCTCCACGTCTTCTCTACACCTGGAGGTCTGCAAATCCAGGCCGAATGGCTGTATCCTCTATTCCATTCACAGTATTTCAGCCCTGCCACCTGCCTTTTTTTTTTTTAGTTAATAAATTTATTTGTTTGTTGCTTCCTTCAGGTTACATCCTTATCATATTGTCCTCTTTTCCCGCTTCCCAGCCCCACCCTCCCATGCTCTACCCCCTGACCCTTCCGTCTTGTTCCTCTGGGGTGGAGTGTCCCTGCCTAACAGTCTCTCACCACAGATCAGGAGTCATATGAGGGCCAAGCGCCTCTTCATTCACCGGGGGCCTAAGAGGCAGTACTGCCAGTGACTGGTGTCTCATTGCTACTGGGGGAATACTAAAAAAAAAGACCAACAAACACACAAACCCACAAAAACAAAGAATATCAACAAAAAAAAAGAGAGGAAAAAGAGAAGGGAAAAGGAAAGAGAAAAAAAGAAAAAAAGAAGGAAAAAGAAAAAGATAAAAAAAAATTATGTCCTTGTTCCTTTTGATGTGTTGGTTGTAGTACAGATATCCTGTACGAAATAGTTAAAATCCTACTATAAGTGAATAGATGCCATGTGCATCCTTCTGAGACTGGGTTAGCTCACTCAGGATGAGCTCCTCTAGATCCATCCATTTGGTTGCAACTTGCATGATTTCATTGTTTCTGATAGCTGAGTAATATTCCATTGTATAGATGTACCACAATTTTTTTAATCCATTCTTCAGTTGAGGGACATCTGGGTTGTTTCCAATTTCTAGCTATTACAAATAAGGCTGCTATGAACATAGATGAGGAGACTTCCCTATGTCTCCGTGAGAGGTCCTTTGGGTGTATACCCAGAAGTGGTATGGCTGGGTCTTGAGGCAAGGTTATTCCTAGATTTCTAAGATATCGCCAGACAGACCTCCATAGTGGTTGCACAAGCCTGCACTCCCACCAGCAATGGAGTAGGGTACCCCTTTCTCCACACCCTCGCCAGCATGCACTATCATTTGAGCTCTTTATTTTAGCCATTCTAACAGGTGTTAGGTGGAATCTCAGGGTAGTCTTGAGTTGCATTTCTCTGATGATTAAGGATGTTGAACATTTCTTCAAGTGTCTCTCAGCCCTTAGGGATTCCTCCTTTGTGAATTCTCTATTTAGCTCCATCTCCCATTTATTTGGTTTCTTGGCATTTAGTTTCTTGAGTTCTTTGTAGATTTTAGATAATAGCCCTCTATCAGATGTGGGGTTGGTGAAGATTTTCTCCCAGTCTGTTGGTTGCCGTTTTGTTCGAATGACAGTATCCTTTGCTTTACAGAAACTTTTCAGTTTCATGAGGTCCCATTTATTGATTGTTGATCTCAGGTCCTGAGCTGTTGGTGTTCTGTTCAGGAAGTTGTCACCTGTGCCAATGAGTTCGAGGGTTTCTCCTACTTTTTCTTCTAGTATCTTTAGTGTGGCTGGCCTTATGTTAAGGTCTTTGATCCACTTGGAATTAAGTTTTGTACAAGGTGATAGGTATGGGTCTAATTTCATTCTTTTGCAAGTGGACATCCAGTTGGACCAGCACCATTTGTTGAAGATGCTGTCCTTCTTCCATTGTGCGTTTTTGGCTACTTTGTCAAAGATTAGTTGGCCATAGATGTGTGGATCCATGTTTGGGTCTTCAATTCGATTCCATTGATCCACTGGTCTGTTTCTATACCAGTACCATGCTGTTTTTATTACTGTTGCTCTGTAGTACAGCTTGAAGTCTGGGATGGTGATACCTCCAGATGTTTTTTCATTGGACAGGATTGATTTAGCTATTCTGGGCTTTTTGTTGTTCCATATGAAGTTGAGACTAGCTTTTTCCAGGTCTATAAAGAATTGTGTTGGTATTTTGATAGGAATTGCATTAAATCTATATATTGCTTTTGGTAGGATAGCCATTTTTATTATGTTGATCTTACCTATCCATGAGCATGGGAGATCTTTCCATCTTCTAAAGGCCTCTTCCATTTCTTTCTTCAGGGGCTTGAAGTTCTTGTTATATAGGTCCTTTACATGCTTGGTTAGAGTTACCCCCAGGTATTTTATGTTGTTTGTGGCTATTGTGAAGGGGGTTGTTTCCCTTATTTCTTTCTCGGTATATTTGTTTGTTGTATAAAGAAGGGCTTCTGATTTTTTTGAGTTAATTTTGTATCCAGCCACCTTGCTGAAGTTGTTTATCAGCTGTAAGAGTTCTTTGGTGGAATTTTTGGGGTCGCTTATGTATACTAACATATCATCTGCGAATAGGGATAATTTGACTTCTTCATTTCCAATTTTTATCCCTTTGATCTCCTTTAGTTGTCTTATTGCTCTGGCAAGGACTTCAAGTACTATATTGAAGAGATATGGTGAAAGTGGACATCCTTGTCTTGTCCCTGAGTTTAGAGGAAATGCTTCAAGCTTCTCTCCATTTAATTTGATGTTGGCTACTGGCTTGCTGTATATTGCCTTTATTATTTCTAGGTATGGTCCTTGTATGCCCGTTCTCTCCAGAACTTTTAGCATGAAGGGGTGTTGGATTTTGTCAAATACTTTTTCTGCATCTAGCGAGATTATCATGTGGTTTTTTTCTTTCATCTTGTTTATGTGGTGAATTACATTGATAGACTTTCGTATATTGAACCATCCCTGCGTTCCAGGGATGAAGCCTACTTGATCATGGTGTATGATACTTTTGATGTGTTCTTGAATTCGGTTTGCTAGTATTTTATTAAGTATTTTTGCATCAATGTTCATGAGGGAGATTGGTCTGAAGTTCTCTTTCTTTGTTGGGTCTTTGTGTGGTTTAGGAATCAGAATGACAGTGGCCTCATAGAATGAGTTTGGCAGTGATCTTTCTGTTTCTATGTGGTGGAAGAGTTTGAAAAGTAATGGTGTTAGTTCCTCTTTGAAGGTCCGGTAGAATTCCGTGCTAAAGCCATCTGGCCCTGGGCTTTTTTTGGTTGGGAGATTATTAATGACTGTTTCTATTTCCTTAGGTGTTATTGGGCTGTTTAAGCTGTTAATCTGATTTTGATTTAGTTTTGGTAGGTGGAATTTATCGAGGAAATTGTCCATTTCGCTTAGGTTTTCAAATTTAGTGGAATATAGATTTTTAAAGTAATGTCCGAATATTTTCTGGATCTCCTCAATGTCTGTTGTTATTTCTCCCTTTTCATTTCTGATTTTGTTGATTTGTGTTCTTTCCCTTTGCCTTTTAGTTAATTTGGCTAGGGGTCTGTCTATTTTGTTGATTTTCTCAAAGAACCAACTCTTGGTTTCATTGATTCTTTGTATAGTTCTTTTTGATTCTAAGTTGTTGATTTCAGCTCTAAGTTTGATGATTTCCTGTCTTCTGCTCTTCTTGGGAGTGTTTGTTTTTTTTTTCCAATTCACCCAGCTTAGCTGTTAGTTCACTAATATGAGCTGTCACAATTTTCTTTTTGAAAGCACTTAGTGCTATGAACTTTCCTCGTAGCACAGCTTTCAATGTATCCCATAGGTTTGGGTATGTTGTGTCTTCATTGTCGTTGGATTTTAAGAAGTCTTTGATTTCCTTCCTTATTTCTTCCCTGACCCAGTGGTCATCCAGTAAGGAGCTGTTCAATTTCCATGTGTGTGTAGGCTTTCTGTTGATTCTTTTACTGTTGAAGACCAGCTTTATTCCGTGGTGGTCTGATAAGATACAAGGTGTTATTTCAATTTTCTTGTATCTACTGAGGCTATCTTTGTGACCAATTATGTGGTCGATTTTGGAGAAGGTTCCGTGGGGTGCTGAGAAAAAGGTGTATTCCTTTGTGTTTGGGTGAAACGTTCTGTAGATATCTGTTAGGTCCATTTGGTTCATGATCTCTGTTAGTCTCAATATTTCTCTGTTTGTCTTCTGTCTTGATGATCTGTCCTTTGTTGTGAGTGGGGTGTTGAAGTCTCCCACTACTAATGTGTTGTGATCGACGTGCGCTTTAAGTTTTAGAAGTGTTTCTTTTACGAAAGTAGGTGCCTTTGTATTTGGGGCATAGATGTTCAGTATTGAAATTTCCTCTTGATGAATATTCCCTCTAATGAGTATATAGTGCCCTTCTTTGTCTTTCTTCATTAACTTCAGTTGGAAGTCTGTTTTGTTTGATATTAGGATGGCTACTCCAGCTTGCTTCCTGGGTCCATTTGCTTGGAAAACCTTTTCCCAGCCCTTTACTCTGAGGCAGTGTCTATCTTTTGTAGTTAGATGTGTCTCTTGTATACAGCATAAGGAAGGGTCTTGCTTGCGGATCCACTCTGTAAACCTATGTCTTTTTATTGGGGAGTTGAGTCCATTGATGTTGATGGATATTAGTGACCTGGGGTTGTTATTTCCCATTAGTTTGGTATAGGTGGTGGTCCTGTTTCTCTTTTGGTTTAGTTGCTGATGGGTTTTCTATTCCCTTTGTTTTCTTGGGTGGAGTTTTCTTCTCTGGGTTGGGATTTTCCTTCTAGGATTTTCTGTAGGGCTGGGTTTGTGGGTAGATATTGTTTAAATTTAATTTTGTCATGGAATATCTTGTTTTCTCCATCTATGTTGATAGAGAGTTTTGCTGGGTAAAGTAGTCTGGCTGGGCATCTATGATCTCTTAGGACTTGTAGTATATCTGACCGGGCCCTTCTAGCTTTTATCGTTTCTGGGGAGAAGTCAGGTGTAATTCTGATGGGTCTGCCATTGTATGTGACTTGACCTTTTTCTCTTACAGCTTTTAATATTCTTTCTTTGTTCTGTACATTTGGGGTTTCAATTATTATGTGGCGAGAGGAGTTTCTTTTCTGGTCTAATCTGTTTGGTGTTCTGTATGCCTCTTGGATTTTTATTGGCATCTATTTTTTCAGGTTTGGGAAGTTTTCCTCTATGATTTTGTTGAAGATATTTCCTGGACCTTTGAGTCGGGAGTCCTCTCTTTCCTCTATACCTATAATTCTTAGGTTCCGTCTTTTCATTGAGTCCTTGATTTCTTGGATGTTGTGGGTGAGAGATTTTTTAGCCTTCTCATTTTCTTTGGATGTTGTACTGATTTCTTCCACTGAATCTTCCATGCCTGAGATCCTGTCTTCCATCTCTTGCATCCTATTGTTGATACTCACATCCGTAGTTCCTGTTCTCTTCCCTTGGTTCTCCACTTCCTCTTTTAACTCTGACTGTGTTTTCTTTATTGTTTCTATTTCTATTTTCATGTCTTGTATGGTTTTGTTCGTTTTGTACATTTCCTTCTCCAGCTTGCTTGTTTTTGTATGAAAATCTTTCATGGCTTTTTCCTTTTCCTGTTCAAGCTCTGTCACCTTGGCTTGGAGCTCTTTAATGGTGTTGTTCCTTGTTTTGATTTGTAGAATTGTGGTTTCTTTGAATTCCTTCATAGATTTAAGTTCTTCTTGCAGGGACTCTATCACTTTCCATACTGCAGAATTGTCAATGTTTTCATGTGTTTCTGTTGGTGTGTGGTCATCCAAATTCGATGAGCTAGGGTGGTTCTGCTTTGTTGGAGTCATAATTCCTTGATTTCTATTTTTTTTTTGACCTTTCGCCATTGGATGCATTTAGCTGTCTGTTTTCTGTGCTTGGAACCACAGTGGATGATTTGGTGCAGGGGACGAGTTACTTGGCTATCTGTCGTTGCTTACAGGGGGATTTCAAGGTCACTGTGGTTTTAATGGCCAGAGGCACTGTGATCTGGTGCAGCCTATTCCCAGGTTGTGAATAATGGACCAGGATTGTTTCACTGCTCCCAATTCAGACTTCTCTATGTTGCACTTTGAGTTATCAGCCTGTAATGGTTCTGATGGTATGGGCCTGTTTGCCCAGGCACAGATTCTGTGGGCTTTGTTTGTCGTCCCGGAGGCTGACAGGGTCTGGCTCCACACCTGATATGTCTGGATTTTCCAGGATACAGCTATGGTCCCGATTTCTGGTTTCTCTCTAGTCTTCTCGCCACAGGGCTGGACCCTGTGCCTAATTCCCTTCTTGTCTGCGCCGCCACGGGTCCCGTGGGTACCCCAAGCCCCGGATCCTCTGGCTGCCTGAGTGCACCTCTCGTCCCAGCAGCTCCGCCGTGGGTGCACGGACCCCTGGCCCCACCCACGCCTCTCTCTCTCCCCAGATGACCTGCCGTGGACTGGCGGGGATTTGTCCCTGCCCGCCGCCCTCTCTCCCCAGCTGCGCTATAGTGTGTGTGCGAGATTTGGCCCCTCCCGCCTGCTTTTGTGTTCCCAGCTTCCTGCGCTCTCTGGGAACCTCCCGCCCTCCTGCTTCACGAGCAGCTGCGGACCACCTGCTGAGCCCCCTGTTTGTTCCTTGCTAAGGCTTCCACTATCTCGCAACCTTTTCTAAGTGGGTATAAGTTCAACCTGATGTGTGGGGAGCCCAATAGGACAGCGATCTGTGGCCAAATGGACCCTGATTCTGCCTGCTGTAAGTTGGGATCGATCTTACCAGGCGCCTCACCAAATGGGAGTTCCCGAATCCCGCGTTTAGTGGCCTCCGTGTCTGTGAGAGATGGGGAGAGCCTTGCCCTGGGACTTTTAACAGTCCCTTGGGAGCTGTGAGCGTTCCCGGGGGGGTCTAGCCCCTCCGGTTTTTGCACAGTGCCCAATATCTCTGTGTTTTTTATGGCTCTTTTTTCCCCGCGTTCAGAATGCGTCAGTGTAGGTCGCCGCCATCTTCGCTCCTCGATTCTCCTTTGTTTATTTTCTTCTTGGAAATTCAGACAAATTGACAGCTTTGTGCTTTTAGGTTGAGAGCTGGTTGCATCTCAGGCTGCTGCTTTTTAAAAGAAATAAATAGAACACACTTCTTTAACTTTTTATTTTAAAAAACGTTGACATGACATAAAAGAGGGAAAGTGGACGTCAAAAGAGGGTGCCGGTGGGAGCGAGGTGGGCCACTCTTCTCCTTATACTCAGTATGTTTTTGGCTATTTTTGACATTTTTATTTAGCATATATGCATTGTACAAAATGATGGGTTTCATTACGACATCTTCATACATGTATATAATGTATTTAGCTCATATTTGGTCCAAATAGTCTCTTGTCCCACCCAGCCCCATGCCTTTCCTCCTTCCAGGAACTCTTTCTTACACTTTCATGTCATGTATTTTTTTCAATTATACTTTTTGGTTTTTGATACTGTAAAATATCCCTCCAATCCTTGCTTCCCTCCAAGCACCCCACTTTTTTTGGTTTTGTTTTTCCAGACAGGGTTTCTTTGTGTAGCCCTGGCTGTCTTAGAACTCATTCTGTAGACCAGGCTTGGCCTTGAATTTGAACTCACAGAGATCTACCTGCCTCTTCCTCCCATGTGCTGGGATTAAAGGTGTGCGCCACCACACCTGGCTATTATAGACGGTTTCAAACTGCTATGTGGGTGCTAGGATTTGAACCCGGGTCCTTTGGAAGAACAGCCAGTGCTCTTAACCACTGAGCCATCTCTCCTGCTCCCCCCCCGCCCAAGCCCTTTTATATACCACACAACCTTGTTCTCATTCAAATTCATGGCCTCTTTTTCTTTCTTTGTTGTTATTGTGTGTGTATGTCTGTATTCCTAAATATACAAATACAACTTACTCAGTCCATATAATGGTATTTATATGTATGTTTTCAAGGCTGACCATTCAGAATTGGATAATCAATTAGTGCACTATTCCCTGGGGAAAACTATTTCTCCTGGTCTCAGCATTCCTTGTTGCCTGTGGTTCTTTGTCTAGGATTGAGACCTTGTGAATGTCATGTATATTTTGAGATTTTATATACATACATATAAAATTTTTACATATGTATATATATGTACTATATTATATATAATATGTATGTATTGTATATATGCACAAAATTTTATATATGTATATAAAATATACATATTTGTATATACATATATAATTTTATTGTGTATATATATATATATATATATATATATATAAAATCTAGACTCTGGTTCTAAGAGAAATGTGATATTTGTCTGGCTTATTTGCTTAGTGATGTTCTCTATCCAGCTCCATGATATGACAATAGAGAGGGGACTGTGGTACTTAGTTTTATGTCAACTTAACACAAACCAGAGTCATTGTAGAGAGAGGACCTCAACTGAGAAAATCCCCAAACCAAACTCACCTATGGGCAAGCCTGGGGTACATTTTCTTGACTGACAATTGCTATGGGAGGGCCCAGCTAGCTCACTGTGGTGGTGCCATCCCTGGACAGGTGGTCCTGGGTGCTAGAAGAAAGCAGGCTGAGCAAGCCGTGAGGAGCACGCCAGGAAATGATTTCCTCCATGACCTCTGTCTCCCGGTTCCTGCTAAATTTCTGTCCTGGATTCCCTCAGTGATAGATTTGTAACTTGTGAGATGAAATAAATCCTTTCCTCCTCACTTTTGTTTTTTGGTTTTGGTCATGGTGTTATCATACCAATGGAAACCCTAACCAGGGCAGGAGCTAGACAAGCAAAGAAAGGTGTCAAAAAGGAAGGAAGAGGGGAAACAAGAGAGGGTACTGGGAAGAAGAGAGAAAATAGCATTCTTCACATATGGAGTGTGAAGTGTGTGTGTGTGTGTGATGTAAAAACACAAGGGGGTGTGGGGGAGGAAAAGGAACAGCAGGAGGGGAAGGAGCCAGGGTGGAGGAAATAGAGTGAACATGAGCAAAGGTGCAACGACATGCATGTATGGAAATGTCATAGTGACACCAATTATTTTGTATGCTGACTAAACAAATTTAATTAGAAAATAGGGGAAACTTCATTGTGCTCACATGTGTGCACACATACATATGTATGTCACATTGTATATGCATATACATACACATATATATCACATCATATATGTATACACACATACATAAGCATGTTGTATATGTATATACACACATACACACATATGTATATCACATTGTCTCTATCCACACATCTGTTATAGAGAACGAGGCTGATCCCATCACCTGACTGCTGTGTATAGTGTGGCAAGTAAACGCTGATTGCAGATACCTTGGCTGAATGCTGACTTAGATCCCTGGGGGTTTATACCTAGGCTTAGTGTGACTTGGTCATGTGGCAGTTCTTTTTTTTCTAGCAGCTTTTTAAAGGGCCTTCCCATCCATTCACCGTGACTGCACATGGCGGTGTGCCAGGCTCTTCCCTGTCCTCACTGGAACTCTTTATAATTTTTCTTTAAAAAAAAAAAAACTTTTTACAGTTAGTGTGTGTGCAAACACATACATACGTGTACATACTACAGTGCATATGTGGGGTGGCCATTTGTGGTAATTAGTTCCTTCTATCTGTGGGCCAAACAGGTAGTCGGACTTTGTGGCAAATGCCTTTTCCCTCTGAGCCCTCTCGGCAACGACAGTTTGTTTTCTCCATGATAGCCAACTCTCATTAGGGTAGAGTGGGATCTCAATGTCTTTTTTATTTGCATTTTTCTCATAGGTAGGGATGTTGAATATTTTTTCACATATTTATAGGCTATTTGTATTCTTTTGAGAACTTTTCATTTGCCTGTTTACTGATTGAATTATTTGTGGGGGTGGGTTAACTCTTCATATTATACAACTATTAATCTCCTGCTTGGAACGTTTTTGTTTAAGAAAGTCTATCCTCATCAACAGAGATGGTTTCAAAAAGACAAGTTCTAGTTGCTGAGGCATCACCCTTTGCCTAATTAACCACAAATTAACGGGGTGGCTTGGTCATCATATCTGACTCCCAACTTCAGATATGGCCCCCTTTTCCCAGGGTCCCTAGTTTCCTAATGCTGCTTCTCACTGGTTAGTATAATTGCTCTTGGTACTGTTTAATTCACATTCATTGTAAAGAGCCTGGCATTATGTAGTACACAGGGGCATCACTTATAATCATTAAATGTTACGTGCACTGGAACGTCTCCTTCCTGGAAGCTTTCTGCCTGCAGCATCCTTCCCCTGGCAGCTGTAACCCAGATACAGCTCTCCTCCCATCTTCCAGGCGCTCTCTACTGAGCAATGAAGCTTGATTGAAGTTTTCATTGAGAAGGTGGAGGGAAGTGCTTACATCTCTGGAAGACACTTTAAGAACCTGCCTCAGCACTCTGTTCCTCAGTCTCCCCTGCCAGGTGACTGGATCCTCCTTGCCTGTTCACTTCCCACCCTCTCCTGTCTTGATTTTTTTTTTTTTTTTTTTGGCCTCTTTAGGAAGGACTCTGGCTGTCTTTTCTTTATGTCTAGCAACTATTAGACACTCAGAAAACCACTGTGA
This sequence comes from Lophiomys imhausi, assembly GCA_907164525.1. Taxonomy (NCBI): domain Eukaryota; kingdom Metazoa; phylum Chordata; class Mammalia; order Rodentia; family Muridae; genus Lophiomys; species Lophiomys imhausi. The sequence goes on from CAJQZJ010005020.1 coordinate 6,380,191, forward strand.
AATGCACGGATGAGTCAAGCCTCCCTCTCGTACCATGTCAAAGTTATCTCCTCCCTAGCTGACATGCAACTGCTTCGGCCACTTTCCCCCAAGTGTTAATTAGCAAGTGTTCAACCAAGCAGAAAGCCTATACTGTTCCAGAACACTCTCCGACAAGTAGAATTCAGGATGGAATTTGTTTTTATTTTTAGTTCCTCTCCTACCACTAATAGTTCAATAATAGTAATGGCACCATGTGTTTATGTGCCAGGAACTCTGAAGTCCTTCACTTGATTTGTACACATGATCTTCACAAACTCTCTCAAAGTGGACATTATCATTATCCCATTCACCCATGAAAAAAACTGAACCCCGGACATGCTAAGAACTCCCCAAGGAGTCAGAGTCATGATTCAAACCTGGAAATCCATTCTCAAAGCCTTTACTCTTTTTTTTAAAGATTTATTTATTTTTATTTTATGTGTATGTGTGTTTTGCCTGCACATATGTATGTGTACCATGTGTGTGTGTGGTGCCTGCAGAGGCTGGAAGAGGACACTGGATCCCCTGGGACTGGAGTTACATATGGTTGTGGGCTGCTATGTGGGTGGTTTTAACCGTTGAGCTATTCCTCCAGTCCCAAAGTCTCTATTCTTAAGCATATATATTCTTAGTATATGTGACTTATTATATACTTATCATATACTTCAGGACTGCTGCTGGTTCGGTGGGTAAAGTAAAGTAAGCTCCAAGTTCAGTGAGAGTCCTTATCTCAAAAAAAAAAATAAGGTGGACATGTTAACTATTGGCTTCCATAAGCACCTTCATACACACTCACAGACACACACAGACACACACACACATATACACACACATACACACACATATACACACAGACACACACACATACATACACACACAGACAAACACACATACACACACATATACACACACAGACAAACACACATATACATACACAGACACATGCACACAGACAAACACACATATACACACACAGACACACACATATACACACACAGACAAACACACATACACACATATACACACACAGACAAACACACATACACACATACACACACACAGACAAA
>CAJQZJ010005020.1:6381288-6392087 GCA_907164525.1 Lophiomys imhausi
ACACACACAGACAAACACACATACACACATACACACACACAGACAAACACACATATACACACACATACATACCCATATACACCCATATACACACACATACACAGACACACACACACATACTGCATTTAATCGGGTCAAAGCAGGTGAATATAATAGAATGATACTGACCCAGGAAAACGTCCCAGGATGTTAATGCCTTGCTGTACAATATTTACCGAGTGCCCACTATGAGCCCAGAATAAAGCACCTAAGGAAGAGGGCAGCATCCTTGTCTTTTTAAGGCACACAATCTAGCTGGCAATCCGGACATTAAAATAATTCCAGTGGGTCAGGGAGCAGCCCAGGATGCTGCCGAGCCCACATGGAACTCTAGCCTCGCTCCAGCAACCAGGAAGACCTCCCTACGGGGCTGATTTCTCAGCTGGTGCCTATAGGGTGGTAGAAATGGCCAGGTACCGAATTGGGAGAGGTATGTCCGCGTGTTGGAAGCCCACAAGCAGCTGCGGACTGGTGAAATGAGGTAGAGGAAAGCAGCGGGCTGGTTTAGGGGTTAAGGAATCCGCTAAGAGCAAGAAGAGGAAGGATGTGGTGGAGCCAAGCCAAACTGTAACCATAGCTATTCTTCAGCAAACTACATAATTAGAACCTGCAGGTCTAAAATGGTGGAATGGGGTTTTGTTGTGATTGTTACACATGGGGCCAGCTACGGCGCTGATTCAACACGAGCTAGAAAGACCTTCCCCGCAAACTCTCCAACAGGGTTCAGATGAATCAGCTGTCCTCCCTGAGTTTTGAAGTAGGCAGGTGCACAGCAGCGATGGAAGGCGAAGGGGCGAGGAAGCACGAGGTGCACTCGGACCCACCGAAGGCTGTGACGTGGGCGGAGGGTCAGGCGCAGAAAGGCGAGACAAGGCATCCTGTGGAGCAGGTGGAAAGCACTCTGTCCTGTAACAGTAGGCGTGGATTGTTGGCTGAATGAGAACCAATAGCGCTGATTTCAGTTTTGCCTTTATTTGCTAGTTTGATGAATAAACGTTTATACCCATGCACACAGCGTGCACTGCTGGTTGCATCCATTAAAAACAATTTTTTTTTTTAAGTACTGGGGATAGAACCTAGCACCTCATCTACTCCACTCTGTCTTTTTACTTTTTATTTACCTGTTTATTTATTTGCTTGTGTGCCTTCCTCAATCACTTTTAACCTTTTTGTTGTTGTCGTTGTTGTTCTTTTCCAAACTGAGTCTCACTAGTGTATCTATCCCTGGCTTTCCTGGAATTCACTCTGTAGACGAGGTTGGCCTCCAACTCAGAGATCAGACTGCTTCTGTATCCTGAGTGCTGGGATTAAAGGCTAGCACCTCCCGTCTCAACTTTTATTTATTTATTTATTTGTTTGTTTGTTTGTTTGTTTACATAAAGTCTCTCATTGAACATGGCTCTCATAGTCCACTAGTTGGCTAGATGGCAGGCAGGAAAACCCCAAGGATTGATTCTCGGTCTCCCTCCTCAGTGCTGGGGTCAGAGGACCACACTGGACCCGGCTTTATTACCTTGTGCTGAGGATCCAGTCCCAGATCCTCCTGTTAGGGCTGCAGTTACTTTAACAGCTGAGCCAGCTCCTCCCTTCTACTTTTCCTTCTGAAACAGGGTCTTATTAAATTACCCACAAACTTGTAATCCTCTTGCTTCAGCTTCCTGAGTGACTGGAATTATGGGTGTATGCTATGAGACCCAGATCAGCCAGCACTTTTGATATATGTGTGTGTGTGTGTGTGTGTGTGTGTGTTTGTGTGTATCTATCTATCTATCTCTATACACACACACACACACACATATATATATAATTTCTACAAACTTCAAGATTTCTTTTTCTGAAAAAAATAAGAAGCCCATGGCCATGTAAATATACTGCTGATTGGAAACAAATATCTTTAATGTGGCTGTCCTCTGTTACAGGGACAAAGTGCTTTAACACGACAGGCATGACATGACAGGTGACTGTTCTCTACTAGAATCACAATCAAAAGAGCAAAAAAAAAAAAAAAAAAAAAGCCAAAGCAATTAAGTTCAACCTTCCTGAGCTGGAGAGGTAGCTCAGTCTGTAAGGGCCTGTCACACAACCTTAAGGGACCTGAGCTTGGATCCTTACAACCCATGTTTAAAAAGCCAGATACTAGCATGTCTGTAATCCCAGTGTTCAGGGGGCAGAGAAAGATCCCTGAAGCTCAATGACCAGCCAGGTGTAGCAAATCAGTGAGAGACCTTGTCTCAAAAAGCAATGACTGAGAGTGATGAAGGGGAGACATCCAAGGTCACCCTCTGGCTTCTGCAAGCACACACACACACACACCTGCATGCACACATACACACCAAGAACAACACACATACAGCATGCACACAAAAATGGAGGTGAATCAATCTTCCCCATTCTGTATGTTCCTTGTTTGTCCTCTTAGAATTAAAACAAACAAACAAAAAAACAAAACAAAAAAAGAAAAAACCATTCTCCAAATTTTGCTTCTGTGAGAATGGTAGATATCAAAAATTTACTTTTCAGGGGTCTGGAGAGATGGCTCAGCAGTTCAGAGCACATACTTCTCTCACAGGGGACCCATGTCAGTTCACACACAACCGCCTGTAATCAGGCACCAAAACATGCAACAAGATCTTCTGGCCTCTGTGGAGACCTGCACATTTGTGCCATACCCGCATACAGATACACACATACCCATACTTTAAAAATAAAATAGAACTGGGCATGGTGATGCGCGTCTTTATTCCTAGCACCCGGGATGCAGAAGCAGGTGGATCTCTGTGAGTTCGAGGCCAACCTCCAGCCTAGTCTACAGAGTGAGTTCTAGGATAGCCAGGGCCACACAGAGAAAAACCCTGTCTTGAAAAATCCAAAAAAAAAAAAAAAAGGACAGTAGTCCCCAAGGTTTACAGTGACAGGAACAGTGTGAATAATTCTAAGTCTCTTCTAACCACTCCTCTCTATTGTTCCCATTTAGTTATTTCATTTACTTGAACTATGAGCTGAGGTCTTGGATTCTTACAGGGCAGAGAAAATGCATGTGGAATGCCCACCATGGTACCCGGCACCTGGTGTGGGGTTAGCATCCATTACATGGTGTCATAGAGAGAGATGGAGCCAAGGGGAGGGAGGTAAGTAGGAAGTACTCTCTCACCTCCAATCACAAGACTGCACTAGGCTACATTGGTTTTCCAGGTGCCATCAGGATCCTGCCAAGCTGCCATTCTGTGTTTCTATCCCGGTTTGTGGCCTGTGAGCCCTGAGTGGCAAGTTTAAATTGCAACGTGCTGAAAGTATAAAATACATACCAGATTTCAAAGATACTGCATGGAAAAAATGCAAATAGCTCTCAAGTTTTGCATAGAATACATATTGAAATAGTTAAGTCACCTTTTATTGTGGCTCTTCACTCTTTTAATGTGGCTGCCAGAGAATCTGGAATTACATGTGTATCTTACATTCTTCCACTGAACAGTTCTGTTCCAATGTGTCTTTTCAGTCCTCTGGTCCACCCAAGACCAGATTTCAACAGCAGCTCAATTCCAAGTTGTTCCAGCACCTTCACATGGAGCACGGCGCCACCACACACCCCTCTGTCCTGCTGGCCGTGTCATCCTGGTGCGATTCTCTAAGTTGGCCATTTAGGGCTTAATTTTTATTGTCTGTGTGTGTATGTGTGCACATACGTATAGAGCCAGAGATGGACACCGGATGCTTGTCTCTATCACTCTTCACATTATATTTTGAGTCAGGTCTTTCCCTGAACCCATTCACTAGGCTGGCTGGACACTAGGCTGGATTGCAGACACATGGGTGCTAGGATTTGAACTCAGGTCCTCATGCTTGTGTGGCATGTACTTTACTGTCTGTGCTATCTCCCCAGCTCCTGGGGCCTCCTAAGTGGAGTCAAAACACTGCCTCATGTCCTAGAACTAGACATATTTACCTATTAGAAGAAGACAGCTAGGAGGGTCTTATGAAACTCATTTACATTTTGGAAACGTACACATAAAGGTGTGTTTTTACAGGAATATTTTCATATTTATCTTGTTAAGTATAAAAGACCAGCAAAATGCTGTGTAAACTGAAAAAAGTTGGAAGTGTATTATTATATTCAAGGTTATAGCATGTTTGTAATACACAATCCATCACATTGGCCCAAGATCCCCACCAGAAGGCATGAGGTCATTAAGTCCATGCTGTTTGACAAATGGAGTCTCTGGGACATTTAACACTGTTAAGAACTCTGGAAATTTAATTTTGAAAATATTTGATTAATGCCTCTTTCTCCCTGAAGCTACTGTACGTAAACAATGACTCCCACTGAGAACCCTGGAGCTGCTTTTCACAAACAATTCTTTCCACAGAAAGGCAGGAAGATGTGTTTGGAACAGTTTTCTTCAGAGCGTATAGCAATTATGATCTCCCTCCCCATTTTCCTTAAACATGCCTTAACTTAGTCGATCAGCATGGGAGTTGTTGCTTTTTTGTCTTTAATTCCCTGATTAAATCAGAAATATTTATTTTAAGAGACAGTTTAAAGAACTCTGTAATTCTCAATCTGTCAAAGTTTTTACAGATAAATCTAAGGTGAATGCCTATCATTGTTTCCAATCCGGCCAGGCAAATTGGGGCTAGAAATACACAGTTCATCAGAGTAATTAGTTGATTGGGATTGAATAATTCTAAGAATAAACATCTGAGCCCCCGGCACCTCAAGAACCCCCTGGAGTGAGATGGATTATAAATTAAATGTACAGGACAGAGAATGGCCCAGATATACTTAACATCATGGGAAGCATGTGGGACACAATAGATAAGCTAAAGACAAGCATGTGCTTAGGGTTTCCATCAGAGGCTTACTAAAGCTGTAGTACTTTGGTATGAGGATGAGGGTGGGGTGCAGGGAAGTGGGTAAGAATGGACTAGTGGTGACAGCGCCCCCTACTGTCCAAGAGCCACTTTCCTTCTCTGATATGAAGCTCCAGGGACACTTGCTCATAGAGGTCCTGCAACATCACAAGCATTGTGTGCACATTTAATGTAATAATATGAAATTCATTACAAATTCAGGGAAGAATATGATCTGTTTTCACAGATGAGAAATCCCGGTTCAACAAAGTCAGGTAATCTATTCTGATGCCAGAAGTGGAACAACCTGGGGTTCAGACCAAGGGATGGGCTTCTTCAGCTTCACGCTCCCCCAACTTCACTATTCTGGCAGCTGCAATGGGTCTGTGTCTTCTGAGGCACACTGCCAGAAACCCAGCGCACAAACAAACCCGATGTCCAACGGTCCTGACTCCCCCAGACCAAGAAGGTTGGCTGGACATCGAACCTTCAAATGTAACACCGGGAACTCTCTGAGCAAGCTGGCTGAGTCAGCAACTGTTGCTGGACGCCAGCTGAACAAAACCCTAGATGGACAGGTTCTGTTGGGGGAAAGAGAGGATGCCGCCCTGTGTGCCCTGCCCTGTTTCCTGGCAGCAGACACACGTAAGTCATCACTGTCTTATGTCTTGACACATCCTGGGGTATTGTCAAAGAAGTTCCCATCTCCACCTGTTAGGAATTCCTCAGTCCCTGTCCCAAACTGTCAGTCAGTAGGAATTTAGCTAACTCGACCGTCCACTCCAGCAGGGAGATAGAGCTGAGCCTGTGGCATCCCAGAAACACAGGCTTTCTCTGGAAGGAGGGCCAGAGATGGGCAGCAGAGGCAGCCGAGCTGTCGCTCACAGAGGGCTTGCTAATGTGTGGGGCACTGAGCTCTGTACTGGGAACACATTATCTCATACGTCTGCACACATCGCTTCCTTGTGACAGCCCTAAAAGGTAGTTATTGTGAACACAAATTACATGTCTGAAGAAGAAAAAAATAAGCCCAGAAAGGAGCTAAACAACATGTCTAAGGCCATCTAGATAGGAAAAAAAAAAAGTGGGACTCAGAATTTATTTCTGTCCAAAGCTGCTTGAGTCCGTCCGTCCCCCCCATATCATAGTGTCTGTTCAGACATTCTGAAATGATACATATCTGACCTTCTTCCTGGTTCCTGGCACAGGGTCCCTAAAGGCCTCTTTTTGTGTGTGTGTGTGTGTGTGTTTTAAGGTTTACTCTGTTTTTAGTTACGTGCCTGTGCTGGATATATGATGTGACTGCAGATGCCCACAGGAGAAGCCTCAGATTCCTCCTGAAGCTGGAACTGGATGTGTTTGTTCACAGTCGTCTGCAAATGCAGAATGTACAATTAACCACTGAAGACATCTCTCCAGCCCACACCGTTGTTTTTTGAAGGATATGATAATGGGAACATCTCATGTTATATTTGACTTTAATCAACAGTGAAAAGTGTTGAAATAATTAATTAAATTGTTTACCCATATTTAGATTATTGGGAATTGGCTGGCAGCTGTTAATCCTTAACCAGCCATTATAAATGAGTACACACAGACACCATGTGGATTTTAACAAACCTTGGCCTGAATTGAGCAATCTTGGCCCATTTAAGTTAGCTCTTAATTCTATTACCCAAATATGACTCCATATATACATCTGTCCCCTTGGACTGCTATTCTCCAAACTATGCCGATGTTCCTGGCCATGTGGAGTGAGGTTCTTTTTTCTAACCTATGGTGTGTGTCCTCCTTCCTGCTCCTGGCTGGAATCAATTAATCCTATATGTAAAACACAGAGTTCCTGTTCTAATCTCAGAAAGTCCCACCTTCCTATACTCTTTCTGCCCGGCTAATTGGCCATCAGCGACTTTTATTAACCAATCAAGAGAATGTCTCAGAAGGGGTGGTAACCAGATCTCAGCATTGAAATCAGCCTATCAGAAGCAATGATATTAGCTGCAACAGAAAAGGGGATTGTGAGAACCTCTGACTTATAATCAGTAGTTCAGAAATATTAAGAGAACTTGGACTAATGGTTGGTCTCTGAAATAGGTACAATATTAGGGAAATGAGCCTTTAACCAATACGATCTAAGACTAACTCCAAATAATTAGTGTCACATAAGATTAAAAATTTATTTCCCTGGGGCTGAAGAGATGGCTCAGCTGTTAGGAACTCTTCCAAAAGATCCAGGTTTGCCCATTTACAAGCATAAATGTGGTGTACATATGTGTATGCAAGCAAAGCATGTATACACATAAAGATAAAATAAATCTTTTAAAAAAAACCATTGGATGTACTATTGGTGTAAGAGTGAATAGATGAGTTGTTTGCATCTTTGTTGCCCACCAAACTGACTTGGAATCACCAGGAAACACATTTCGGGGTGTTTGAATTTCCACAGAAGTTTAACTGAGGGATGAGTCCCTGAATGTTGGTGATATATCCCATGAGATGTCTGCAGTCTCTGACTGAATTTTTAAAAGGGGAAAGAATGAAGCCACTCCAAATACAACATTGATGGAGCTTGCATACTTCTCTCAGGAAAAGGGGTCAGTATAAATACCTATCTTCAAGAACCTTCCTGAGACATCCTGCTTAGCCAGTGTGGGGCACACAGCACGACATGTACAGACCTGTCTTGGGGTGGCTTGTACCTCCAGGATGGTGTGATACCCAGAAACTATAGCTATTACAAGGAGCTACGGTTTGCTTGTGACAAAAAAAAAAAACAAAATGGATTTAAGTCTGTTTGTTCACTCTTAGAGAACAGAGCCCAACTTTGCAGAGGCCTCTCCCTCCCAAAAGGCAAAAACCGAAACACATAAGCAACAAAATCTCCATTTTAAAACATCTGGTAACCCATCCAGGTGGTGTTGACACACACCATTAATCCCAACACTCAGGAGGCAGAGGCAGGCGGATTTCTGTGAGTTGGAGGCCAGCCTGGTCTACAAAGTAAGTCCAGGACATCCAAGGCTACACAAAAAAAAAAAAAAAACCCTGTCTTCTCAAAAATAAAAAATAAAAGCAAAAACAAAACAAAAGAAGAGTGAAGCAAGCTGTATTAGTTTCATTTCTGTTACTGATAAAAAAAATACCCCAACAAAAGCAAATATAAAGGAAAAATAGTTTATTTGGCTTACAATTCCAGGTTACAGTCTGTCATTGCAGGGAACTCAAGACAGCAGGAACCTGAAGCAAGCTAGCGACATCCACAGTCAGAAGCAAGGAGAATGAATGCATGCAAGCTTGCCACTCAGCTCTCTTCCTTCTCTCTTGTGCAGTTCAGGCCTCAAACCCAGGCAATGGTGCTTCCCATGTCAGTTAATGTAGTCAAGACAAGCCCAGCAGACATTCCCAGAGGCCAGCCTGATCTAGGTAGTCCCTCTCTGAAGCTCTCTTCCCAAGCGAGTGTACACTGTCAAGGTCGCAATTAAAACTAAGGCTCACGTGGCTGGAAAGAAGGCTCTGCGAGCACGAGCTTGGCTGCTCTTCCAGGGGACCCGCAACTCCAGTTCCGGAGGATTGCTGCCCTCTTTGGGCCGCAGGAGGTACTGCACACCTGTGGTGCACAGACACACTCCCCCACAACTCAATAACCACAACCACCTTCAGCCTTTATCTCTCTCCACTTCCTGGCTGTAGATGTGATGTGACCAGTCACTTCATGCTTCTGCTGCCATTCTCCTGCCATGATGGACGGCATCCTTCTTGAACTGTGAGTCCAAAAAAAAAATCCATGGTCCCTTAAGTTGTTTCTGTGTGAGGTATTCTGTCCACAAAATGAGAAAAATAACTAATACGCTGGCGGCAGGACAAAGCAGGCAGCATTCTTACAGTCCCAAGCCATACACATTTGGTCCCAGAGGATAACTCAGTGAATAGATGTATTTGCTGCCAAGAATTGATGACCTGAGTCTGATCCCTGAGACCTACACAGTAGGAGAGAAACTACTTCTCCTGTGTATCAAGGCCTGTGTACCCAGGCACTTCTCCCTCTCCTTCTGTCTCCCATGCATGCGCATGCATGTGTATATATATGTGTACATAAAATAGATAAATTTGATTAAAAATGACTGTGAAAATGTAAATAGAAACATATCCCCAGTGTCAATGCACAGAGCTGCCTCCCCAAGAACTTAAATTCATTAACTTCAATGTCTTTCAAGTGTTTCCATATTTTAAAAAAAATGTTTTGCTTAATTTTGGCCTTCACAATGGAGGATTTAATCACTGCTTAAGTTCACTGTGTTGATGAAACTCTATTGAGTGAATGAATGAAATACATGTTCTCTCTTCCCTTAACACAAAGTCTGGCTTGGCCAGGCATGGTAGTGCACACCTTTAATCCCAGCACTTGGGAGGCAGAGTCAGGCGGATCTCTGAGTTCAAGACCAGCTTGGTCCACAGAGTGAGTTCCAGGACAGCCAGGGCTACACAGAGTGACCCTGTCTTGAAAAACCAACCAACCAACCAACACACAAAAAGGGTCTGGCTGAGTGCAAGCTTAACTTGTCAATTCGTATCAGTAAGACGAACACAGGACAGTGTAATAGGTCACTACCCGTTAATGCTGTGACTGCAGGAGCGGGCTCATGCTGTGTGCTAACTGCTATAAAAGTAGGTCTGCTCCCTCTGGTCCTCACCTGCCTTTGTTCTCTGCGGACACAGCAAGCAGGACCTTGTCAGATGGAAGAACCAGGCTTCCAGAAACATGAGCTAAATGAATTTCCATTCATCGTAAATTACTCCACTTAGGGAAGCAGCTAAAAACAGACTGGAACATGGTGTGACAGTGGTTCAGAAAGTACATCACGTGGCTCAGATAACAAAGCACAGCCTGGCTACAATGACAGCTGTCACTTGTCAGTGCTGGAGCAGCAGCACACGCATGAGCCACTCCACTTTTCACATTCAGGATACCCCTCAGCAAATGCGTAGCTCCTCCCGGAACCTTAAAAGATTCCTTTACCTCCTTGCCACCACATACTTCAGTTTCCAAACTTTGAAGTCTAGTGAGGGATCCACCAAGTAGAGTATTAAAATCTTCTCAGGATCAGCCAGAGTTTTGGAGTATAGCCTGAGATTTTTAAACTTTTATTTAACTTTTAGCTTTTGGGACGGGGTTTCTCTATGTAGTCCTGGCTGACCTAGAACTCGCTACGGAGATCAGGCTGGCCTCCGACTCACAGAGATCGGCCTACCTCTGCCTCCTGAGTTCTGGGGCTAAAGGCGTGTGCCACCACACATGATTGTAACCTGGGATTTTTAACAAATATTCCAGGTGATTCTGAAACAGACCGGTGTGTTCACCAACAGGGGAAAAAAATCAAAGTCCTGAAGAAGATATTAAAGCCCTCCCAGATTGAATCCAGTTTCATTTTTCCAGACTCAATACTTTCTAGTTTGCACATCACTGAATGATTCCCCAGCATTCCATGCAAGTACACTTCCGTTAACCAGTGTTTCTTTTCCTTCTTCCTTTTGTGATTGACATCTTAACCTTCAGGGCCACTAGCTTCACTGTCACCTCTTCGGGAGAGCATTATCATCAGACAGAACTAGTTACCCACTGTTGTTTATGTATATAACACTACTCAAATTGCGATGTTATACTAATATTAACTTTTTAGGGGGAAGACCCCTTCTTATTTAGGGCTGAAGATACAGGACAGTTGTAGAGTTCTTGCCTAGCTCCGGCAAGGCCCTGGGTTCAATGCCTGGGATCATAACCTGTCAATATCCTTGCTAGGAAGTAAGCAGGAATGTGTCTGGTTCTTTTCACGGGACCCAGCATACAGTGAATGGAGGCATGAATGGTGTGTGCTATTCTCCCCTGGAGTCCCTGAGCTCTTGCATTCTAGGCC
>CAJQZJ010005020.1:6392097-6454695 GCA_907164525.1 Lophiomys imhausi
TGTGTGCTATTCTCCCCTGGAGTCCCTGAGCTCTTGCATTCTAGGCCTGGGAGACCATTAGCTCTAAGGAAAAAGAGGGCTTTCTACTTCTGTGTGTTCCAAAATCACGCCAAGGAGTCCAGTCAATGAAAAATACCCAGCGGGTGACAATAATTAGCCCTACCCATCCCAACTTAAGGAGCACCCCCTGTGTCCCACACCCTCCCTAAAGATAAGAATGTTCTTAGAGAGCTGACAGGACCGGCCTGGGCCTCCAAGGCCTCATTCCCAGCCCTCTTGGACCCTTCTGTTGATAGAACACTGTTGCTATAGAGATGGCCTTTACTCTAAGGGGCAGAATGGAGTGAATCCTCCAGAAGGGCCTCTTGGGAACTGTGCATGGAGTCTCTTCACCCCGCCATTCCCTTCCTCCTCTATTTACTTGCCTATTCCTGTGTCTACTCCTGTTTGTATTTGTTGGTTTATTTTATTAACATCTTTACAGAGGATTAGGCAGCCAGCTGGACTAAAGCCTCTTTGGGTACAGAAAGCCCTACCCACTGCCCATGGTGAGATCCAGGACTCAACTAGCATTGTCCAAGGAAGGACAAAGGGGGTTCCAGCCATCACCAGGGGTTGTGAAGGGACAAAGGTTGGCCTGGGAGGAAGAGGACGGTCCTAAGGGAAAGAGCAGAATGATGCTGGCCACTTACGCTTTGGTCTTGCCTGCTGGACTCCCTGCAGGATCCCACCCCACCCACCCTGTGGCAGGCAGGTAAGGATTAGATGAAGGCCTCCTTCTGAAGGCACTATGTGCCCTAACAAAGTGGCCAAGCCTAGGAGCAGGGACAGGCCTGGGTGAGATGGTTGATTTGGGCTGTCTGCAGGTAAACAGCATGCCTCTAGACTTCTTCAAGTTTGGCTTTTACAGGGTCTTCAAGACATATTTTGCATCAACAAGGGCAGGACTGGCCTAGGCGGGGCTGTCCCTGGCTGTGCCTGGCCTCCTCGCCCTGTACCTGATCACTTCTGGCAGGCGGGCCTGTGGAAGGACCTCCATCATCCAGAATGGCACTCCAACAGCCCTGCAGTGACCTGTCTACTCAGCGAAGCTGCCTCACCCTGCCATCGCAGTCCAGATTTCTGAAGAAGCAGAAGTAGGGTGGGTGTGTGGACTCCGGCTGCCACAAGCTCTGGGTTTCTATTAAGTGGGGGATCGTCTGCCAATGCCTCAAATATTAATGTGCTTGGTGTCTTAGTAGGCAGTTGCAAGTGCTCTTTGAGAGGGAGTGTGGGGGATACAGGAGGAGATGGAGGGGGGGAGAAGGTAGGGTGGAAATTATATATATACTGTATTCGTGTATGAAACTCTCCAAAGATGTAAAAATAAATAAATAAGTAAACACTGGCTCCTTTTTGGCTTTCCAAGAGAATTTAAAGTGTTTCATTTTGTGGGCTGAGTTATATTTGGGGAGCTGGCATGGTAGCTTTAACCTACTAGCTTAAAAGGGAGGGGAATAAACCTTTCACCTGCTGTTAAAAGGGAGGGCTGGGGAACCTTAGGAGGAAAGTAATCTTGGGAAGTTTAGCATCCTGTGCATCTCTCTGTAGCCTATCCAAGGGGCACTGCGGAGCCTACAAATGAGGTGCAGAGGTCAGCAGGACTGCATGGTGCAGGGACAAAGTGAAGCACTGGTTCAGTGTCCTCTTGGAAGCTGTGCCTGTTGAGTAGACGAAGGACTCATCTAGTGTTCCTTGTTCATTCTGTCCGGGTAAACATTACGAACAGCTCCAGTGGCCTTTGTGCCGACAGGCTAGTGCGCTTCACTTGCTGTGGGCTTCACTCACTGCTTGGGGCGTGAAGGGCTCTGCATTTTCTCATCCCGCTTTGTTCCAGCTCTTCCTGATGTTGCTGATTAGAACCCAGTGCTCTCCGGGAAGCACAAAAATTGGATCAATCTGGAAAGCCAAAAGGAGATGAAGGACGGGCTCTAGGAATAAACATGTAAAGCCAAGGCTCTGTTCTCCAGAGACGCCTTTTGTGTAACTTCAGCTTTCAACAGTCCAACATCCAAAGAAAGCAGACATACCACCCTGATAACTTAAATAAAAATTTCAACAAATTTTTTTTTGTTAAATATTAAAGAATGGTTTGGGTGCCTTTGGAAAGAAACTATTACTTTTAATGTAGTAAGTACTATCAGTTTGGTAGGTGTTTCAGAGACCTCCTGGTTGAGATTTATAAGATGTGTTAAGGTTGCAAGGTACTTCCCATTCTTTGTAACTTTATCTGCTCTGGTAGAGAAAATTGTAAAATTAGCATGTCTATGAATTAGAGATGCATGGAAATGTGAATAAGAAATAAACTCCAACCTGATATTTTTTTTGTCGTATTGTTATATGGTGCCCTGAGAATTTGCATTAGAATACCAATTTTAAATGTCTTAATGTTAAAGAAGTTAATTACGTGGGGTTGGGACTTAGCTCAGTTGGCAACCTGCACAAGATCATCTCTACCCAGGTCTACACTCTGTAGACCAGGCTGGCCTCCAACTCACCAAGATCCGCCTGCTTCTGCCTCCTGAGTGCTGGGATTAAAGGCGTGTACTACCATGCCCAGCTGTGATGGTTAGTTTTAATTGTCAACTTAACACAGTCTAGAATCACCTAAGAGATTCACAAGGAGGGCTGCCTAGATTGAGCACCACTAGGGGATCATCTTGATTAGGTTAATCATGGTGTGGAAACCCAGCCTAAAAGTGGTCAGCACCATTCCCTGGGCTTGGGCTTCTGGGCTGTATGAAAAAAAAAAAAAAAAAAAGAGTGAGCTGAACACAGAGACAGACCCTTTCTCTCCTAAAATTTTGTCAGAGTATTTATCATAACATGAAAGGAAAATAAGACACCAGTCCCAAAATTATTTCTCTTCGTATACAATGTGGAACTTCCCTTGTCTTGTAGCAGCTGGAAGATGTTCCAACTTTGGGAAACCTGCAGAGTACCAGCTCAGAAGTAGCCAAAATGAGAACCTGTCCTACCCAAGAGGTGGAGGCAAGGGCTGGAGAGGTGGCTCAGTGGTTAAGAACACTGTCTGCTCTTGCAGAGGTCCTGAGTTCGATTCCCAGCAACCACATGGTGGCTCCCAACCATCTCTACTGAGATGCCAGGTGTATAAAGATAAGAGCACTCACACATATAAAATAAATAAATAAATTTTTTAAAAAAAAAAAAGAAAGAAAGAAAAAGGTGGAGGCAAGAGGACTGCAACTTTGAAAGCTGCTGGGGCTACAGAGTGAATTGCAGGCCAGCCTGGGATCTCAATGAGATCCTGCCTCAAATAAAAAGGCAAAAAGAGGACTACAGAGGTAGATTGTCTGCCTAGCATGTTTGGACCCATACTTTCCATCCTCAGTACACGCACACAGTAATCAAACTTTGTGTACCTGAGACCCAACTTGAAGGGACTGATTATAAACACAGTGCTTTTAGTGTGTGTGTATGCATTTGTGTGTGTATGCATTTGTGTGTGTGTGCACACCTCTGTGTGTATGTGTGCACATGTGTTCATGTGTGTGTGTGTGTGTGTGTGTACACGTGTTTACATGTGTGTACAGCTTCAACAAGAGGACTTATTCTGTCACTTTTTTTCTCCCCTCCTCTAAGCTTTGGTTCCTACAGCTAGGGAGCTGGCTTAGACGATTTATCTTTCCCCCAGGTGGTGATTAAAGCCTCTTTCTCAAGTGTACAAAATTAATTTCATGATAGAAAACTGTAATCTCATCCCCTGATCTGTCCTTTGAGAAGTGCATAAAGGGAGGAGGTAAAACCTCAAAAACAAAGGCCATATTTATATTCTGATGCCACATGGTACAGACTGGGAAGGATCAGAGTGCTCCTGCTGTAGCGCTCCTTACCCCACAAGAGGCTCTTTGGAGACTTCTTCAAAGCCCAGGATAATCACTGCAGCCAGAAGACCACATTCTGAATGCCACCATTAGGTGACAGGGTGCTTGTTTTTTGTGGTCTAAAAAATCAGTTCTTTTTTACATTATGGGCAAAGAATTGTATAAAGGAGATTCAAACTGTAATACCATTTAGTAGACTTTCACTTTTCCTGAATCCTGTGTGGTGGGGGTGTGAATGAGGGAGGTCAGTAACAATGTGACTGTAGGTTTGTGTGTGTGTGTACATGTTGGCTTTGGTTAGAATATTTTGAGAACTTTTATGACCTTAAATTTTTAGGAACATGGGCTGGAGAGATGGCTCAGCGGTTAAGAGCACTGGCTGCTCTTCCAGAGGTCATGAGTTCAATTCCCAGCAACCACATGGTGGCTCACAACCATCCATAATGAAATCTGGTGCCCTCTTCTGGACTGCAGACAGAACACTGTATACATAATAAATAAATCTTAAAAAAAAATTTTTTTTTTAGTAACATTTTGGTAGGTCTGCTCATGTACTGTCTACAATACCACTGACCAATATATATCTACAAGTCAAGCATTGGCTTGGTCGAAGGGTTTCTGTGAGGCACATAATACATTGCCTTGCTCTTATAAAGCTTTTACTGTATGAAAAACACGTTATCACTGTACACGTGCTGCAAAGAAATACCGTGTTGTGAGATTGTAGACCCACACAATGCTTATGATGGGATGGAGGAGGACGGGTACAAGCCCGCCACAGGTGGCATGGCAAAGGTCACAGATGGTATAACTACCCGAAAGGGAGAGAGAGCAGCCCAAGGGTCCTGAGGAGCCAGGGCAGCTCACTGCGGCTGGAGCCATTCCACTGCTGGGAGGATGATGGGAAATGTACCCTGGAGGAGCCACCCAGGATCTGGTGTTCCGACCCACCACTGAGGCTTCTCGAACACTCTTAGAACTAATGGAGAATCCCTAAAGGGTCATAGGCAAGGAATGACCTTCAAGCTACTGGGAGGAGAGAGCCAGCCGTGGTGACACATGCCCGTGAGCCAAACACTCAAGAGGCTGAGGAAGAAGGAGTGAGCTGGCCTGGGGCACACAGTACATTTCTGACCAGCCCGGGCTGCAGAGAGACCCTTCCCAAAGGCAAAACAAAACAAGGCAAGCCCAAACAAATGAAAAAGCTGATGTGAGGAGAGCAAAAGTGGAGTAGATGCCATTTAAAGGAAGTCGTCTACTGTCACTACAGTCTAGGTGACAGGCAATACTGAAGGAGACTGATGACACCAGGGGTGTTAAAATGTTATGAGAAGTTAGAAAAGCAGAACTAAGATGCCTGTCCGTCAACATATAAACAAAGTGTGACACAGACCCACAGCAGGATATTCAGTTATAAAAAGGAACCATGTACTGAAACTTAATCACATGAATGAGCCTCAGAAACACCATGTAGAAAAGAGAAGCCAGATGCAAAAGGTCAAATGGGTCACTTTTTTCCATATCTGGGAACGTGGCACTGGATGCTCTGCCCCAGAGTCACATCCCCAGCTGCTTTTCTACTTTCTATTTTGAGGCAGTCTAAATTGCACGGGCAGGACTTGAACCAGCTTCCCAAGTAGCTTGGATTATAGGTCTGCGTCATTAGGCCCAGCTCTACGTTCTATAGCTGTCTCTGTGTTTCTAATCTAGAAGGGATTAGGAGGTGTGGCCTTCTGGGAATGGGTGTGGCCTTGTTGGAGGAAGTGGTTACTGGGGGTGGGCTTTGGGATTTCAAAAGCTCAAGCCAGGCCCAATATCTATCTCTTCTTGCTGTCTGTGGAACTCGCAGCAAGAAGAATTTTCAGCTACTTCTTCAGCACCATGTCTGCCTGTGTGCTGCTATGCTCCCCACCATGATGATATGGACTAAACCTTTGAAGCTGCAAGCCAGTCCCAATTAAATGTTTTTCTTTATTACAGTTGCCGTGGTCCTGGTGTCTCTTCACAGTAAAATAACATTGACTAAGGCAAAACTAGAAGAAGGTAGTACATGAAGGGCATTGTGAATACACTAAGTGACACTTACTTGTATCTGTTTAAACAATCACCTTAAAAAACACACAAGACACTTTGCTTACAGTGGCCCTAAAGAAGAAACTACCTAAATATCCAACAACAACTAATGGATTTTAAAATGTCGTAAGTCTAAACAGAGGAATGTTAAAGAAACAAAAGCATTATTTTCTTAAATATAATGAAATAAAACACGTACCACCACATGGGCGAACCTTGAAATCATCATGCTAAATAAAAGAAGCCAGATTCAGCGCATATTGCATGATCCCAATTATGGGAAATGTCCTGATCAGGATAAGCTCTACAAATAAAATATGCATATGCATTGTTCAAGAAGCAGGAATGGTGGGTAGCAGTGGCAGGGAGGGACAGAGGGTAGCAGCTAGCAGGTACGGGGTTTCTTGGGGTGGGAGGGTGAAAATGTTCTGGAATCGATGATGCAAACTGCTGTGGGATACTAAAATCTACTGCAACTCTTACCTCTATCTTCCTCAATCAAGTTAAGACCACAGCCGCACAAAGGAAACTGCTGACTATGACAGAGCGACATTAAATGCCATACAGATCAGTTTTAAAATCCACCAAGCAGTAAGGGGTGGGAATTGCCTTTCAGGATGGGGTGATGTCATGATCTCTGCTATGCCGAGATCATCAGTCCTGGAGAATCACTTCACAGTGTGGATTTAAGCTATCACTAATGTTGCCCTTTATTGTAAAAGAGGAAAGAGGAGCGGGAGGATTTAATATAAAGCGGGCAGAGAGAATACAATAAATTCTGAGTTAACCAAAGTGTTAGGAATTGGTGGTTTTGTTTAATTGGCTACAAGGGAGCCAGGAGTTCTCTTTATTTGTTATTACAATTTCTGATTAATTTGTATTGCTTCTTTATAAAATGATAGATGTACTAGATATGGTTACTAACTCAGACTGGGAAAGCCCGAGGCTATTATTAATTAACAAAGGCCAGTGCTCTCCTTATTGACCTGTAGTCATGGAGACAGAAGGCTTTCTTTCAGCTGGATGTGGGCTGCCCCTAGGTGTGAGCACACATAGACATTGAGTGTGTTCATGTGTTTGACAGCCAGGCTGGCTTGCCATTGGTCTTTCCACTAAAATGAAGACAAAAAGTCTGCTTTACATTAAGAGGATTTATTGAGAATCTGCTATGGTAGTTTAAATCAGAAATGTCTCCCATAGTCTGAATTATTTGAACACTTGATCCCCAGATGGTGGAGCTGTGTGGGGACATTACGAACCTTTAGGAGGAGCAGGCTTGGTGGAGGAAGTGTGCCACTGGGGGCGGGCTTTGAGGAGTTTACAGCCTTGCCCACTTATAGTTCCCTTTGTGTTTCTGTGTTTGAGTTTGCAACTGAAGTTGTGATCTCTCAGCTTCCTGCTCTGGCTACCTGCTGCCATGCCTCTCCTGCCATTATGGACACTCCCTCTGGAACCAAAAGACAAAATAAACCCTTTCTCCCACGCGTTGCTTTTGGCTACTGGTGCTTTATCACGGCCACAGAAAGCAAAGGATACCCTGGCTCTATGGGAGTGTCCTTGGTGTGCACATCACGTGACCAAACTTACAGTGTGGGCTGATTTAAAAAATCAGAGTTTCCTATGTGTCCACAGTCCTGTGAGTTACCAGAGTGAGCTGAAATGGTAGTCTGTGTCCAAGTTACATTCTCTTTTCCCCTCCCCTATACCCCAGTCAGTTACTCAAGATTGAACCCAGAGCCTCTTGCAAGCCAGGCATGTGTTTTAACACTGAGCTATGTACTCAGCCTTAGACTTTATCCTTCTTTGTGTGCATACCCATGTGTGTGTGCAGGTACATATGTGTGCATGTACATATGAACTCCAGAGGTCAAGCTTGGGTGCTTTGCTTTGGAGACAGGATCTCTCCCTCGGACCTGGGGCTCCTTCGTCTGGCTGGTCAATGAGCTCCATGGGTCCTCCTGTCTCTGGTGCTCAGCACTGGGAACCCAAATTCATGCCACCACACCCTGCATTTTACATGGTGCTGGTGACAGAATTCAGGTCCTCATGCTTACATAGCAAGCAAACTGAGCCATCTTCTTCTGTGCCCAGCCGGTCTGAAACTCACTATGTAGCCCAGGTTGAATTCAAACTCACAGCAATCCCTCTGCCTCAGTTTCCTGGGTTCTGTGGCTGTAGGCATGAGCTACCAAGCCCTGCCCTATTCATATATTAATTTTGGGGTAGCAGAACTCTGCATCTGGGCAGGCTGATAGGGCGCACAGGTGACTGTCAGACTGTGAGTCAGGCTGCTGGTGGCTGGCTATGTGATGAGAGGGTGAATGGAAATGGGGCAGGGGACCACAGTCCTTTCATTTCTGGCATCTTGTGACTTGGCTGCTGCTTCGTGTCTCCCCAGGAAGGAGGATTTGTTGCTGCAAGAGTGGTCTCTACATCAGTATCTCCTCTGCTAAGAATATAAAAGCTTTCTTGTCATTAAAACTAGGTCTCAATTCATCTTTTACACATGTTGTGATTTGAAATCTCCTTTTAAAACAGTGCGTGAGTCTGAGAAGTGCAGTTAAGATATTTACAGCAGCTACTTACTGTCAGACATCATTCTAAACAGTTCCTTAATAGTTTAACCATCATGTGAGGCTTGGGTCCATCTAAATTAGGACTGGATTCTTTTTTACTATGAGCAATATAGAACCCATTGTATAGCAGGCTAAATCACAAAGTTCTTTAATGTTAAGACATCTGGAGATAGGTGGATAAGGAAGAGTCGGTTGAATAAATTGCTTCCAGAGGCCAAACCACTTTGGTCCTTCTTCCCTGCCATCTTTGGTGTGACAATGATATTGCCTCTCATATCCTTAAGATGGATGCCACACACCATCATGTCCCAACAACAGCATCAGAGTAGGAAGCCAGGGGAATGAAGGCCTGGGGACTTGCTATCAGAGTGTCTCTCTTACCAGAGAGAAAAATATCTCTCAGAAGCTTTTCCCTTCAGGCTCACTGGGTGATTCAGTCACAGGCTTCCCCTGATGAGTCTGCTTCGAGAGCCCTTCACAGTCCCCTAACTTGTTCAGGCTGGAATTTCCAAAAGGCTGAGCTGTATGTAACAGATCACATCAAATGGAATTTATTACTGAAAGCATCGGGAAGACCAGTCTCTAACAGCAACTCGCACATTGGAAGGTCTCAGAGCTGCTAACCTTCGGACAATGCTGACCTGATTAAATGTGGATATGACTAAAGGTATATTTCACTTTTGTGCCTGAAGATGGAGATTAAGAGAGAAACGCACAAAAACAAAAGGGACATCTTTAAAGAAATGCTTATAATCCCCCCCCTTTTTTTTTTGCCAGCATCCACTGCCTTTCCATCCTGTCCGTTATCTTCTTTGCAGAAATGGCTAATTTCTTTCAAATGCTGTATACAGGGAAAATCCAAAGTACTCATCAGATAAACCAATTTAAAAGAACCACTGCTGACTTTTCTTTGCGAAGCGCGTAGAACATCTGACTTGCTACTGATAAGGTCTCTGTAAGGAGCATTCTAATTAAGCCCACACAGACAGCGCTGTGTTTCTGAGAACACAGCCGGACTGGCACTGAGACGCATGCGCAGCTAAGCTGGAGACTACCGCTGCATCTCAATGCCCATATGTGGCCTTAGTGCAGCCATCCATCCTGCTCTCTTGACACTGCTATTGGCATCACAAGCCACTTGCCCATTCACCCCAGTGTGCCCTGGATTAGCTTATGAGGCACCTTCACAGAGCCTTGGGTCTTGTCAGAAAAAAAAAAAAAAAAAAAAAAAAGGCGGAGAAACCAAAGCGGTACCCTTCTCCCAGCATGGAACCGTGCCTGGTAGAGCCAGCTGAGGAGGGAGTGGGGAGCAACAGTATGTGGCACTAGAGAAAGAGGGGGGTGACAGTGGGACAAAGGTGGCCAGAAGGGGCTGAGTCCTCAGATCAGGGTTCTAAACCTGGCCATGCTACTCCTGGATCACATACCTTTGGCAAGTTACCTTATTTCAACGTGCCTCAGTTTCCCCCTATGTAAAACAGGATACCAGAGCACCTGTCCTGAAGACAGATTTTATTTAAAATATGATATATAATAAAATCTCAATGGATTGTGGAAATCAAGTTTCTCTTTACAAGCCTTTTAGTAAACAATGGACAGGCTGTTGGCAGGAATGATCTACCTGCGTTGTTATTGTTACAGTGGTTTGTAGAAATACACAGGACGCATTTGCTTTAATTTTTAATGCCCCATAAAGTACATACTACTTTGCGGGGACTCAGCATGGAGGAGAAAGAAATCCAACCAACCTGGTGGTGTTGTACATAGCAGCAAATGGTGGCAACCCCATCTCCCTTTGACTTCCCTGCAAACAGGTTTTTTTTTTTTTTTAAACAAATGTGGTTTTGGTATGCAAATCACTGTATGCAGATTTCTGTGTGCAAAATACAGCACAGAAAAATGGCCTCCCTGCCAAAGAAGATAGGGATGTTGGCTACCATCGAGTGAAATGGTAGCAAATTCCGATGCCTTTTCCTACCGCTCTTTCTAACAATGTATGGGGTGAGCAGATTTTTGGCATGCTAAACAGAACTATTTTGGCTTTAGGTTGTGTGTTCTTGTGATAAAAGTGTGCTTATTGAAGCCTGTAACTACTTTTTGAAGCCATGATAATGTGTCGTAGTATTTAATTTAGTTTTTCACAACAGCATGCCACCTCCAGCTAGCAAAACCGCTTGTTCTGAAATCACAGATGGCTTCACATCTGAGGGTAGGATGCCTGGCACATGTGCTTCCAACTTTCTGCAAAGAATTGTGCTTACTCAGAGACTTAATTTTACATTTCAGAAAGTGTTTCCTAATTAATGTAGTCCTTAGTAGATGAAAAGAATGCACGTCACATCAGAATATTTTTTCTTCGGGGAGAGCAGGTGAAGCTAGCACTGAATTCTCAAGACAACATTTGATCATCCAGGCAGAATAATAATATGTCTCTTTCCTAGTGTTCCTTACCCATTCCAAAGCCTTTCCCCATTGGCTCCTCTCTGGAGAGGAGATGAACTAAAAATGTATTCCAAGGTCACTTGTGACAGGGCCTCTGGTCTCCCAGGCTTGGGATTATTTTTGTGCACAATTATGCTCGAGAGACCAGCCACTGCAAGCCGGTAGCTCTAGATCACATGCCTTTCCCTATTTGCCTTCCCCCTACACTCAAATATGTTTTGCTCATTTGGGGTGTTTCAAACTTGCCACCTTGCCAAATGAGACGCTCATCGATTTTCCAAAAATGAAGTTTCATTTAAAAGCATCCTGAGGACAATTCTGAAAGCAAGAATAACAAGTGTAAGGCTGTCATGCCCCCAGTGGGTGGAAAAGAGGGAAAGAAAATCTTCGCAGGGACATTTATTTGTTCACAAACTCATTCATGCGTGCATTTGTTGGTTCGTGAGTGTGCTCTTGTATGCATTAATTCATGTGTACATTCGTTCACTTGACTTCCTGCTTACTATGTGTTGGATATTGCCTTAGGCACAGGAACACAAAGATAGAAATATTCCCAGCTACTGAGGAGGTCAGAAGAGGCAGATGCACAGACTGGTCTGCTGCCACCACCGTGGAAGTGTGCACCAGGCACACAGGTGTGCACAGGTAGGGTCCTGCATTGTATCATACTAGTGGCCATGAAGACCTGCTTCAATGCTGGCGAAGCTTTGAAAGCTGAACAGATGTAATCCAGATGGGTGGCTAGGTGGAGGGGAAGGAACCCTGGGGACAGAGGACACAGTGAGAAAGAAGGTGGGTGGCCTAAGCAGCCAAGGCTGGGGCAGCCTTTTGGTTGAGAAGTTTCTGTTGCCTAAAGATAGAGGGTACAGGAGTATGGGAAAGAGTCTCAACTGATTGTGTGTCTGTTTTGCCTTTTAAGATTTCTAGTTCATGGGGGGAAGAGGGTGGAAGGGCGGGATAGGAAGAGGGAATAGGGAAGGGTTTGTGACTGAGGTGTAACTTGAAGAAAAAAAATAAAGTATTTAAAAAAAAAAGATTTCTAGTTCATGACTCATGTTCAGTCACCTATGGCTTGACCACATGACTACCACACCCTGTGACCAGTCAACTTTACTCCAGTGGCCTCCTCTGCTAATCTCGAAGGCTCTGCAGTGCCCACCTCCACCCACTTGAAACTGCTCAGACCTTATCCCTAGATCAGAGCTTCTCAAAGTGTGGGTCTCATCCTCTTTTGGGGTCACATAACAAATATCCTGCCTATCAGATACTTACATTATGATTCATAATAGTAGCAAAGTTATAGTTATGAAGTAGCAATGAAAATAGTTTCATGATTGAGGGTCACCACAACACGAGGAATTATATTAAAGAGTCGCAGCATTAGGAAGGTGGAGAACCACTGCTCTAGAGCATGAACCTGCTCCGACTTGGCCCCGCCTGACTGCTGGCTTTGATCATTTTCCACCCATTTCCCACACCTCACTCTGTCTCTTAGGCCCCAGCTCCTAACCTCAGGCTGTTGCTAGTGCCTCTTCTCCAGTCTCACCCCTAGACTGGCACAAAGTGGCAGTGAGACACTCCACATGTGTTCCTCAGGACCCCTCACCTCAAGCTACTCCATCTTGGCCTGCCTTCCTGTCTACGACCACAGTGTCAGGGACTAAAAGGTTTAGGGTCCCATGATGTGGGTTCTGATTCTGGCTCAGAAGTTGGAGAAGTTTCTGAGGCTGTTTCCCTCCTATGACCGATGTGTGCCCACTTTGGCATTTGGGGTTAGCAGGGCATGTTTACTGAGGGACTGGCACAGTCCTCAGACACTGGAGCTCACTATGTTTAACTGATTTGTGAAGTTCGGGCAGTGCATCCACCCATGTCAGCCAGTGGGTTTGAAAGTCTGGACACTAAAAAGCCTTTTGAACAAAGGGAACTATGTATTTCTCTGTTAACATGTTCACTTACTTTTGTGTTCATTCATCTATCCACTCATTTAACATTTACTAAATTCTCAGTATTTGTACCTTGCAAGCTCAGCACAAGGGCTATAAAAATGAACTTGGAAGCCCCCCCCAAAAGATCTCACAGCCTCACAGGGGAAACAAGGCCATGAAGTCCAAAACCAGGTGAGAACTCTACCACTCAGTTGGCAAATCGGAACGAGGCAGGGACTCAGGGACGTGTTCCATAAGGGCAGCCTTATCCTTGCATCTGGAAGACAGAGATGTGGTGCAGAAGGGTATGGCTGGTGGAGGAAACATGGTCAGTCAGCACGGGCCAGGAGAGAGAGATGAGACTGCTTAATGTGTGACAATGGGTTGGTGCAAAGGTGTGGTGGGTGGGCCTGGAGAGACTGCAGCTGGCCAAGGTATCAGAAGAGCAGCCTGGTATGAAGGGAAGAGGCATCACACTGTGTTGTTTGGGGACTCCTAGAAGTCCATATACTCAGCTAGATGGCTGCAAAGCCTTCAAGACGCAGTTACTTGCCTCTTCACTTTCCCACATCCACACTACACATAGCCTCAGCCAGGAGAATAGAGGGAGAGGTGGAAAGGACAATGGGACTTTGTAAAAATTTGCAAGTAGAGCTAGTTCAGTGACACCTGGGGCTATGCTCTCTTGCCAGGCCAATTTGCTGGGGAGTTGCACTATTCAAAACATAGCATAATATAAGCCAACAAGATGTGACTTGTATTACAAAATGTCATTTGGTATGCCTTAGTGAAATGATTCTAGAGACAAGCCAAAGGACAGGCAGTCTGGCCACATGCTGTGGACTCATTCAGGAAACAGTCTTTGCAAAGGTGGCTGTCAAAGCCATTTACAGCCTGGGACAAGGTTGAAAAGGACATGTGGGTGCAACCACAAACATTAGCTTGATTAGGACGCCAGGGATATGGGCTCCTGATTGTAATTTGTCTGAGGCTGAGGATCAGGAACCTTTTTCCTTTTTGCACATTCTGAATAGAATAGAGATCCAACACAGGGAATCCAGGGGAGCCTCTTGCTGCTCCCACCACCCTCAGAAGATAAACACTTGAAAGTCTGCCCAGATCTTATAATCTTATTAATCTAACAAAGAGACTCAGTAACTACCTCAACCAGAGGGATCAGTGTTTACCATGTAATTTACAACAAGCTGATAAACACACCCCGCTGTAAGCAAGGCAAGCACTTGGCAGAAAATGGTGGAAGAGGATTAAGTCTAAAGTTTCTGGGAAATGTTTGCTCACCTCCCCTGCCTCTGGCCTCCCTGCCCCTGCCACCTCCCAGTTCAAAGATACCTGGTATGTGGCTTCTTCCAGTCTTGCCCTCTAGGGATCTGCCCCATGCTTCTGGTTGGCAGAGAGGGTTCCTTGTAGAGAATCTAACAGGGCAGCTCTGGGGTCCTTCTGTCTTGTGGTGGACCTTAATGTTTCTTCTCGCTTTGGTCTGTAGGGACAGTGGAGTTTGACAAGAGCATCTAAGCCTGGAGACCAGATCTCACACGACCATGAGCCTTTGGTCAGTGCAGGAGAAAAGGAACTTATAGGGTGAGTGGGATTCAAAGAGGTGAGTCACTGAGGTCATGGTTAAGTTACTACAGGGACAGTCTGGAGGTTCCACCCCCAAGTTTGGCCCAGGCACCCCTTCCTGATGAGGCCAGCAGATCTGCAGTCAGCTCTGGGCTTAACCTAGGTCTCATTCCCCAGATTTGAATCACAAACCTTCCCTCTGCCTTGCCTCCCACCAGGACCAGTTACGGGTGGATGAGATTTAAGAGAGAAAGTACCCAGTGTGCTCCAAGACCCAGTACTAACACGGAGTGCTATGCCAAGTGCCTCAATGAGTCAACTCAAGTCCTCGCAGCAAACCTAGAAATTAGAAACAGCCACAGAGAATCTGACCAACTATCCTGAGGTCACACAGCTAGGAAGAGTCAAGCTTCTCTGTAGGGGCTTGAAGAAAAGCCGGTCTGGTGCCTGCAGACCACTGGACACTGCTTGGAAATTTTATCTCCTTCCAGCAGCCCTCAGAGTTTGTCACTGATTCTGTGTTCCTACCTGTAACCTCTCCCCTTGTCACATGCCTACTTGGGTTTGATTCCAGAGCCATCAACCTTGCCCAAAATCTGCTCTTGGCTGCTCCTGCCCCTGTCAAGCCCGCCCTGTCATTCTGTTTCTGCAGGCCCCCTCTAATTTTACCCTACCATCAAGAGTATACACAGTAAGCCGGGCGTGGTGGCGCATGCCTTTAATCCCAGCACTCGGGAGGCAGAGGCAGGAGGATCTCTGTGAGTTCGAGGCCAGCCTGGTCTACAAAGTGAGTTGAGGACAGGCAAGGCTGTTACACAGAGAAACCCTGTCTCGGGGGGGGGGGGGGGGGGGGGGGGAGGGAGAGTATACACAGTAGCCTAGCAGTTTGGTTGATGTTGCTGTTATAAAACACTGATCAAAAGCAACTTGGGAAGGAAAATGGATTATTACATCTTATATCATCCAGGAAGCAAAGGCAAACCCAGATGCAAAGAAGTAGAGACCATGGAAGAATGCTGCTCACTGGCTTGCTCAGCCTGTTTATTCATACAACCCAGGACCAGGGGTCAGACTGCCCACAGAGGGCTGGGCCCTCCCACATCAATCATTAATCAAGAAAATGCCCTCAGACCTGCCCACAGGCCAATCTGATGCGTGTGACATCTTGAGGGTCCTCTTCCCAGGTGACTCTAGTGTCAAATTGAAAAAACTGTCCAGCCCACACAGGCTATCCAGGGCATGGCTAATAGAACATGAGAAGTTCTCTAATTGTATGTTAAGAGTTGTCTTTGTCATGGTCCCTGGTTCAGAGCCCTTGCTGGTCTTGCAGAGGGCCTGAGTTCAATTTCCAGCATTCACATGGTGGTTCACAATCATCTGTAACTCCAGTTCCAAGGGATCCAGTGCCCTCATCTGACCTCTGTGAGCAGGCCATGTACATAGCGCACATATATACATGCAAGCAAAACACTCATACACATAAAAGAAATAAATATTTTTAAATTTTTTTTTTTTGGTTTTCGAGACAGGGTTTCTCTGAATATCTCTGGCTGTCCTGGACTCGCTTTGTAGACCAGGCTGGCCTCGAACTCACAAAGATCCGCCTGCCTCTGCCTCCCAAGTGCTGGGATTAAAGGCGTGCGCCACCACCGCCCGGCTTTATTTTTAAATTTTTAAAAGATGAATCTGGTGCTGAGGAGTTGGCTCAGGGGATAAGGGTGCTTCCACTAAGTCTGATGACTTGAGATTCCCAGGACCCACATGATAGAAGAAAAAACTCAACTGTCACAAGTTTCCCTGTGATTTACACACACAATAAACAAATGTAATAACAATTTTAAAAAGCAGATATGTCTGGACATTAACCCATGGGGACCTAATATTTGTCAGAACAAAAGAGTAAGATCCAGAGAGAGGCCCTTCTCCCTGGTGAGGGCAACATGCTTCCCAAGAGTCGCATTCTTTTTGTGAGCACAGTGTCTCAAAGCCTTTTAAAATCCTTTTGTTCTTCCCCTTTTCTTACCTCCTTTAAGATTCCTGATTGCAGGCTTCAATGTGTACTGTTGGAAAGTGCTTTTTTTCCACTTAGAATTATTTTAGTGAACACACACACACACACACACACACACACACACACACACACACACACACCATGAGCAAATTCTTCCTGTCCCACCCACCTCTGAAATCTAAGTGGGACAATTTAGATTGTGACTCTCCAAGGCAGGAGGGATCCAAGGAAGCCAGTTGTTTTCTGTCTAGCCTGGACCCCACGGAGATTTGTCAGCAAGGCATGATAATTATCCACAATTGCAGCAGGCATGGTTGTGAATTGAACTCATCCTTCTAAAGGCACAGTGCGTCAGTTTGGGGCATGCTACCTCTCCTGCGGCCTACAGTTTCGCAGGCCTGTAGTTTGCCAGGTACAAACTCTTGAAACCCAACTCTGAATGAAAACCACAACAGCCGTGGGCAATATTTTGGAAAATAAACCTGTTTGGAAATGAGAAGTAATGAAGGTCTTAAGGCTTCAGCAGTGATGTAAAAAGGAACGGAAAACCTCAAAACACCTTTTCCTAAATCAGAGTGACTGAATCTGTCCCCAGCAGCTTGGTCCTTTCCTGAAGCCAGCCTGCCAGAGCATATCCATCACCCAAAAACATCTCATCCGTCTCCTGACACAGAAGGCGACTGGCATTTCCTCCCACTCGTGTTCTGCTGCCCCTCAGCAAAAGTAAAAGTCAGGCTGCGTTAGGAGCGAGGTGACATCAGTGTCACAGACAGCTGTGAGGGCCTATTGCACAAGCTGTGAAGTCTACCTCTTGCCCTAGACATGGGTGCTCCCTCCCCCAGGGCTTGCAGGAGATGCTGCCAGGAGCTGGGCACTTATGGGGAATGTTTCTTCACTGGGGGAAGTGGGGCAGAGTCCATCAGCAGCTAAAAAGCTGGACCTGTGCTGTTTGCCAGCGCACCTTTCCTGGGGTCTACACTGCATGAGTCTGGTTCTCCAAAAGCCTCTCTGAGGGCTACTTCTCATGTGAAAGTCTCTTCAGGGTAGCCTAATGTCTCAGCCACAAGAACATGCTTTTTGGTGGGGTCTAATTCTGTATCCAGTGTACTCACTGAGCCTCCTTGCCCCTCAGCAGTAGTAGCAGAGGTGGTTTCCTGCCTGGCTGGGACTTCTGAGGGGTCCAGGGTTCCCTGCTCCTCACCATGGATCCAGGGTCAGACAGTTTGGGATTCAGACTTCAGGCCAGCCTTCAGGGAAGGCTTCCCAGATTCTCTAGTCTTTTTGTCCCCCTGGTAGGGTGGGATGACAGTAGTCACCTTTCTTAAAACGTTTTAAGATTTACTTCATTGGGGCTGGAGAGGTGGCTCAGCAGTTAAGAGCACTGGCTGTTCTTTCAGAGGACCTGGATTCAAATCCCAGCACCCATAGCTCACAGCTGTGTATAACTCCAGTGAGACATACATGAGGCAAAACACCAATGCAGCTAAAATTAAAAATAAATACAATTTTAAAAAGATTTACTTCATTTTAAAATCATGTGTATGCCTGTGGGCATGTGCATGTGAGTGCAGGTAACGTTAATCCCAAAGATTTGAGGAGAAACACCACTGACCCAAATCATCATGGGCAAATTAATTAAAGCAAGCAATTAATTAAAGTAAGCTTTTTTTTGTTTTTTTGAGACAGGGTTTCTCTGTATAACAGCTCTGGCTGTCCTGGACTCATTTTGTAGACCAGGCTGGCCTCGAACTCACAGTGATCCGCCTGCCTCTGCCTCCCAAGTGCTGGGATTAAAGGCGTGCGCCACCACCGCCCGGCTTAAAGCATTTTTAAAATTTGTGTACACAGGATGCCTCCCGCTAAGGCAGGGTTCGAGAAATCAGCAGTGGACATGAGAAAGACAAGGTTTTTATAGCTCAGTGGTAAGGGGGTTTCCAAATGGGGGAAATAGGTGGAGTTACAGAAGTGGAATATAAGCATAAAAGTTAGTCAAAAGGACCTCCAGAAACAGACATGATTGCAAGGTAGTCACAGCAACCTTTTGAAACAAAGGTAGGGTTTCAAGGTAGTTATAAACGTCTTTTTGAAACAAAGACATGGTTGTCATTCCTGGAACAGGAATTAAGGTTATGGGTAGGGCATAGCCCAATCCTTGAAAAACAGAGGTTTAATCATAAACAGGAATGAGCATAGTTTGTCTTTTAAGCCCAAGATGGAGGCAGGCTGGTTCTTCAGTACCTGCAGAGGCCACAGGCATTGATCTCCTGGAGCTAGAGTTACAGAAGGTAGTATGCTGCCCAACATGGGTACTGTGAACTGAATTCAGATCCTCTGCAAGAGCAGTATGCTGCTGAGCCATCTCTCCAGACCCTAAAATATTTTAAAATTACATTTTACTTATTTATCATGTGTGTGTTGTGAGTGTGGCACATCTCACCTGCGGAGGTCAGCAGACAACTTGTGGGAGTCAGTTTCCTCCTTCCACTGTGTGGATCCTGGAGATCCTCGGGTCATCAGGCTTCATGCCTTTCCTCAACTGAGCCATCTGGCCAGCACTTATCTTTAAAGGAAGGTGTGTAGTACAGACATAGCTCCTAACAACAACTGGATTCTTTTCTCAGAATGTCTTTTTTGTTGTTGTGTTGTTTTGTTTTGTTTTTTGAGACAGGGCTTCTCTGTGTAGTCCTGGCTGTCCTGGAGTCACCTTGTAGACCAGGCTGGCCTTGAACTGACAAAAATCCACCTGCCTCTGCCTCCTGAGTGCTGGAATTAAAGGCATGCATTACCTCACCCGGTGGTGAATGTCTTTAAAAGGCCACCATGGGGCGTTTAGGAGACTCCCCGCCCTGCAATCAGACCCACATGTGTGCAGGTGTGGACACCCTGGAAATATATAAATATATAATATATAAAGTGGGATATCAGGGACACTCCTGCTCCTGATTGTCCGCAGCCCAGAGGCCCTGCTGAGAAAGTGGCAGCCTTAGCTGTAACCCTGGCAGGCCCACACAGCACAGCCTCCCACAGGGGTTTGTCCTTTAAAAGCAACTCATTTGGGGCTGGCTCTGTTAGCTGAGAGAGCCAGGAAGCCTGGAAATAAGTCTTTGAGTAAATGTTAGGAGACTGGAAGATCATGTGCCACAAATGTGACCTTCTTCAGCCCTGCCTGAGCTCATGGCCTGGAAATGTGTCCCACCCACTTTCCTCAGGCTCTAGGCCACACCTGTGCCCCAACCCATCTCCTCACATACCTGTAAACCCAGTGCAGGACAAGGCGACAGGCTTTACCTCCTACTGCTGAGCCCTATTGGGTCAGCACCACTGTCTGCCCCCTTGCTGCTCCCCCAGCCTCCATTTACCCTCCACTGTTCTGCAAAACCTGAGCCGCTCTTCCCAGCTGGGACTATAACCCCAAGTTGATGAGAATGCTGCATAAATATAGCTGCCCTCTGACCCGTGTCTTCTAAATCAGCTTCAGCCACAGCATCATCCATCCTTCCAGGCAGAAGGATCCACAAGATCCAGCCCCCCCGTCCCTCATTTCTCCATCCCTAGCCTCTCCTCCCCACTGGCACCTGCTGTCTCCAGGAACTCTCAGCCACTGCTCAGGTGCTCATGGCTGAGCTGCCTCCAATCCTGCCACTCTCCTGAACTGGCTTGTCATCTTCCTCTCCCTCCCTCCGAGGGGAGGGATCAGTGTAGATCCCTTGTTCTGTAGCTGCCTTGTTCTCTGATCTTCTGTCCCCATGGCTGAACCAGTCTTGAACCGACAACAGACACCTGTGGACAAGGTTCCTTTTCCAGCCTCTGTAAACTTGATACCCTCACTTACCTCCTCCCCTAGGGCAGTCCTCTACCCTGAACCAGTTCTCAGACTTGGGTCAGACTCCCCTCCCCACCTAGGATGTTCAGGATTCCCCTAATCTCTTAGGTGGGTTCTACCCAGACTTCAGCTGTGCCTCCCTGTGCTTTGTGATCTGCCCTCTTCATGGCTCAAGCCAAGACCAACCCCACATTAGTCTCCTGGCTTCCCTGAGCCCTCTCCTGTTCTTGGTTCTACGACATCAAAGTCTCTCAGCCTGGAAGACCTGGCCACCTCCCAGCTGCCCGAAGCTTCTCTCCTGCCCTCTACAGCTCCTGTACCTTCTTGCCTCCCCCAGGAGCAGCTACACTCAGTCTTTAGAGTTGAGAATACACCTCTCATTGCCCCTTTGTCCAGCTGTCATCCCAACGGCTGCTGTTTGTTTACAAATCTGTCTCCAGCACAGGCAGAGTATTCTCCCAAGACTCTTTGGTCCCAGGTAGGTTTGGCACATGATGAAAGTGGGCTGGAACGTATACCTGCCGCCCATACTTCTGCTTAGCCATGGAAGAGTACTTACTGTTTGTTCGGAAGAACTGGTCTCTAATTCCATCGTCTCTTCTCCAATGCTGAGGGCAGGAGCCTGAGCTACAGGATCAGATGGCCTAAGGTTCAAGAATCCTGACTTGATCACTTAAAAGTTATGGATCTTTGGGCACCACAATTGACCTCACTATGCCCTGGTTTTCTATGTGTAAAATGGAGTGATCATGTCCACCTGCTGAGGGTCTGAAAAGCCTGTACAAAATAGACCTTTGAAAGTGAGAGCTGTTGCCGGGCGGTGGTGGCGCACGCCTTTAATCCCAGCACTTGGGAGGCAGAGGCAGGCGGATCTTTGTGAGTTCGAGGCCAGCCTGGTCTACAAAGTGAGTCCAGGACAACCAAGGATACACAGAGAAACCCTGTCTCGAAAAAAAAAAAAAAGAAAGTGAGAGCTGTTATCCCAGTGGGACTCTTGGTAACATGGACTAATTTAAATAGAATAGAACTGAATCCAATAAGACTGGGTATTATGCTTGGTACAGAAACAAATTGGGGAGAACAGACTTGACTCTGGGATAGTCACAGAAAATCCCAGCTCCTCCTCTAATCTCACTAACTGAAAACAAAGTGTGTGGAGTATCTTAGTTAGAGTTTCTATTGCTTCGATGAAACTAAAAAAGCAAGTTGGGGAGGAAAGGGTCTGTTTGGCTTATACCTCCATTTTGCTGTTCATCACCGAAGGAAGTCAAGACAGGAACTCAAGCATGGCAGGAACCTGGAGGGAGGAGTTGATATAGAGGCCATGGAGGAGTGCCGTTTACTGGCTCGTTCCTCAGCTCAGTCTGCTTTCTTATAGAACCCAGGACCACCTGCCAAAGGGTGGCATCACCTACAATAGGCTGGACCCTCCCCCATCGATCACTAATTAAGAAAATGCCTTACAGATGGATCTTATGGAGGCATTTTCTCAACTGAGTTTCCCTCCTTTCAGACAACTCTAGTTTGTGTCAAGTTGACATATGACTATCAAGCACATGGAGGGAGGGCAAATAGTTTGGTTAAAACAGTAAGTTCACTCTCAGCTCAAAGATCTCTGCAAAACTCTTGCTCTAACCATGCAATGTAGTGAACTACCACAAATAATCCGAAGCTCTCCCAAGATTATTAAGGAAAAATTCATCAAAAAATCCTAATTCTGTTTAAGGGGAAAAGACCAAGGTTAGAAGGCCAAGTTAGGCATGAGTCCTCACTTGTGGGAGATTCCCACTGACATGAGCAAAGGTGATTTTCTCTCTATAGGACTTGGGGGCAAAGTGCTTAGTGGAGCCATTTTGGGAAAGCCAACAGTGCTCAGCATCCCAGTGACTATGAGAATGGCTGGTAAGAGCTTAAGTCTGCTGAGTGCAGCTTTCTAGATGAAATCAGCTGGAAAGACAGCCTTTAGACGTTACAGACTTTTCAGATACTATTATCGCTCTATAAATATCTCACACCCACAGTGTATCAGGTGCCACATGGGAAATACTAGAGTTGGCTGGAGGTTTTCTTAAAAGACACATAGTACCACATGCCACTCATCTTGGATAATATTTATGTACATGCTGGAGAAGTGAATATTAGCTATGTCAATATGTATAGAAAAATCTCACAAAAGATCCTGCGGGGCGGGGATTATCCACACGTACAACCAAAGGCATTTGACTAATTTTTTCACTTCCTTAAGAGGTTTTCCACCTGCGAGCTGCTGTGAGGGACTAATAGAGCAATAATGAGGGGAACTCTCACAGACCTCGGGGATCTCCTCCTGGGACTATTTGGGTTCTCTATAGCTAAAAGGAGCTTTGACAACAAGCTGTTCTATCCATTATTTGCTAATGAGACTTGAACACAGCTCATTCCTTTCCCACAGTAGACGCGGAAGAATAAACAAGCCCAATGAATATGATGCCAGGTACAAGTTTACACAAAAGCGCCATGCAAACAGCCAGTCGGAAAGTTTAGGCAGATGGGCACTCAGGGGCTGAACTGTCTCTCCCAATCCCACTGTCGAAGCACTAACTTCAGTCTGAAAGTATTTGGAGATGGGGCCTCTGCGGGTAATAAGATGAAGTCATGAGGGTTGGAACGGCCTAATGGTACCCTTCTAAGAAAAGACATTAACCAGGCAAGTGGTAGTGCACAGCTGGCATGGAGCACTTCAGAGGCTGAGGCAGGAGGATTGGGAGTTGTGTCTGTGCTACAGAGTGAGAATCTGTCTCAAAAACCACAACCAAACAAACAACTACAGAGTCTCAGTTACTGTGGTCCCATTCCCCCTACTCACAACCCCCCCCCCCTGCCCATCCCCACTGTTCTTCACACACTTTCCCTGTCCCTGCAGTAAGGGTATATTGAGGAGGCAGCTAGCTACAACTGGGAGAGGTCCCCCACCAGGCCCCTTACCAGAGCCCATCCATGCTGGACTTGGATGTCTAGCCTTCAGAGCAGTGAGAAGAAGGTCTGTTATTCTTTGTGGTGTTTTTGTCACGATAGCCGGATATGACTATGTGAATACAGAGAGGTTTTTATGCTATATGCTTTCATCTTCAACAGTGACCAGATCAAACACGGCTACTGCATTACGCAGACACATCCGAGTGGCCGAATCCTGGCGGAGGTGATTGTTAGGGACTGAAAGGGCTATCTGAGAGAATCGGTCCCGAGCTAAAAATACGGAATCAGCCAATTATTTGGAGCCCAGATCAGGATTAAATAGACTAATGCCAGTGTCATTGAAATCCTGTGACAATGCCACCGAGGGCAGTCAGGAGGAGGAGAGAGAGCAACTGAGTGTGGTGTGAATGGCGTTCTCTTTACTACGCAGCTTCATTTTTAATTGCCAAGTGTCTAGCTGAGCTGCTTATTAGTGAAATTTATTTTTGTAATAAAAGCTCTTTGTTAAATCACAGTTTTAATAACAACGATGTGAATAGATTTTGCTCTCATAAATAAGACACTGAAGTACTTGTAACTTTTGAAAAACAAAAACAAAAAACAAAAAAACTGCAGCCTGCTCCAAATGTTCATTCAACCATTAAGCAGAAAAGCAAGTGACTTCGCTGGCGTGTAGAACTCAGCAAGTGCTTGTGAGGACATGCTCAGGGAACCTCAGGTTCTGGATTCAACTTGACCTCTACACAACTGTGTGACCTAGTGCAGGTCCTTTGTCCTTTCTGGGATTTAGTTTCCCCATTGTTTAAAAAAAAAAAAAAAAAAAGTGGGGCTGGAGAGATGGCTCAGTGGTTAAGAGCACTGGCTGCTCTTCCAAAGGTCCTGAATTCAATTCCCAGCCCCACATGTTGCTCGCAAACACCTATAATGTGACCCAATCACAGAGCACTCATATGCATAAAATAAATAAATCTTTAAAAGGAGAACAAAGTAAAACAAGAAACATAAGAAAGCTGAATGCCTCTGCTTTCCCAGGCTCCTGAAAGTATGGCTCCACTCAGCAGCAGGCAGCCCTGAAAGACGAACTCTCCCCACAGCAGATGATGAAGACATAGGAACAGAACAGAACTGAACTGAAGCACAGAAGCCATACACTCAGGAATGGGAGTCTCGGTTCACCACCATTGTTACAGCCTCTGAGCAGTGCCAGTTTATGCCCTCACATCATGTCGGCAGCCAGGCATGTCTGACCCTGAGCCTAGGGAGGCTGGATGGAGGTGCCTGGAACTGAAGCATTGAAGGGAAGGGTGCCTGGCAGAAAGGTAACCGGAGAAAAGGGCAGGTTCAGAGGTCTCCAGACAGTGTCACCTGGATCCCAAGGTAAGGATTCTGCTCAGAATTCTGGCCTGCCAAGGGCTGGAAAAGCCCTAATCCCAGTGTGCAGATAGATGCCGAGTCAGGTGTGAGCCAGCTCACTGCAGCATTGAGGTCACCCAAAGAGGCAGAGAGAGGCTTTAGATGACCTGGACCAGCAGGCCTAGGGACACTAGGACATGAGTGGCCATAGAAAATGCAGTTCCCCAGGACCCTCGAGCAGAAAAAAATGTGTTTTCTCACACCCCCAGAGCAGAGCTTGGTTTCCCCTGAGGCCTCTTTCCTGGGCTTGTGGATGGCCATCTTGCCTGTGTTTTCACTATTCCTACTGTGCCCTTGGCTCCTTCTCTTATAAGAAACCAGTCTCCCTGGACATTGGCAGCAATGGTGATCATCTGTAGTGACAGGAAGCTCTGCTGGTGAAGAACCAGCCTGCCTCCATCTTAGGCTTAAAAGTCATCTTACAGTAAAGATAAGCTAGATTCACTGCTGTTTTATAATTAAATCTGTTTCTCAAGGACCTTAACTACAAATGGTTCTGAACTGCATGTTATAGGAATGACATTCGTATCTTTGACTCAAAAATTTCTTTATAGCCATCTTCCAACCCTCCCTTTGTTTCAAAAGGCTATATGACCACCTGTGACTACCCGGTTGTTATGACTATCCTGTTATTATGACTACCCTGGTGTTATGACTACCTTGTTATGCCCGCCTTGCAACCATGCCTTTGTTTCAGAAGCCTGTGAAGGACTAACTTGTTATGCTGTGTTCTGCTCCTCCAACCCCACCTATTTTGCCTGCCAAACTCCTATTTGGGAACCCCCTCCCTCTGAGCTATATAAGCCTTGTCTTTCTCCTTCCATCTTTGGGATCAGCAGTGACGTGGAGGAGGCAATGCCACATGGCCACAAAGAGCAACTACCCAAGAGGGGGAGGAAGTTTGGGGGATGACAGGCACACTCACTCTCTTGATGCTGGCCATTGATTCTCAGCCGATGCTCACCATCAAAGCACCAAATTGCATGAGTGTCACACACACACACACACACACACACACACACACACACACACACACGAGCATGGCTTGGTATGAAGGCATTGGGTGGACACTAGAGGGCCAATGGTGAGTGATCACTGTGTGTGATCATTCCCACACAGGTTCCTGGAGTGACCAAGTCTGGAGTGCTCAAAGCTCTCCCAAGCCCTTACCTGCCTCAGTCCTGTCTTTGTTTCTCAGGGTGGTTTGTGTGAAGTGACAATAAAGACACCCAAGATGTATGGTGGTTGTAGGGTGGGAGAAGATAAATACCTGTGAACCATTCCCTGACAGAGCCAATGGAGAAACAATTCTCTCTTACCTGATAGGCCCTCTGCCTGCCACATAGTCCCCAGACACAGGGATCCCGAGATGAAAGGGTCTTGCACACAAGCACAGCCAGTGGTCTTCACAGGTACAGAGACCTTCCCACCCCTATCTTCAGCACACCCATTTGACAGGGTCTCACCCAGGAGACCACTCTCACCAGCTTTGGCGAATTTGGAATCCCAGCAGGCAGGGGTGGGGGAGCCTTTACTCCAAGCAAATAGGCTTTAACCATTTCAAACGCTCATGAGTGCTTTGATTGCACAGACACTAAATCAGAACAACACAGAGGTTCGTGTGGCCTCTGCAGAGGATGACTGACAAATCTATGAAGCATCCCAGAGGTAAGGGGGAGGGGGGAGAAAAACACACTGAATTTATATCTGGAAAATAAACACAGTATTATTTGAAGGACATTTAAAAGGAAATTCAGAAATACATTTGAAAAGGCAGGAAGCCAGAGTGCTGACCCGGGACAAAAGCGGAGTGCCCCTGAGGGAGCAAAGAATTCAGGAAGGTCTTTTGTCCCTTGGGTTTTTAACTTTTAGAACACAGGACCGAGTTCCTTTGATCTCAGAGGGGTTGTTTCCTTCTTGGAGACAACCAGTCCACCAGCAGGCAGGGCAGGTGAGGAGCCCCCAGAGGCAGTGCGGGCACACAGGGGAGAGGACCCCAGAGGCAGACTTAACATGGCAATGAGATGCGGAAAGCTCCAGCGCATTCTGTGGCCCACTGGTGGGTAGCAGCATGGTGAAGACAGGTTCCCATCACCATCAGCATATCACCACCATCTTTCTCCTTATTTGTCATCTCATGGCCGCCCCTGTCCTGTCTGGACAAGCAGGCGTCCCTGGTGCCACGGCTCAGGTGACAGCTTTCTCTGTCCACTGAGAGACCCAAGCTCACACACACAAGTGCACATGCATGCATGCGTGTGTGTGTGTGTGTGTGTGTGTGTGTGTGTGTGTGTGTTTGTGTGTGTCTTCTGTGAAGGTTCACGAACCTGTGCACATACATGCAGAGGCCAGAGGAGGTCTCTGGGTATCCTCCATCACTCTCCACCTTATTTCCGTGCCTAGCTGGAGCTTGAAGTTTTTAAGTTAGGCTGCAGCCAGAAAGCTCTAGAACCCTCCTGGCTGCTCCAGCAGTGTCAGGCTGCAGGCACACATGGCCACAACTGACTTTTTACATGCGTGCTGGAGAGCTACACTCGGGTCCTTAAGCTTGCACAGCACGTGCTGGTATCCCCCCAAGCCATCCCTACTTCCTGTAGGAAAGTAGGTACTTCCTGCCTCTGAGGAAAGCAGGTACTCCCTGTCTGTGAGAGAATGCTAATGAATACACTGTTGAGGAGACTTTGGGTGGGAAAGGTGCCTGCTTGGATCTGGGAATTTGGCCAGGAAAAATTACCTCCACAGCCCTGCTGGCATGCAGAGACAGTGGCCTGACCAGAGAAGCTGCCGGAAAGGACCATCCCAATTGTAATGGTGCAGTAAAGAAACCACCAAAATGGCCACACCATGAAAGGGGAGAAGGTTTTTATTGTAGGTGAGAGAGAACAGCCAGAGGCATCTGGAAGAGTCTAGAGTAGCAAGTAAAAGAAGCAGACTGGCCATGGCCAAGGCTCGAGAGGCAGGGTGTGGGATAAGGAAGTTGTGAGAAACTGTGGGGAGAGAAGCCTGTGAATGGACAGCCTGGGAGTTTAGGGTAGAGGAAGAGCGGAGAAGGGCCAGGATGCCAGCGTGGACTTTGAAATGCATAGCAAGTACATGTGAGGAGGGACTGAAGGAGTCTGGAGGCCAGCACGGGCTTTGATATGTGACAAGGGAAGTGGCCCTTTCTGGCATGTTGTGTGTGAGCTTTTATCTCTCCACCCGCGGTCCTAGATAGCCTAGCTTGAGCTGAGCCAAGACTATCATTTGGGGGTTCCCGTTTGGACTTGACACCAACTTCTCTTGGGAAAGGGCTCCTGACATCCCCTTTCTCCCAGACCTATACTATGCACATTGGGGTTTCCGTTTGTTTGTTTGCTTTTGTTTTGTTCTTTAATTGGTTTTTGGTTTTGAGACAGGATCTCCCTATGCATGCCAGGCTACTTTTCAACCTGCTAGGTATCCTGAGATGCCCTTGAATTCATGATCCTCCTGCCTCCTCCGCCTGTTCAGTATTAGGATCACAGATTTCAGCCACCACACCTGACCCATATCAGCTCTTTGTTTTCCTTCAGGAGGAAATGCTGGCCCTTGCACCAGAGGATAGCTAACCTATGGCTCATCTTGACAACAGCGGGCTGCCCAAGAGTAAAAAGGAGAAAATCATGCTTGTACTGCAGCAATAAAGGAGTAAACCTCACATGTCATCCATGCATCTGAAAGCCTTATGCTACGTGACAGAAGCCAGTCTGAGAAGGTTGCATGTTGCCTGGTCTGTTTCTATGGTGTTCTGTTTGTTTGGTTTTTGTTTTGAGACAAGGTTTCTTGCAGCCCAGGCTAACCTTGAATTTGCTATTTAGGCAAGGATAACTTTGAACTTCTGATCCTCCGAATATGCCATTATGCTCAGATTATGTGGTTCTGTGGGTAGACTGAGGACCTTGCACATGCCAGACAAGCAACCAATGGTGTGTGCTACACCCCCAACCCTGTATTTCTGTATTAGTCTGAAAAGAGAAAAACTTCAGGGAAGAAAGAGACCAGTGTGGTCAGAACCAAAGTGGAAAAGAGACTGAGTTATAAGAGGGTCTGGGGGAAAATTGGGGGTGGTGGAAATGCTATACATTTTGGGGGGTTGGGGTGACCCCGTTGAGCTCAAACAGAACTGAATAGATCAGTTTTCTTGTGTGTGAGTTATACCTCAGTATAACTCAGCATAACTGAGGTATATATAACAGCTGGTTAGAAATGGCTGTAGGGAAAGAAAGGTGACAGTCACAGGCTCTGCATGGCCTGATCTCAGTCCCTTCCTTAATGGTTATGTTGTCAGGGTCCCTGCAGAGCCTCTTCGGAGGCTCAAAACTCACTGACATTCCTATAAATAAATAAGTCTGGAGGACCCTCTACCTAGCCCTGCCCCTAAAGAGGACAGGAGTCAGACTGCCCTGAAGACACCCTCCTTGCTGGGTACCTATGGCCTGGTGGATTCCTCTACCCCAACTCATATAAGTCCTTCCTGGTGCTAAGCCCTGGGCTGACAGTGGGGACAGGACCCTTCACTGGACGGGTTCACAGGTAGGTGGGACGTGCAGCAGCAACTGCACAGACCTCGATGAGTGGAATTGTAGACAACAGAACCCTGAGGAGTGACTGACCCTGACAGAAGTTAGCAAGGCCTCCTGCCAGAGGTGACAGTCCAGCTAAGTTGGGACAAGGTGAGACATCTGTCAGTGAGAGATCAGGGGAATGCTGGGAACCAGAGGCAGAAAGAAGCTTGACTTAGGGAGGACTTTGCGGGGCAGGAAGGGAGGGATATGCACTTTACTCTTCTTAGAGAAAAATACATGTGACAGCTGGTAAGTAAGGGTCCCCTTGGGTCTTGACAGCTCAAAAGACATGGACTTTGGACTCTCCTGAGGCAGTGAAGGTCCCTAAGAAGCAAGACCATTGGATTTTCATTTTAGAAGAATCCTGATGGCAGACACTGAGGCCCCAGGGCTTCATATGCCAGGTTGGTTTGTATTTTTGCATCTCAAGTGCATAGGGCTGCCATCTTTAAATTTTACCTTAAAAACCAAGCAGTATTTTCTGTCACATCGTGTCAAAAGCAAGAGATGGGGGTGGGGCTGCTGATGGGTTTTAATGCCCAGTGTTGGGAAGGAAATAATTTCAGAATGCAGAATGTACCTTAAAACAAAATTCATGTGACCAGAACTTGGGAGGCAGAGGCAGGTGGATCTCTGTGACTTCAAGGTCATTGTGGTCTACATCGTAAGTTCCAAGCCAGCCAGGGTGAGAGCCTGTCTCAAAAAAAACAAAACAAATCACCCCAAAAAAAGCAGTGCAGCTTCACAAAAATGTTACCACTTGCCAGAGAACTTTCCCAGGCTTGACCCAGGTCTTTATACAGGCAGGAGGTTGGGCACAGTCTGATTCCTTCAGGGATTCCTCATAAACATATGTAGCAAGCAGCTCACACCCTGCACCTCTCAGTGGGAGGCAAGCTGCCAGGAGCTGAAGCAGCCAGAGAAGGTTCTAGGACTCTGCTACCTGATAAGGTAACCACTAATTTGTGCTTATGGCCATCACCCAGAATGTGGCCAGTCTGAATGAGATCCATATGTACATAGGAATGAATGAGCGGTATACGCTGGGGGTTTCACCGCCTTGCCATATGAAAAGGGCGTTAGGTTGTTAGATTACCTTGAGCACATGCTGAAATGGCAGCATTTTGGAAATGTTGAACAAAATAAAAAATGTTACTGAATTAATTTCACTGGACTCCCTTTACTATTTAAAAAATAAAGACAGACACTGTGGGGTGTGCCTGTGGTCCCAGCTACTCAGATGACTGAGCCGAAAGGATCATTTCAGACTAGGAGTCTGAGACTGTCTCAGAAAATATAATAAAAACATGGCTACTATTATTAGAACTGTGAGGCACACGCGTCGCTTCACATTTATGTCTCCAAAAGCTGGAGCGTAAGCAGAGGCAGAGCAGAGGAGCAATTGGGGACACGGTGTGTGTGAGGGTCCCGGACCTGACTCGGTTAATGACAAGGAGGACCTGAAGGTCTTCACAGAGGGGTGAGGCAGAGCAGCTGTGATTGGGAGCGGATTTCTCTGCAAACTTAGAGGCCGAGGGGCTGCGCTCACCGTGGAAGGGGTGAGGCTGGGGAGTAGGGGGCAGAGGAGCAGTTGAGGTGCCTTACTGATCCTCAGGATTTGGGGGCAGTGAGCCCCTCCAGAAATCTACTTCAAAAGCCCAGAGTGTGTCAGAGATAAAAGTCTAGGATACCCCAGGGATTGCTGCCACTGGGCCACCCAGTTCCCAACTTTGAGTCCTCCGCCCCCACAGCCAGGGCTCAGATAGAAGGAGAGTATGCAGTAATGGCTGACCCTTCCCCTTCCTGGCCAGTGCCCCAGTGTCCTTTCTGCCTAAGCCACAGGACAGGATGCCCACAGGAACCCATGACTTGGTGTGGTAGACATGTGCTCTGTCATGAAGCCACCCTCCTAGTCAGTCGTGTGCATAGCTGAGACAGGAACATACCTAACTGTGCTGCAACCTACACCTGGCTGGAGTAGCCCGCTCAGGTGGTGCTGTGATGTTGGCGGGTTTTGACCCCATCTTACAGGTGGGCAAACAGAACCTGGGAAAAGGGCAAGGATATGTCCAGAGAGGCCCAGGTATTTTCCAGTGGGCCAAGGCTTGACAGTTTCTCTCCACAAATTTCTGTGAGCAGAGGCTGCAGGCCCTGGTCTCTCTTCTGAACTGCCTTTTACCCATGCCCAGGATGGTAGCTCAGCAGGCCTGGAAGTCCCCAGGCTTACAAACGCAGAGTAGGGTAGGCCTGCAGCCAGTAGAGGCCGGAGACCTGGAGATGCCATTTGTTACTGTGGCCAGCAGGGGACACTCCAGGACAGTCGGCTTCTCAGGCCCCAGCCACAGGCATCACTGGAGAATTGGATCCTCCTTACCCATTTTCCTTCTTGTCTCAAAGACTAGAC
The DNA here is from genome assembly GCA_907164525.1 of Lophiomys imhausi. Lineage (NCBI taxonomy): Eukaryota > Metazoa > Chordata > Mammalia > Rodentia > Muridae > Lophiomys > Lophiomys imhausi. Next base: position 6,423,771 of record CAJQZJ010005020.1, read on the forward strand.
AGCCAGTTGTTTTCAACACAGCACATTTGGACAAATGTTTTTCTACCTGCTACCTTGAGCAGGCCTGGCCCTTCAGAAAGGGCCTTGAAAGCCCCTGATGGAAAAAAAAAATTTGCAAGTTACCTAGGTAGTCAATCCACGTATCAAAGAATGGGTCAGAGGCTCTTGGGGTTCCAGTGAGGGGGGTGTTCATTCACAGGGCTTCCCAGGGAGCCCCTTTAGTCATTCACCAGCGTGGGTTCTGCTCGTCAGACCCCTCCCTCTTCGGACTCTGCATGGGAGAGAATTTGAAATGTCAGAACCCTGCCATTTAACATTCTCAGCAAGGTGTTGGCTCCCTAGACCTAGGAAGTCTGGACTCAAGGCCAAGGGTGTGGGTCGTATTCATCCTGAAGTCAGCTCTGAGGTGACACAGAACTGCCCCCCACCAGGGGGTTGTGGAGGGGGCCTGGGGCCTGGAGACAAGTCTGCTCTGGTTATTTCAGGCATTGAGCAGGAAAGCCCACTGTGAAGATATGCCTTACAGCAGCAGAGTTCCGTGGTGATTCGAGGCCACACACAATGGTGACTCCCACACACAACAGTGACTCCCACACTCGCTTAGGGACATGCGGCAGCACTTGTGATGATAGTGTAGGGAGAGTTTTTTATAAACTTCTGTAATCAATGGCGTTTTGACTCTGCAGACCTTTGCAGCTTCCTGTTCGTTGAGGGTCTTTCCTGTCTCAGGCAGGCTTGGCTGTTTCTTCTGGCATTGGTTTCTGGGACAGCTTGCCCAGCTGGACAGAGGCATGGATGTCCTGGAGAGACCCTCTATCTCCTCCCCACCCACATCATGGGTCCTAGGTGATCCCAGGCAGCAGTGGTGAGCACATGCCTCAAGCAGACCCCAAACTGGAAGCTTGCACACATCTGCACCACGGTGACTAGGGACAGCCACGCAAACCAAGTCACACTCCATGAAACTGGTTGCGTTTGTAGGGAAGACAGATTGCTCTTCTTGCTGGCCTTGATACCAAGAACATGAAGCCTACTACAATGACTGCCAACAAAGAACAAAGCAGTGAGCCTGGACCCTCTCGGCATGGCTCCATCTCCCGAATCCAGCCATGACACACGCAAGCCCTCAACCTTCCAGCCATGTGAGCCAATATACTCAATCTTTTTCTTCAGCCTATCTGCATTAGGCTTGCCACTTGCAACTAAAAATCTCTTGTCTCTTATGGGAACCCTTCAGAGGGCCTGAGGTTGGACAAGTATTAGGCATATCTGAGGAGAATTTAGCACATGTCCTCAATGGAATTCCTGAATGATCGGACCTGTGGAGAGAGCTCCAGAGAGGAGCACAGAGTGTGGTACCAAGCCACCAAGGCATGGCCTTCTCAGAGACTGAGAAGGTATGTGTGTGGAAAGACACCAGCTTGTCCTTTGCAAATGTCAGCAGCTGTGCTCCTGGGACACCAGCCCTGCTCCAGTTGGGCTGCTCTGTGCATGGGATTCAGAGAGCCCTGAGAAGGTGGTAGGCAGTCAACGGAAGGAATATCCAGCAGCCTTAAAAATGGAGAGGGGAGGAAGATTCCAGAGTCCAGGCCCAGCTGTGTTGAGAGAGAATGAAAGACTGGGAGCTGAAAAACAAGAAGCTTGGACTGTTCCAGAGAATCCCTAAAGAATCACTGTTAGTCACTTATGAGCCCAGCTGCCAGCAGCCGGTAAACACTGTAAGGCAAGGACCATGGCTCTCTCAGTCCTAGGACACTCTCAGATACCACCTGCCTGGGCTGGAAACATGAGTGAAGGAGAGAGAAGAACACTGGAAGGCTGGTGGACTTAGACAGGCACTTGATCCAAGGCTTAAAAACAAAAAAGCAAAACCCAGATTGGGCGATTAGGAGAGCAGGCTGGAGGGTTCCTCAGAATGGGCTCTTTGTCTGGCACCTCTGCGAGGCCTATCTTCTCCAGTTTGTGGGCCAGCACCTACCCACCCCCACTCCTTTCTCTGCCTTATGCTGTCTCAAGTCACAGCCAGCAAGGAGCTGGCAGGGAAACAGGTGGCTCCGTTTCATTTTCCTTTCTGAAGCCTTTAGTGTAGGTGGCCCCTCCGCACCCGGCTGGGCCTGAACCCTCTGTCTGTTCTCTCTTCAGCAGTGCCCCTGTTCCTTGGGCTTCCAGATGCTCCCCCAACAGACCTCCACACTGTCTGCTCCTGCCTGGGTCTCTCTGACCTTCAGACGCACAACCAGTGGCCCACTGGACAAGAGCCAGGATGCCAGGCGCTAAAGCCCACATTTGCAAAGTGGAAGCAGGTGTCTTTGCATGTACCCTCTCTTTGTGCCCTCCGCCTTGGGTGGGGGTGGGGGGAGCGCTGTGCTCTGACTCCCTCATGGTCCTTATGTTTTGTCTCCGCGCTCAATGACTCCTCAGATACCTTTAAGGCTTTGCTTTCTCCTCAGTTGGTTTGCTTCATTTCCCCTTAGTTCCTGCCATCCAGGCCTTCCACCAACTGCTCCCTGTTCATTCCTCACTGATGACCTCTTTTGTCGCCTGCCACATCTGATACCGGCATCTCCCTCAGGCACAGATCAGAACCAGTTCCCAAGAGTGGTAGCATGGAAAGGTACACCCTTGGGGAACCCATGGAGGCAGGAGGGTGCTGCCCTCGTGGATGGGGTGGCGCCCTCCTAACAAAGGCTGAGGAACCTCTCTACCCCTTCTCCCAGGTGAGGACAAAACAAGAGAAACACTCCATGAGCCCTTTCAAATTCTGCTGGTGCCTTCATCTTGAATTTCCCAGTGTTCAGAACTATAGGCAATAAATGTGCTTTGTGTCTAAATTACAGCCTCCAGTGTGTCTCTGTAGCTGCTTGAATAGATTCTGACAACCTATCAAGCTCCCCCATAACACTCCACTGGTGCAAGGGGAAAACATGTTCCTCCCAGCCACTCCCCAAACAAACCCATCCCTGAATCAGAGAGTCTGTAGCTGCCCTTCCCTGAAGTGGCTTTAATTGCTCCCCCTTCCTTCCCAGTCCCTGTCTGAGCATCAGAAACTGCCTTGCCTGAGTGGGTTGAATGTGCTCCTGACCCTGGCAGGTCATTATCTGGGGTGACAGGGTGGACGCCATAGTCCAGGAGAGGCAGATGGGTACCTTCAAACGCCCAGAGTTGGTTGAGCTCCTTGGGGCTGATGTAGTGGAACTCCTGAGTGGGTGGCAATATCACCCTGTGATTTTAATTTGCATGTTCCTAATGAGCCATGATGTTGAATATCCTTCCTTGTAGGCTCACATACCTGCTTGAGTAAATGACCTGTCCAAATCTTTTGCTCAACTTCTATTGTTGGTTTTTTTTTTTTTTTTAAGACAAGGGTTTCTCTGTGTACTCTTGACTGTTCTAGAAATTTCTCTGTAGACCAGGCTGGCCTTAAACTCAGAGATCTATCTGCCTCTGTCTCTCTGGTGCTGGGATTAAAGGCTTTCACACTGCCACAGTCTGGCTCTTTTGCTCTATTTTAAATATGAAGTTTATCATCTACTGAGCTGCAAGAGCTCTTTATGTAAGTCACTCCTAGGTAAATGTCTCTTTATTTTTATCGAACATTGAGACAAACAATTCACAAATATCAAGTTTCATCCTTTAAAAATGCAGTGGCCTTTCGTATAGTCACAAAGTTGTCATCAGTTATGATTGTATTTGTATGTGGATCATTTGGACAGATGAACTTATATTTTGTTTTCCTTCACCCAACTTTAAAAATGTTGTTATTGTATATATGTGTGTTTGCACATGAGTACCACAGCCCATTGTAGAGGTCAGAGAACAGCATTGTGGATATGGCTCTCTTCTTCCCCTTTAGATTCTGATAATTGAACTCAGCTTGCTAGGTTTGGCGGCAAGCATCTTTACCCACTGAACCATCTTGCCAGCCCTAGCTTAGCAAATTAACACAAGCATTTTCATGTCACTTTAAGGGATATGACTATTTTCAAAACCATTACCAAGTTTCATTGACCTATCCTTGTGTATGGACAGTCCCCAGTCCAACCCAATCAGAGAGGGTCCCTCAGCATCCCAGGCTCTCCACCTCCCTCCACAGACTATGCCTGGTACCCTGACCCACTTACTCGCTGGTGACATTCTGTACTGTGAGCTTCAATGAGATGGTGATTAAGGACTGTAGAAAAAGTCTTTCAATTTAAATCTTTTTTTTTTCTTTCCTGAATGGAGCAGGTGTCTGGAAGTCACAGTCTCAGGGATGAAAGGATCATATTATTCTACATTTTCCTGTAATTAAACTTATCCGCTTTCTGAATGAGGCTCTGTGCCAAAATATTAGCTGTCTGTCCCACTTTAGGAGCCCATAGTCTATGTCCCAGGATGTCCTTGGTCCTCAGGTGGTAGTCTGCTGCAGACGCTGGTGAAGTCTTCCCATTAAGCCCAGGGCAGGGTGGTTTTTACTTCACTCCGGAAGCACCTCCTTCCCACTCTTGGTACCCTGGCGATTGTGGAAGAAGGATGCCCTGCTATGAGGGGATCGAAGGCAAACTGAGCCATGGCATAATACTAATTGCTGTTTATTAAAAGCTACTGCTAAATGTTTAATCCTCACAAAGACTTCATGAGGAACAGACTGGGAAATCATGGCTGAGAGAAATGAGTGATCATGTTCAAGGTCACACAGCAAGTTGGTGACATTGCTGGGACCCTGGCTACCCAGAACCAGCTGTAGTAGGTGTCAATTCTTCTTTGACTTGCTGGGCTAACAGATGACCATCCTTCTTTCTCACACACACAAACAAAAACAAAAAACCCATAGGATCAAGGTGGCAAGGACAGCCTGAGAATGCTGAGCACAAGAAAAAATGCCAGTTCTGGATACGACTGACCCAAGTGGCCCAGGAACTTGTCAAGCCAAGAGCCATGCAGAGGTTACCTTTCCATCCTGAAGGGACTAGAGTGAGCCATCCACCCAGCATAAATCTCTGCTGTTCCCACGTCCACACCTCCCCCCACCCCCACAAACCCAGAGCTTGTTTTCTGCCCCCAAAGAACCAGACAGTTCTTCAGTAAGATCTACCACTGAACTGCTAATCAACACCACCAGTGTGGTGTCTGCAGGGTTCTTTTGGGGTGTTGGTCTTCCAACTCTCCCATTCAGAATATGGAGGCTAGAGGGTAGGAGATACTTTGTACAAAGAAAGTAATGGGCCGGGCGGTGGTGGCGCACGCCTTTAATCCCAGCACTTGGGAGGCAGAGGCAGGCGGATCTCCGTGAGTTCGAGGCCAGCCTGGTCTACAAAGCGAGTCCAGGACAGCCAGAGATATTCAGAGAAACCCTGTCTCGAAAAACCAAAAAAAAAAAAAAAAACAAAGAAAGTAATGGATTCAGGGTTTGGACTCTTCTACTGTGCTGACAGGTGACACCAGTACTTACTGAGTACGTGGGAGACAGAGAGAGAGTGTGTTCTGTGCCTTCTGGGGGAGGGACAGGGACGATCAGACCGAGGGTGGATATAGTAGTCTTAATCCACGTCAGCTCTGACCACACAGCTCAATTCTTCCTTTAAGCTTCCTTTAAGCCATTCTGTGGATTAATTCCAGCTTGTATGGGTCAGGACCTCGATGAACAGCAACAAAAACAGATTTAAGGAACTGAAGCAGAAGAGGGGCTGTGGAAAGAATAGTGGTTTGAGTAAAGCTGGCCAGGCCAGTGAGGATCAGCCATATTGTACCTCAGTCTGCACACAATTGCCCTGCCTGACACTCAACATTCCAGCCACCAATACTTCTACCTCTATACTCCCCCATCTGCAGGACCCTGAGTCACCACCATATTAATAATGGTTAAGCCTCATGGAGCCACACCTTGTTCAGGGATGTGCTAAATACTTTTTTTTTTATATTAACTCACTTTATAGATGAAGAAACCGAGGCTGGGAAAAGCAAGACCAACAGCCAGTAGACGAAAGGGCCAGGAACTCCTACCTGACCCAGGCTGGATCCTTCAGAGCCTGTACTGTAACCAGTGTAGTTCTGGGCTGAATCCATGTCCCTGATTTCAAGAATTTCAAGAGGCCAGGTGAGGAGGTGGCTCACGCCACCCAGCACTCAGGAGGCAAAGGCAGGTGGATCTCTGTGAGTTCAAGGCCAGAATGATCTACATAGTGAGTTCCGGGTCAGCCAGGGTTACACAGTGAGATTCTGTCCCAAAAAAGAAAAGGTGGAGGGAGAAATAAAGAAGAGAGAGAAAGAGAGAGAGAGAGGAAAAGAGAGAAAAGGAGGGGAGAAGAAAGGAGGGGAGTGGGGAAGAAATGAGGAGAGGAGATCATCTATTCTATTTCCGAAGTGGGACAAATGGATGGAAGGGGGTTCAGGTGTGAAGTAAGCCCTCTGTGAGTTGGCCTCTACTAGTCTTAAATGACTCCATAATGGCTGTTTGCCACATAGTCCTCCCAAAACCTTAAGGTCTCAAGTAGGGGTCGAAGGTACACGGACTTTGAGATCTTGGCAAATAGGGATATTCCTAGGTTCCATGGGTTTTGGTGGCTCATTGGGACATTAAGCTGAAGTTCTCAGTTGCCTGAGAGCCTTATCCACAGAGTGCAGGAAGCTACAGCCCACGCTGGTGTTGGCAGCCCTCAGCACCTAAACTCTGGCATTGGTCAGCTGTCTTCCGGAGACTGCAGTGGCGGCTTCCCCAGCCCTGCAGGCACATCTCGAGGAGAGCAGAGCTACTGTCTTTGTTTGACATTGTTCAGTGTCAGCAGTAGAGAAGCAAAATCAGCCCTACGGGCTGTTTAATTGCAATTGGAAAAAAAAAAATCATGCTTTTTTTTTTTTTTTTTTTTTTTCCAAGGGAGAAAAGGAGAGTTCTCCATCCCTTGAGTTTCCATGAGACACCGTATCTGCTGATTCGGTCTCATTCAAATCTCAACAAAAGCACATTCATCATCCCAAAAACTGCCACTTAAGCGGCCGCCTTGCCTCAAGTGTTCCCAAGCACAATTAGGCATGGTGCAGGCTACTGACCCCCAGAAAGCAAGCACCAAGGGGAGATCCACCCCACCCATCTCCCTGGAAAGTGCTGCCTGGCTCCTCATGGCCCTGTGCACCCAGCCTGGCTCCCTCTCTGTAAAGCCAGCCCAGCTGGACTGGGGGAAGCCCTAAATGTGCTGTCCCTTCTGTCGCTGCCACCGTTCCTAAGTCTTCCAAGGCTTTATTTACTGAGCAAGATTCTGTCTGTGTCCTTCATTATTCAATAAACCCAGCACAAAGTGTCCCCTCTCCCCTGCCATCTATGAGTCTCCCAGGTTCCTTTCAGGTTCCACACTAGAATTTTGAGAGCAGTGGTAACAGGTCACACATCTCCCTGTTGCAATATTCTGCTGCCCTGGACACTCTGTGAGCTCATCAGCATGGTCCCTACACCTGCCTTATGGAGGAAGCACATGCCTGTAAGTAACTGGCCCGAGGTCACATAGCTGGCAAACAGAAAAGATTCAGACTCAGACCCAAGTTTTGAACTCTTAACCCCTCACTAAGACAGTCATACAGAGTGGGTTACAATCCTCAAAGCAGGGTGTGGTGGTGCAGGCCTGTAAACCCAGCTACAGAGGCTGGGGCAGAAGGATCACAAGTTTGAGGCCTACCTGGGTTACACAGCAAGTTTAGGTCAGTCTGGTATGTATACACAACGAGCTCATGGCCAGCCTGGGTTACTTAGTGGGATCCTATGTCAAAATGAAAACTTTTCTTAGAGGGCTGAAAAGATAGCCTAGCATACAAATGACCAGTATAGTAAAACAAAACAAAATGGACTCTGGACAGAGATAGGGCCCACATCTTGGTGGCCTTTGTGTTCCTATCCCTCCACACTCAACAAATGTTTGTTGAGTAGTTGAATAAGCAAATGAATGAGTGAAAACTAGAAAAACCCTAGAGACAACACTAATGATATTAACAATGGTGCTATTTATTAAGTGCTTACTGTATACCATGCACATGGCCCCACTGAGTAGGACTTTGGCAGCTGCTGCAATTGGGCTATAGACCCTTTAACATATATATATATTTGTCTATGACCACTATAAAATGTGTTTTACACACACACACTCTGAGTCAACAGTGCCACAAAGCAATGTTTGCCCTTCCCAGTTGTGGCATGTGGCAATAACCTTCTCTCTTAGCCTAGTCTAGCAGAATGAAATGCTACTGGTGACATATTAAGTCAATTTCAAGGCCCGTTGGTGGGTCCTGCAGTGTGAAAAATGTCACTTCGTTGAAGGCTGTGTATTAAGAGGCTAATACAAATCCCTCTCTCAGCTCTCACTACCATTGGGTACTTGCAAGAGCCTTATCAGGCAGGGCGTTTTGTTTATTTGTTTGGTTTGGTTTTGTTGTTCTGAGACAAGGCTTTTCTGTGTAGCCCTGACTGTCCTGGAACTCACTCTGTAGACCAGGTTGGCCTTGAAGTCAGAGATCTGCCTGCCTCTGCCTCTGGAGCGCTGGGATTAAAGATGTGTGCCACCACCACAACCCAGCTGAGGCTGGTTGTTATTGAAGGGACTCTGGTCAGCTGGAATGTGGCGAGCCTGGCTCTGGCAGGCCTTGCCCTTCTCCCCCATTCCCTCTGCCTTGCTAAAAACCCTTAGATTACATCCCTAAAGCTAGCCCCCAAGGTCTATTCCCTTATGGGGTCACTTCCTCCTCCCAAGGCTGACCACCAAGGTCCACCTATCAAAGTACTGAATTCCAGAAATCAAAAACCCCCTTCGGCTCAGCTAACTCACAAGCCCAATTAAAATTAAACACCTCAACCTAACACGGGGCTTCCCCTTGTACCTTTTTTTACAAACCGCCATTTGCCTATGAGCCACATCTGTCTCCTCTCTATCCAGAGGCAGATCTTTGTCCCCCTCCAGGAAAAGTTCCTGTTCTCTCTCTCCCTTGCCCCCTTCCCCATCCCTTGTCCTCTATCTCCTGTCTTTGTCCCTTATCCCTGCCCTCTATCCCTCTGGGGAAAATAAGTTTTCTTTGTGATGAGAACTTGGTTTTGGGGGTCCTGAGCTGATTCTTTTCCTAACAGTTACTGTTTCCACTTTTCAGATGAGAAAACTGAAGCCCTGAGGCTGACTGACTTAGCAATGCATCCTGGGATATCAGTCTGTGGGTGTGCTGGGATGGCCAGCTGGGGCTTAGTCTTTCTCTGCCAAGGGTACCTCTGCTTTGCACCAGCTGTCTTCCAGCTCACAGGAACGCACTGCTGCATCTTCAATTAAGACTTTGGCTTGTCAGAAGAAAAGACCTCAGACCTGTGTGAATCAGCACACAGCACTATCTGGTTCATGCAGACAGTTCTTTCAGTACAAAGTCAAGTAAAAACCACACTGGAAGTCATCCATATGCATGTTCTATAGTAAGGTTTTCAGTTCTTTGTTCTGGTGTTTCCAAAAGTCCAGTCCTTTGAGAAGGAAAAAGGAGGGAAGGGAGGGAGAGCCTAGGGGCTGGACGTGTGGACAAATGGCCCAACATGTCTGAGCTGAAGTTTCGTCACACCGCTGAGTGACAAAATCAGGGCACAGCATGCGTGCAGTGCAGTGTGTCATTTTTGCAGTGTAGCTTGTATTTACTGTGGATTCATGTGCTCATGTAGTGAGCATGGGGAGACGCTGGAGAATTGTTTGTTCAAATCTCCCTCACACTTACCTCTCTCTGTGCACCACGGCTGTCCTGAGTATGAGTCTGCAACAGGAGGGCAATGACAGACTATCAGAGGAAGAAACAGGGAAGACATTTTGCCAAACAAAACCCAAACTACCAGGGCCTAAGCCTAAGTCCCTAGTGCCCTTTGAGGGAGGCCAGAAGACCATCTCCACTTGCTGGCTTGTTGGCCTTTTGTGGTGCTCTGGCCTGCTTTATCTCCCAGATAAAGTAAAAACTCCCTCCTTCCACATCTTGGCCTCATGTCCTCACTCCTTCGACCAGTCCCCTTGAACCCTCTGAACATCTTATCTTTCACACTCCACTTCCCTTCCCTGTTCCCAAGACCTTTAAAAATGGTGAGTTAGTTTTCACTGACCCCCTCGTGAGGTTGAAGGTTTTCATTCATTTCCCCACATACACAGTGTTTATTCATTCATTCACAAATCTTCACTAAAGCCCACTCTGTACCAAGGCCTGTGAGGGCTGCCAGGGACCCAGAGATAAGTCAGGTGGCAGCCCTTAAGGTACCCCCAGCTGACACACTGACAAAGTACAGCAGGAGCACAGAGGAAGTCCTTGTCCTGGTCTAACACCCAAGTCCACAATAGGGATACATTGTCACCTCATCACACAGATGGGGCACACAGAAGCCACAGTGTCACAGCAGGAGGCCCTCAGAGGAACCTGCTACAGGTGGCAAATACATACTGCAGCATTGTCACCCCTCCTTTGTCATGACCGTGGCAGACATTACGAATCAAACTGGTGTCTTATCTTTCTCCATGAGACTTTGAATCAATCAATGCCAGTATCGCTAGCTGTGTTTTGGTTTTCAGACACCAAAATCTACAGATGCTTAAGTCCCTTATGTGAAAGGATGCAATATTTGCATATAACCTACACACAACCTCCTGCATGCTTTAAATCATCTCTAGATAACTTAAGATACTTAATGCAATGTAGATGCTATGCAAATTATTGCCACAATGCATTGTTTGGGTAATCATGACAAGAAAAAAAATATCTGTAGATGTTCAATGCAAATGCCATCCCCGCCCCATTGGTTGATTGAATCTTCGATTTAGGAAACATGGACATGGGATGTAACTATATTTGGTTTGTGTGCCAAGTCCAACTGTAGTTGGGGTACTCGCAGGTGCTGAAGGCTATCTGATGAGTTCATCTCCCTACTCGTTGCTGTTGGGCACCAAGGAGTCAATTTAGAGTTTATTGTGTGTAGCTCCAACCTGTCTCCGACACCACCAACAGGTCAGCCCTTCCTGATGGCTGGAGAGAACAGCCCCCTGCGGAGAGAGCCATAGCCTTGTGGCATGTGGCTTTTTGGCAGGGTTTATAAATTGTCCAGAGGATTAGGAAGGATAAATAAGCCAGAAGATGCAAGGCCTACACATGGGAACAGGTCCAGCTTGGATGTATTTCATTTCTGATCCATCAGAGTGGAGCAAGAATTATGGGTGTAGTGCACAAAGCCAAACATTTGTGCCTGGTTATTTACTCTATTCACTGCTGTTTCCAGGGCTTTGTGCCTACCTCGCTCCAACCCCAGAAACACTAATGAATTAAAAAACTACTTTACACTGCAATATGCCAAGAATCTTTCTGAAGGCATGACTTGTTGCCATGGGGTATGCACACAAGGGAACCCCGGGGCCTCACCCCATGACCTTACCGTGTGGACCAAACCAGAGTGTTTATCGCAGCCATAGAAATCTAACCTAGACAGATAGGTAGATAAATTAATGGATGATGAAGGTTTATGGGTAGGTATAAGTGGGCAGGCAGGTGGATATTTGGAGAGGCAGAAAGATATTTGATTGTGTTCTACTTCTGGAACTAAGAACATCACACAGTGGATTCGAGCCAGATCAAATTGGGCCTCAACCCGAAAGGAAACAATCCTGCTTTCTTCCGTAACCCACTACTCATGTGCTTTAGAAAATGTCCCTTCCCCAAACTGTTTAAATTTTCCAGTTGGGGCCAGGCATGGTGGCGCACGCCTTTAATCCCAGCACTCGGGAGGCAGAGGCAGGTGGATCTTTGTGAGTTCAAGGCCAGCCTGGTCTACAAAGTGAGTCCAAGACAGCCAGAGCCACACAGAGAAACCCTGTCTCAAAAAATTTAAAAAAAAAAAAATTTTTTTCCAGTTGGCTTAGACCTTGCTCTGCCCCCTGCTTTCTCCTGTGTCCAGGCTGAAACCCTTGCTTTGGTATTCAAGGTTAACATGAAAGGCCTATTCACTTACGCTATCCGTTGGAGACAGCAGGGTATGGCAGCAGGGGCAGACGGGCTGGGAAAGTCAGAAACCAGGGGCACCTAGGAGAAGGACATATGGCCTACACCAGTGCTGAGAAACTTCTGGAGCCATCGACGTAGGCAGAGTGTTGGGGCCATGAGCCCTTAGCTCAGCTGAGCCATGGGACCTGGGCACGTGGGCACTTGCAAAGGCAAGCTTTAAGCAGAGGTTGCAATTGGCTGTGCTTGGTGACAGGGTATCTCAGACAGCTGCCCCACTGTAGCGCTCTTCCTCTCTCCTACAGCCACTTGACACAGTTCCCAGGGAGTCACAGCCTTTAGATTGGTGGTATCCAGTATACAGGAGGCTGTTGTCACTGCGTGCAGGCAGTGATGGTAGAGGTTCTGAGGCACCACAACAGCGTGGAACCAAAGAAGCCTGGACCTCAGTGGGGAGAGACAACATCAGAGCCACGGAAGGAGGCTGGCAAGATGCCTCTAAGGAGCCAGCTTAGGTTGGGTCGTGACCTTGGTTTCAGGTTCTATAGAGGAGCCATGATGGCCCCTCCCACCTGATGGTGTTGGACCCCAGGATTAAACAAACAAGCTGTAACAATTGAAGCAAAACTTGCTCCTGCAGTGAACCCCACAGCTAACCAGAGCCCTTCCCTAACAACAATAGGAATACAGATTCCTGCCACCTCCCTGGGCTAGGAACTGCACATCAGGGTCTACCAGGAGCCTGTGTTCATTATCCCTTTCTCTTCACTTGTACAAACTCCCCTCCCACCCCTTCCAGGAAGTCAGGGAGTGAAGTGGGAGCTCCAGAGCCAGCCCCAGCTGGAGGACAAGTTTAGTGACTGGCAGGGAGGAGTACAGGATGCTTCAGGGGATACTGACTCTCTTGCCCTAGAGGCAGGCAGGAAAATGCCAGTCAGGTATGGACTGCATGCTTCAGGTGATCTTACAGTGCCCCTCACACCCACTATAAGGTAGGTGCTTTTGGATACCTCTATTTCACAGAGAAAGGAGCTGAGCTGTACTGCGGGCAAGAAGTACATCCCAGACCCAAGGCTAGAAGGTAGCAAAGCCAGTGTGTCCAGGTTGTTCTGGCTGAGGTAGGGGTGGAGGATGGGTGAGCAGGTAAACAGTTCACATGGGCCTTCCATAGACATGTGGACAGATGGGTAGGAGATAGAGAGCGAATGAAGCTGGAGAGATAACAGCAAAAAGAGGCAGAAGCCTGAAGCCCAGTGCTCCTCCCAGATTTCCCCTGGGCCTCTATGCAAGGCAAGGTGGACCTACCCAAGTCTCTCCAGAGCCTGGGGGATCCTGGGTCCCAAGCAACAGTGGAAGGTGGGCACAAGAACAGTGGATGAAGCTGACCACCATGATAGGGCTCCCTTCCTCCTGTCCCCAGTTGGTTCTTTCTGTCCCCAAAAGTGTGAGGACAGAAGCCCAGGGCCACCTAAGAGGAAAGCTGTGTGAGAAGTCCTGCCTGGATGGATAGAGAGGCTCTGGGCCTCCAGGACTGTCACACTCACTCCTGCTATGACAGAGGCATCCTGGTTAAGGGGCTTTGGGGTAAGGGAACTCCCTGGGGGTCCCTGAGTAGTCCAGCCCAGCACTGAGTGCTCATCATCAAAGCTCAGACTCCTGCATTATTCACCAGCCAGCTAGCTTCCCACTCTCCCCACCCCAACCCCTCCCCGACTGGGTCATTCCTCCACAGGCTCCCGTTGCCTCTGGGAGCCTTGAAGATCAAAGGAGTCTCTCTCCCCAAACCTGTTTTATTTTTAAATAGACTTCCTTCCTCATCTCCTAGTCCATCAGCAGCGGAGACCTGAAACCTTGGCTCCTTCTCTCCCATTACACCAGTCCATCGGATCTTCAGGTACCTCCTTCAGATTTCAGTATCTTACTCCATCTCCCACCCAGGCTCGAGTCCCTCCTCCTCCTCCTTTTTGTTCCCCACCCGCAGCAGCAACCTGCTTCTTCTCAGCTGCTCAAGCTGCAATGAACTCCTTCAAACCTTGGATAGGTGCAAAACAAAAAGACAGAAAACAAAATTAAAAACCACCAAAATGGGCACGGTGGCAAACACCTGTAATCCCAGAGCTCCAGAGGCAGAGGTAAGAGGACCACAAGTTCAAGGCCAGCCTGGTCTACATATCAACTTCCAAGGCAACCAGAGCTACAAATGGCTGTCTCTAAAAACAAAACCGAACAAAAATTTTAGGCTCAGAACTCTACATGGCTCCCTGAGTGTAAAACCTAAACTCCAAGACCTCTCCTGCCCTGGGACCCTAGCTGTCTCCTTTCTGAGTCCAACATCCCTTTACTAACTCTGCTTGCCTCCTGGATGTTCCTGGAACATACTCTTATCTCAGACCTTCCCTAGAAATCCCACTTAGGTACCTACGCAGTGCCCCCAGTTCTCTGTAACCACTCCCTGCCCCCAATAAGGAAATGCACCCAGGCTACATGATTCATTGACCATCATGCTGGAGCTGGAGCACCTCCTCCTCCTCCTTCTTGTTCTGCTTTACGCACCCCCAGCCTGCCTCTGATTAGTACACCCAACGGGGATTCAGTAGAAGCAGAGACCCATGTCTCATCTGTCTTTGTGGCTCATTGCTGGGCACATCACAGCCACTCAGTACTTTTATCAGAGGAATAAAACAGGTCTTTAGAAATGTCTTTGCAGCCGGGCAATGGTGGCGCAGGCCTTTAATCCCAGCACTTGGGAGGCAGAGGCAAGCAGATCTTTGCGAGTTAAATTGAGTCCAGAAACCCTGTCTCGAAAAACAAAAAAAAAAAAGAAATGTCTTTGCTATAGAAATATCTCCTATGTTGTAAAAAGTAGGGGAAACAAGCCGGGCGGTGGTGGTGCACGCCTTTAATCCCAGCACTTGGGAGGCAGAGGCAGGCGGATCTTTGTGAGTTCGAGGCCAGCCTGGTCTACAAAGTGAGTCCAGGACAGCCAGGGCTACACAGAGAAACCCTGTCTCGAAAAACCAAAAAAAAAAAAAAAGTAGGGGAAACAGCAAAAATGGAAGAAAATTAGTCAACACTTAGTCTACCAAGAATATTTTGGAATAGTGGCCTCCAGTGTTTTGTTACAATTTATTCAAGTACATGAATCCTTTGTCTGCTGTACCATCCCAGACCATCTCCAAATACTATATTTCTTTTTTCTTTCTTTCTTTTTCTTTTTTTTTTTTAAAGGTTTTCCAAGACAGAGTTTCTCTGTGTAACAGTCCTGGCTCCTGGGACTCACTGTATAGACTAGGCTGGCCTTGAACTCACAGAGATCTGCCTGCCTCTGCCTCCCAAATGCTGGGATTAAAGGCATATGCCACCACACCTGGCTATCATATTTCTTTTAAGATTTATTTTTATTTCTAATTATGTGTGTGCATATTTATGTGGGTGCAGGTGCCTGTGGAGGCAGACACCCTGGAACTGGAGTTACAGGAAGTTGGGTGCTGAGAACCAAGCTCAGGTCCCCTGCAAGAGCAGCAAGTACTCTTAACCTCTGAGCCAGCTCTCCAGTGTCCATTCATTCCTTTTCATAACATAAATTGTACTTAATTTTAAGACAAGGAGACTGAGGCCTGAGAAATGGAATATAAGCAGGGATTTTAGTAATGGGCTGGTACTGGACACAGCCTTTTGTTGGCCTTTGCCTTTACTCATGTTGTGATAACAACCATGAGACCCATTTGCAAACAGCATTTTTAATGACTATGTAACATTTGCCAAGATGATATGCTATTATTTCCCTAGCCAATGCCTTGCTGTTTAGAATTTGGGATATTTCCAGCTTATTACTATGAATAATTAATACTCTTAAATGCAAAGCTTTCCTCACATTCTGATTATTTCCTTCATCTATACTTCTAGAAAGGAATATCCCAGGGATGCAGTTGTATGGATTTTTTAAAAAAATGTCTCCTAGGGCTTGGAATGTAGTTCAGTGATAGGGAGCTTCTCACGCATGCTCAGGCCCTGGGATCACTGTCCAGTACTGCAAGAACATGTGTGTGTGTGTGTGTGTGTGTGTGTGTGTGTGTGTGTGTGTGTACGTGTGTGCACACGTGTGTGCGTGTGTGAATGTGTATGTGTTGTGTGTGTACACGCACACACACACGCACACACACACAAGTCCTATCTAACACTAAAGCTGTGTATAGCATCACACACTTGTAAAGCCTGTTTAATTTAAGTACTCAGGAAATAGACACAAGAGAATGAGAAGTTCAGGGTCATTCATGGCTACTCATGGAGTTCCAGGTTACATGGTCCCTGTCTCAAAATAAACTAATCAAGAAAAAAGTCTCCTAATGCCTGTCACCAACTCCATGCTGTGACTATGATGTTTTGGGATGAAGGGGGACACTGGGGACTTCTCCACATTTTTTTTTGTTTTGTTGTTTGCCCCCCCACCCCCACCCCGTGGTATCTTTGTCCTGCCCCTGGGCTGGAATAACTAACTTGTCTTTCTCCTGGCAGGTGAAGCCCTTGTTCATTATTGAAGCCCCAGCCCTTTACAGGCTGCAGTCAGGGCCTTTGGTCCACTTCATTAATATTGCAGGTAGACTCTGAGGACCTAAATATTTGATCAGAGTGCGTGCGTGAGGCTGTCAGTGAGCTGAGTTCCCTCTTAGCTGCGTCCAGGCAGCAAGCTTGAGGCCTGACTACCATTAGAAGTTGTGGTGAGTTGTCTGCAGAAAGCAAATAACTATGGGGAACAGATTAAAACAATAATGACACTTATTACAGCAGCCCCAGGCGCACTCTGGTATTCCACATCAGACAGTCTGCAGCACACCCTGCCATTGGAGCCCAAGGCCTGGACCACTTGTCCTCAGCCACAGGGGATAGAGTTCATTCATCCACTTGACTTTATTAAGCCCCTTCTGAATGCTAGCTCTATGCTGTGTATTTTGTAGAGATTACTTAGGTAGTACTTAGTGCCTAGCACGTGTGTTTTAAGCTGTTAGCTGTTTGTGGTAACTATGTACTATTTGTTTTCTGTTATTATCACCTCAGTTCTATGAGGGAAGTCTGATCACTATTCCCATTTTACAGATGGGTGGGTCAACAGGCTTGTGAATCTAGAGCTTAGCTTAGGAATCTAGAGCTGGGCTGCAAACTTTGACCATTCATTCTGGACCTATAACTGTATTTAGAAACCATGTGCTGGCCCAGCTCCGGGGCTGCTGGGATTCTGTGCTTACCTGGACAGCCTCCACTTGTCCCAGGTCTCAGCACCTGCTCTCTGCTTGGCTTCAGCCACAGGAAAGAGAGTAGAGAGTAGGAAGTACATCTGCCTTGCCCTTTGCCTGAAGGGGAAAGACCCTGTTTCTAGTGGAAAAGGCCCTCGCCCAAGCTGGTATCCAGCCCCTCACCTGTCTAGGGCTCCAAGTCCCATGTGACAAGGGCCTGGAGGGAGAATGGGAAGGACTGAGGGATAGTATAGTATAGGGCCAAGGACGATGGCAGAGCACTGTCTCTCAGGGACATCGATATAGGATTGGCATCTCAAAATGAGATCCTCCAGAGCAGCCAATTCCCAGGCTGCAGTGAAGAATGAAGACCTTTGGGCTGTCCAGATAACTCAGCAGGTAAGTGTGTTTGCAGTGCAAGACTGATGATGACTTCGTGCAGTCCCTGAAGCCCACACTGCAAGAAAAAAAAATTCCTGAAAGCTGTCTTCTGACCTCTACGTGTGCACTGTGCTATGTCCCTGTGCTCATAGATACACACAAACACATACTAAACCTTTTAAAAAAGAGATCTGCTGGTAGCAGGGACCCAGACTCACCTGTCTGCCTGAGGGATGCCTCTCCCCGCTCTGGGCACCATGGCTTTCTGACTGGAGAATGTACTGCCCCCACCCTCTCCTGCTGTCTCTGCCACACTAAGGCCCATCCCAAGGCTCTTAATCATTCCCACTTCTAGAGGGAGCATATGCTGTGAAAATAACAGAGGAGGCTACACAAAGATTTAGCCCAGCGGTGCTCATCACAGCGTGACAACAGTAGCACTATATCCCTGTGACTGGGCCCGTTCATGAATATGTCACTGATCCCCTTCCCACCCAATCTACTCATCACTCAGCCAGTCAGTCATCCACCTTCTCACACACATCAAGAAGGGCAGGCACCCCTCCTCCATCTTAGACCTTCCAAAGGACCTGCAGTCACCGTGGCATAGAATTCTCTGCCATCTCTGCCTCTCTGTCACATTTGTGCCTGCCTCTCTCTGTCCCTAAATAGCCCCAGATGCCCTTCTTTCCTGGCCTGCAGTTGAGGTGGCCTCCCCATCTCAGCTCCCTCTATCTCAACTCCCTTGTTTGAGTTTTTCAATACATTCTCTTACTTCCTAAGCTACTGTTGATGACCCATCCAAAACTCCAAACCCTGTGAGGACAGGGCCTGTGTTGCTCCCTGTCAGACCTGGAGCATGGTACGCATGCCCTTCGTGGTGGAAGGAAGGGAGGACAGGACAACCGGATGATGAGAGGACCGGAGGGAGGGAGGAAGGATGTAAATGAAATAGACCAGGCAGGGTCCCTAGAGCAGCTCTGAGCAGAGCCTGGGCTGCATCTGAGAGTGTAGTCCGCCTCCTACAATTCCTAGGCCCATGTAGCCGGGCAGGTATCCTTCCCCAGTTTTGTAGGTGAGTCTCAGCAGAAGAGACTGACAGACCAGGGCCAGCCCAACCCTCTCCCCAGCCAGGTGAGGCTGCCCGGACTACTTGGCATTCTGGCTGTGATTCTTTCTCCCTCACACTTCCCATCATGCCAGAGGTGGGGTTGTGATAACATCCATATAAATTATTCAAGTAATTGACTTTCTGGGAGGCCGAGATGAAACCCCAGGCTAACAATCATGGTGGGGGGGTGGGGAAGCTGGGGCTCCTGCACCTGCTGAGGTGTTTCCTCCCAGTCTCCTTCCCACGGGCCTCAGCAGGGAGTGGAGAGGGATCTGTGTGAATTACAGCAGGTGACAGGGTCAGCTGCTCCTAACCCTGGCTTGACACACGGGGAGGCCATAGTACCTAGTGAACAGCAGGGAAGCCCACCCAAGAACACTCAAGAAGCCTGCTAAGCTTGGGCAATAACCACTCCCCTAAAAATTGGGGTAGGGACCCCAATGGGGAGGGGTAGAGGGAGGGTTCAGGGCACCCTGTGGGGAATGGAGGACCCTGGGAGGGGTCTGGCTGCTGCCTGAAGAAACACTAGGGGCAGATGAAGAAAAAAGAAAAGATGTTCTGAGGGGCCGGGGGTGTTGTTTGTGGCTGCAGAACAGGTGAAGTGTCTCTAAGGGCCAGTGAGTTCACAGCAGCCCTGCTTTTGGCAAGCCCTGGTCAAAGCATGACCTGTTGCTCTGAGGCTACACGGGTCCTCAGGTCTCTGGAAAGGTGAGAACCTTGGCACACCCATCCACCCATCCGAGGCTCAGCAAGCTCACAGTCCCTACCCAGTAAACTCCACTGAGGGAATTCCTTTGGCCTTTCTCTCACGCTTTCCTCAAAGGTCCCACCTCACAAGCAAGGTTTCCAGAGAAGTGTTTGAAATCTAAGTGTCTAGTGACAGTGTGTTCTCTGGTTTACACTACACAGCTCCCCACCAGGAGAACAGAGCCCTGTTTACAAGACTATGTTCCTGTCCCCATAATGGCCAGCAGCTGCAACATTCTCTAGCACCAAGGCTCCTTTTGTGTCACCATTTAAGTAGCAGAATAGAGACCAGCTGGGAGGGTGGGCAGGGCCCAGTGACCTTGGGTAGGAATGAGGGTGGGAGGAGGGATTACTAGCTGGGCGCCTGAGTCTTAATATTTCTTTTGAAAAGTGCCCAAGACAAGTGGTACCTAATTGGGTGGGCTGTATTCATCCTTCAAATGTGGGATATTTGGGAGATAATATGGAGCAAAAGGCTTAAACCAAGTAGGTGAAGGCCTGGCTTCTGTAGAACAGTTACGTGGCCCTGGATGGGTGCCCTGCCTCTCTGAGCCACCACCTCCTAATCTGGAGCTTTAACATAAAGCTTCTGCTGGCAGCGAGGCTGTGCCCTCCACACCACAGCCTCAGAGCTGCCACCTGGGCCCCAAGTTGGAAGTGAACATGGGTCCCGCAGTCCTTAAGGGAAAGAGCAAGCTGAAGACATAAAGGAGCCAGGCACGAAGCTGAGACATATTCTGTCTCAGGAAACTGTTTTTTTTTCCCTGGGCTTTAGTTGTCTCATTTTCAGTGAGAATCAGGGTCCCTGCTCTCCCCTCCCCACCCAGGTGGAACACCGGTGAAGTAGCTGCAGTCAACACTTCGGGAGTGCCAGGGTCTCGTTTAGTCCACGTGGCAGCCTGTGGGGCTGGTATCGCCCAATGAAGGGATGAGGACACAGGCTCTCAGAGCTGACCTGGCCACTCTCTAGATCCATCACTAGAAATTCTAGCCAAGGATGCGGAGACCAGAGGTTCCCAGGCTTACTAGACTCAGAACTCTGTTCTATGTCACAGAGTGGACTAGTAGAAGCTGAACCCCAGGACAAGGCTGTGGGTAAGACACTGGGAGGAGGAGAGGCCAATGGGAACAGGGCTGAGGGTCTGAACAGGCTGAGTGGCAGTGACAGCTTAGGTCCCCAGCCAAGGGCAGGTCTACATCACCTATCTGCTTTCCAGGAGCCTGTGAGCAATCAGGAGGGCGAAGGTGGGAGCCTGCAGCTGCATAGGGAACACTTGGTGGGAATCCCCTGGCTTCCAACCGAAACCAACCGAAAGACCAAAAGAAGAGAGCAATGAACCCACAAAGCCTGCGCTGGGCCAGGTCCCAGAGATGTCACCCTTGTTTAATCCCCATGCCTTCTGCTTTGTGGAATGGTTATAGTAGTTTATTTATAGAAGAGAAACTGAGGACAAAAGAAAATAACATTAGCCTGCAACATATGTGGTTCAAAAGCATTCAGAAAAAAGGGGAAAAAATGCATCTACTTCCCCTTGTCATTATTCTCTCAGTAGCTCCATATAACAATTGTTTATATTCCTATTATATAAGGGGAATTAGATTAATATAAATTAGATTTAGTATATATCTAGGGGTTTCTGATACAGTCTCTTAATCCGGGGGTATGAAGATCAACTTGGCTGTGGGCAATTAGCTTGTCAGCCTATGGATTAAAAAAAAAAAAGGATAAAGTCAGGTGAAACAGGAGAGTCTCTATGGACTAAACAAGAAGGAAGCCAGGTGAAACAAAGAGAGATTCTATGGACTAAAAACAAGGTTTTTGGTCTGGCATTGTTTTCAGCTGTTAAGTGGGCAGAGCCCAGATTAAGCTGAAGCCAGGTGGAACAAGGAGAGATCCTATTTAAGGACAAGTGGATGGAGCCCAGGGGGCCCCATGCTAGAGAGCTCCAATGCTAGAGAGTTCTCACACTAGGAACAAGTAATTTGTATCTATCGTCTGATGGAGAAAGTGCTGGTGGACTGATGGCCAGATCTGAGGCAGAAAGAAGCTGGTGAGCAGAGAAAGCCTCAGCAAGACAGCAAAAGGCCAAGGACTAAACCCTGTGGCTCAGCTTTTACCTAGAGGGGTTTGACCTGTCTGAACAGTGGCCTGAACAAAACTGTGGCCACCGTTAAAGACTGAGGCAGAGCAGCAGAGTTGCTGATACAAAGGAAATAAGTTGGCCTACAGACGCTGAGGTCTCCCAGAGAGAAGAAAACCTCAGGCCTTATTTAAGGTGAAGCTGCCATAGCCAATTTACCCTGAAAGATCTACGTCTGAGATACTCCAGAAGAAAGACTGCTAAGTGCATTAAAGGGTCTACCCCAGAGACTGTGTTCCTGACGACTGAGGACCTGCCCCAGAGACTGTATCCTTCTAAAAGGTTATGAAAATAGTTGTAATAGTTATCAATAGGTTTAGTGGTTAGGTCTTAGGGGTTGTAGTCATTCCTAAGGTTAGAAGTTAAGTGAATGTTTATAAGTGAATATAGTTATCAATAAATACTTATTGAATAATTAAAAAGGTTCGTTTTCACTATTTGAGTAATCTAGGGGTGATTTAAAGCAGGCAGGTGGCTATGTATAAGTGAAATGAATGCTATACCATTGCCTTAGGGTTCCCATTGCTATGATAAAACACTTTCCTCTTGGGGAGGAAAGAGTTTCCTTCAGCTTACAGATCCACAGCACTGTCCATCACTGAGGGAGTCACAGCAGGAACCTGGAGGCAGGAGCTGATGCAGAAGTCATGGAGTCAGGTGCTGCTTACTGGCTTGCTCAGCCTGCTTCCTTATACACCCCAGGACCACCAACCCAGTGATGGCACCACCGCCAGTGAGCTAGGCCCTACCCCATCAATCGTCAATCAAGAAAATGTACCACAGGCTTGCCCGTGGGACAGTTGGCGGGACCATTTTCTCAACTGAGGTTACCTCTTCCCATATGACGCTAGCTTGGGTCAAGCTGACATAGAACTAGCCAGCACAACTACTTTAGATACATGCCTAACTTATTACTAATTTATTACTAATAACAAGGCAAGGCATTCCAGGCATGGGAACACCAGGTGATGGGGCAGGAATGGTTCAGGCAGTGCTTGGGTTGGGGAATTGTGAGTGGGCCTTAGAGCCTGGAGCCATGATCTGGAGCATGATGGGAAGAAAGGGAGTCCAGATAGCCCTGTTGGGGTCCTCAGGGAACAGATAAGAGGAGAGGCTGGGAGGCAGGCAAACAAGGCCCAGTTCAATGAAGAGAGATCAGGGCTAGGAGTGAACCAGCTCCAGCTCAGCCTCTAGCACTTAGCACACCTGGGCTCTGCCAACCCCAGTGGGTGGACTCAGGAAGTTGTGTGCTGATCTAGACCCCAGCTTCCCCATGTGTTCAGTAAATCGAAGATAACCCACGCTGGCTCACGGGGCTGTGTGGATCTCTTTGTGTTTAACCCGCTGACTTGGGAGTAGAAGTGTTCTTATCCTAGCTCCCCAGAGGCCTGTGAGGTGGGCATGGAGGGCCTTTGGAGTCCGGTGCATTGAATGCTATGGGGTTTGAATGGCAGAACCTAGAAATGCTGCCTTACTTGGAAAGATGGTCTGTCTCTCATTTATGAAGACACAGCTCCTTGGACTTAGGGACCATAAATGAGAGACAGATTCATGGAGAAGACAGAAGACTAGTAATGGGGCCATGAGCCAAAGAAGCTGGCATCCAAAGCTGGAAGAAGACACCTCTGTCCCCATGCCCCTGGAGGGCACGAGGCCTGCCGCCCCTCCATTGTGGTGTCTGCCTCCAGCCCTGACAGTATACTCCTGTTGTTCCAAGTTGTGCAGTTCCTAGAGGCCTGTTTCAGCGGCCCCAGGAACTCACACCCTCTCCAACCCCACTGGGCTCCTTCAGAAGTTCACTTCCCAAGGCCCAGACACTAGGTACAGAGCTGCCTGCTGGAGGAGGAGGAGGAGGAGGAGGAGGAGGAGGAGCAGGAGCAGGAGCAGCTTAGAGGGGTCCTTTGCCTTGGGTTTTGACCTTGAATAAGGAGTGTTGGAAGGGCAGGGAGGAGTCAAGCCAAGGGGAAGAACATGACTTAAAACAGCCTGGAGAAAAAGGCGCTGCTGATGAAAGTACAAGATTCTAGAGGAGGGGAAGGATTTACAATGGGACAGGGATCAGGGTAGATCAGAGACCATGGTGGGCAGATCAGAGGTTATGGGACACCAGTATGAGGTTTCTTCCAGACTGACGTTTTTCCATTTTATTTTATTGCTGCAGCTGCTGCTGTTTGTATGGGCTTTGTGTGTGTGTGTTAGTGGTGGGTTTTGTTTTCTGTTTTGCTCGCTTTCTATCACAGAGCTGTTTTACATTTCGAGAAAATTCAGGAAGGTAGTGTACATGGCTTTCAACTTAAAATAGGGCCATGCCTTGCTAAAACCCATCATTATACTGAGAACTTTGTTAAATTCAAAAGATATTCACTGCCCGGCACAACCCTGCCACAACACCTTCTACCAGCTCAGAATATGCTCACACTACCAGCTCCTGGGCCACAACCGTTAACAAACACCTGTGTTATGGTGGGCTCCCCATTTGTGAGCGGACCCTGTAACTTAGGGGTACCACACCGCAGGTGAATGGCTGTACAGACGCAGGGAACTCAAGCGCGCATTTTGTGGACGTTAGATGTCAAAACACAATATCCAAAAAGTGCTGGCCCCATGCCTACCACCAGTAGTTCCCTCTCACAGTCTCTGGGCTGGTGGGGGGGGTGTGTGGCTTTCTTGGTGGCCCAGCATTAGCAGAAACTTGCATTCCTGTCTTCAAAGGCAAGACTTCATGATGCAGGACTTTCGGGCAAGTGTTCTCTCTCACCCCATGGCAAAGCTGAACAATGGTAAAGCTGAACTGAACAGCTCAGGAGGTCTGTGTCCCGCCCTGACTCCCTAGCTTCCCTTTTAGCATCTGATCTTGGCTTGGGGATATTTGTTACAACTAATGAACCAGCGTTGACACAATATTGACTAAAGTCAATGCTTTATTAAGACTGTGTTAGTTTGTAACCTAATGTCCTTTCCCTGGTATCCAGGTAGGGACGCTATGTTCTGTGGGAGCCATAGTTGTGTCTTAGGCTGCTCTCTGGTCTTCCCAACCTCTTGACAGGCCTCATCTTGGATGACCCTGACATATAAGAGACCCTGGCTGGTTTGTGGAATTTTCTGCAACAGTTATCTGCTTCCACATGAGCAGTGTCAGGAGGAAACACCAGAGGGAAAGAGACATTATTTTAAAGACATAGTCTCACTGTGTAGTCCTGGCTGGCCTAAAACTCACTATGTAGAGCAGGCTGGCCTCAAACTCAGAGATCCTCTGGAATCTGCCTTCCAAGTCCTTGGTTTAAAGCCATGTACCACCACACCAGGCAAGAGCCCCCCCTTTTTTTAATCTTTATTCAAGTTACATCTCCATCACAGTGCCCTATTTCTACCTCTCCTGAGTCCTCCTTCATTCTCATTCTTATTCTCCTTTTTGTTTTTTTGAGACAGGTTTTCTCTGTGTAGCTGTTAGAACTTGCTGTGTAGACCAGGCTGGCCTTGACCTCACAGAGATCTGCCTGCCTCTGCCTCCCGGGTGCTGGGATTAAAGTGTGCGCCACCATGCCCCTCAGGGTTATTCTTATGATAGCACTTCCAGCTTTCAGTGGTATCCACAGTTTTATGACAAAGGTGTCCTGTCACTGACTTGCTACTGATCTGATCCAATGGTTGAGATGGCATTTGTTGAGCTTCTTTGAGGTCACTGTGTGGGTCCCACCCCACCTTGCATTCTCTTCCATCTTCTCTGGGAAATTACGTGTGTGGTGGGCACTTGAGGACAGGACACAACGTGCCACCTCTTTGAACTGGAATTAGCATAGTGAGTCTTTTTTTCCCCTAAATCAATACCAATAAGCATGGGCAGACACCCTTGTATTCTCTAGTGGAGACGTAGAACCACGTTGAGGGGAACAATTTGACACATCCATCAGATGTAAAATGCACAAGCCCTTTAATCCAGTGAGTCACTGCTGTTGAAATACCCACATACAGGCATAGTGACACCCAGGCGAGGAAGCCTTTGGCAACCCTGTGGAAAGTCACCAAAAGTGTGAATCAACCAAACATTGCTCACTGGTGGGACAGTAGCAGATTCATATCACAAAGTACCAAGCAGCCATCCCACTCCTGGAACTAAATCTGAGGGGAGCCAACTTGGCATAGCTCAGAGGTACCTGCTCATTTGTGGTGACTGCATCACTGTCCACTGACAAAGTCACAGAATCTACCGAGAAGCCAATAGATGAGTAGATAAAGGTACCCCCCACATTTTCTTCAGCAGGACTCACTAGCATTGGAGCTCTCCAGTATCGGGGGCCCTTAGCACCACCTCCCCAGGCTCATCCATTTGTTCTTAAATAGGATCTCTCCTTGTTCCACCTGCTTCAGCTTAATTTGGGCTCTGTCCACTTAGCAGTTGAAAGCAATGCCAGGTCATAAAGTCTTTCCTTGTCTCACCTGGCTTCAACCTTGTTTTTCAGTCCATAGAAGTTGATAAGCTAATTGCTCACAGCCAAGTTGATCTTCATGCCCCGAATTAAGAGACTGTATCAGAAACCTAGATATTCACTAAATCTAACTTTTATATTAATCTATCAACCCCTACACCACCCAGCTCACATATTTTTTGTATGCAAAATCTAGAACTTGTTTTTTAAAGGCATAAAGTGTAAAGAAGATTGGTTTTTTTTGGCGGGGGGAGAAGGAAACCAATGGGCAAGAGAAAGTGCATAAGGAGGGCAAATGGAAGGATGAATGTGATTGAAGTGCATTGAATGTGGTATAAAAAGGCCATAGCAAACCCCATCATTTTGTACAATGATATATGCTAATGAGGGTGGGAGACAAGGCTGTAAAAATATATATATACGTGGATAGCTGAGCTTCTGAAAGATAGACCTCTTTATATGACCAAGATGTACAATCAAATCCACATGCATGCAAGGAAAGCGTGTGGCAAGACCAGCAGTAACCATTATCCATGGTGGCTCCAAGGCGGGAGTGGAGGAAGACAGCAATTTCCACTTTTCCCTTTACAGCTTTTGACATTTTGCACAATAAGCAAGTATTGCTTTTGTGAGGAAACATTTTAAATATTCATGATGCCCTGAAGATCTGCATTTGAGGAAGCATCACTGCTGCTGCTGAGGTGTGAGCTGGGGAACCACGGTGAACAGCCTCACCGTCCAGGTAGAACCCGTCAGTGTCCTATAATAAGCAGGGGGATGGTGCCGGGAACTTCTTAGAAGGTTGCATTGAAAGGACTAATGGCTTTCCTGGAAAGAAGCACATGGCATTGCCAGTGCTGACATCAAAGAGTGACAAAGGAACTGCTCGCAAGCATGTGATAGGTAAAGGGAAGCCAAGAAGGGACAATCTGATTGTGAGGCTCTCAAGGAGCTAGCTGTATAAATATAGAACTGTCACCATCCTCAGTCCCAGGGACAAAAGTCTCCTGGACCCACTCAGGGAGACCAGTCACCCCACAGTGCAGTGGAGAGGGGACTAGGCAGCCAATACCCATCCCCAGTGTCTTCCTGTCTCTGGATGGAGGTGGTCCCTTCCCATGGGCCAATCCTAGCTCATGCAGGGTGGCCTCCTGGGTGATAGCATGTGGAGGGTTGGGTGTTGGAGACAGGAGATCTGCAGAGAGGTCATGTAGGTCAGTGTCCAGACTTCTGACCCTAGTGCCTGATGGCTGGAGTTTCCCTTGGCGCCACGATCCCAGCTAAGAAGCCGGTCTGTGTTAGGACAAAGAATTCTTGAGGGTCTGCTTCAGAAAGGGGCTAAGCTAGAGCTGAGAGTGGGTTCTCAACCTGTGGGTTGTGATACCTGTCAAATGACCCTTTCACAGGGGTTGCACATCAGATATTCTGCATGTCAGATATACATTACTATTCATAACAGTAGCAAATTTACAGTTATGAATTAGCAACGAAATAATTTTGTGGTTGGGGTCACCACAATATGAAGAACTGTATTAAGGGGTCACAGCATTAGGAAGGTGGAGAACTACTGCTCTAGAGCCTTTGAAGGGCTTGCTTTCTGTGAGAAATCTGTGGGAGAGTCAGGTCAAGGCACTGAGCATATCAACCAGGGTGGAGGCTCAGGAGAACATGAGCAGGCATGTGCACACAGCCCAACCACACTGGCCACCCTTTTTGGGAGTCTACACTGTCAGCTCCAAGGAAGCTCAGAAATCTGAGAAGGGGAAAAAGAGAAATGAACAAAGAATAAGCCCCCATGCTAAACCCCCAACCCTGCCCTGAGTCTCCCTGAGTCTTAAATCTTACCATCCAACCGCTCCCTTCACTGAAATAAGTGAAAACAGCCTTGGGGGGTGGTGAGGTGGGGAGGGAGTTATCTAGGGCTACACTGTGCCTGAGATGAACCCAAACCTGGCTGCCTCTTGGGATCCTGGCTCCCTGGCACTAGTGTGTCAGCCTCACCATGGACTAGACTGGCGCATGATTTGCAAGACTCAGGCAAAATGAAGTCACAGGATTCCCGTTTAAGAAAGATTAGAATGCTGGTGGTGAGATGACCCAGGGTAAAGGTGCCTACACCAAGCCTGGTCACCTGAGTTTAATCCCTCAGAGCCACATGACAGAGAATCCATTCCAAAAAGTTATCCTCTGAGCTACACACTCGCACCATGGTGTGTGCATGCAGGCACACACAACTAACTAAACAAACAGATTAATTAGAGCTAAGTGTGGTGACTAATGCCTATACTAATGCCTATAGTTCTAGCACTCAGGAAGAGGAGGCAGGAGAATCAGGAGGGAGGGAGAGAGAGAGAGAGAGAGAGAGAGCACTGACCCAGTGCGGAAGAGCAGTTGCTGTACAAGCAGGAGGATTTCAGTTCAAATCCCAACACCCACTTGAAATGCCCGGTATGGCTAGCCAGCCTAGCTGAAAAAAAAAAAAAAAAAAAAAAAAAAACCTCAAAGTCCAGGTTCAGTGAGAAACCCTGTATCAAGGGACTACGACACAGGACTATAGAGGAGGACATCAAATGACTTCCTCTATAGCTTCCACATCTGGAGCTTGGGCACACAGAAGCAAATAAACCACATGCCAAGAAGAACAGGAGGGAGAAACAGCTATAAACTTTTTTTTTTTTTTTAACTACAGAGGGCTTCTGAAGTGGCTCATCAGTTAAAGGCACACGCTGCCAAGCCTGACAACCTGAATTTGATCCCTGGGATTCACATGGTAGAAGGACAGAAGTGACTACTGAAAATTGTCCTCTGTCCCCTACACACACACACACACACACACACACACACACTCACATGAATAAATAAATATAAAATAAAGGTTTTAAAGCTCATACCCATAATAGTTAGAGGCTAAGTTATGCCTCCCATTAGTTGAATCCTAAGCGTCTGTGATCCAGAAGCAAATACATCACTTTCACCTACATTCCTTTGGATAGAATTCTCTCATATGACTAAGGTAGCCCAGGATATATGTGGCCAATCTGCATGCTTAAAAAACAAAGGTAACGAGCTGAAGTACTGTCATGAGAAAACCAACAGGTTCTATAATTTGCATGAAAAACATACAGTAGCCACCAGGCAAGGACTGGGGAGACCCCTATAAGGTCAGATCCCTACCACCCATGGAAATGCCAGATGGACACAGTGTAGTCCTGGTGTTTGGGAGGAGGGGACAGGGGATACTCAGGGTAATTTATAACAGCCACATTGCATCATAGTCAACTGAGATGGTTGCAGAAGTGCACCATTAGCCTCACATTTGGTAATTAATGTAATTCCCTATTTATAAACAAAGGAGAAAACCTACGACTGCTTCTGTAGATGCAGACAAATCATCTGATAAATTTGAAAATATATTCACGATTAAACTGTAAGGAAGCTAAAAGTAGATGGCCCATTTCCCAGTGTAGTAAGAGACATCTGCAAATGACCTACAGCCAAGGCCATTCTCCGTAGTTCAGTGACGAGGCGAAGATGGCGAAGATGCCTGCTCTTATTGTTTATATTTTATACTGAAATGGAGGCTTTAGTGCAATTAGAAGGCAAGAAAAAAATATATAAATATAGGAAAAATAAGCTAAAATACTGCAATTTACAAATGAAATTCTGTTTCAGTAGAAAGCTCCATAGAACCTACAAAGTGTTTACTGGAATTACTGAGTAAATTCAATTACAGGATATGAGGTGAGTTTATAAAAGTCAATTGTACTTTGCTGTGTTATAAAAAGCAAATTTGAAAATGAGAATTTAAAATGGCACATACATAGTTATCAGAAAACAGACTACTAAAAATATATCTAAGAAGGTTCATGTGTGATCTAAGAGTTACAGGATATAGCTCACAGAAAATAATGGTGTGTACAAATGTAAACATGTACAATGTGTTGGTGTGTTGGAAGATGCCAGTCAGGACAGATGTACTTTCAAAGTGGCCTAGGGCTTCAACACAAGCCCAGCAGGAGTTGTGAGATGGCCTGGTAGATAAGGGTGCTTTCAGCCAAGTCTGAGGCCTTGCAGCTGATCCCTGGAACTCCGATGGTGGGGGCAGAGAACTGGCACCTCCAAGTTGACCTCTGATGTCCACATCCACCTTGGTGCATGTCCCTACATACATACACACTAAATAAATAAGTGTAAAACTAACAAGAAAGTAATCCAGGCAGGCTTTTCTGCAGAAGTAGACAAGAAGTAGGAGGAACAAGTTCAAGACCAGCCTGGGCTACATGAGGAGACTATCTTAAAGACATAAATAAATAAATAAATAAATAAATAAATAAATGAATGAATGAATGAGAAAATAAAATCTCTATGATTCATGAGAACTTGGGAGTTTGTTGAAGAACAAGCTTGAGGAGCTGACCCTGACTGACGAGACAATGTGGTACCTACGAAAGCATAGCAAACAAAGGGAAAGAACAGATTCAAACCAGAAACCCACACATGGTCAAATGAGTTTCAACCAAGTCCCCTCATTGGGAGTGATCATTTTAGGCAAATACATTGAAACAATTAGCTATCCATAGGCAGAAATGTTAAATCTAGGCCTTACCTCACTCCAAACACGGATGTTGAACTGACAGATCATGAACCTAAATGATAATACATCATCATACAGTTCTTAGAAAGAATATTTGGTAAAACTCTTTTCCTGGGATGGGAGGGTGCATAAATAATGTCAACCCCTCCATCCAAGGTCCCAATGACAAACCAAGGCATGATTCTACCAAAGTTCACTCTGGGGAACCAATGAGTCTATTGAGTTTACTTACATAGCATAGATGACAGGTTACTTACAGGGGTGTGACTGCTTCTCCCCCAAAACAGCCACTCTGGGATGAAACCGAACTTTTAAGTTATTATTTAACACTTATTTATTAC
>CAJQZJ010005020.1:6455095-6509320 GCA_907164525.1 Lophiomys imhausi
GCTTCAACCTTGTTTTTCAGTCCAAAGAGACTCCCCTCTTTTCACATAACTTCATCCTTAAGCTGATAAGCTAATTGCTCACAGCCAAGTTGATCTTCATGCCCCGAATAAAAAGACTGTATCAGAAACCTATATATTCACTAAATCTAACTTATATTAATCTATCAGCCCCTACACTGGGAAGTCTTCATGGCAGGTATCAGGGCAATTCTAGATCCTGCATAGATCAAACCACCCTCTGTAGTCTTCCCCGCTTATGTACTCTAGTCCCTTTGCTAGGGTGTGTGTGATTAAGGCAGAGTGTCTGTCACTCACCAGGTGGTAGACAGTGCCTGGAAATTCAGGCGAGGGTCTTATGACCCACACCACACTTCCATGGAAGGCTGTAAACAGTCCCAGGCCCAGACGGGGTGCAGCTGAACCCCCAAGACAGTGATTGCTTGCCTCAGAGGATAGTCACACACAGCAGAGTGCTTTGGGGGCTTTGAGGTAAGCAAGGATATATTGCATATGAAATAACCATAAAAGAAAAAAAGTCAGCTCAGATTCACTAGTGATGGATTGGCTCCCCAGAGTATGCCAATTTGGCCAGCTACTCCCATGCCATCCCCCTTCCCAAGCCAGATGTAAAGATTTGGTCTGGGAAATTGAAGGCATTTTAGAGTTTATTGAGTTCAGCCTCCTGCTCAGAGCAGAAACGGCCAGTGTAATCACTTTGATAGTTTTTCATCTTCCTTCTGCTTCAACTCCTAAATTCTTTCTGGCATCTTGTAAGTTCCTGTCCCCTGAAAAAACAGAAAGCTATGCGACAAAGCCCAGACTGCTGATCAGCTAGACGAGGTGGGCCATCCTTTTATTCCACCTGATTGTGTGGACAAACACTTGTTTGAATTACCGGAGAAACACAGACTCTAGTATCAGAGGAACCGAGTTTTGTTTTGGGGCTTTGATGGAACTGTGTTGGGTGTTGAATAATGAAGAAATAAACTGAATGTGGTTTTCAAATGACTGTACAATGGGCCTACATAGATATTCCTAACACTTATTTATATGTGTGTGTGTTTGTATGTATGTATTGGTGTGTGAATGTATTTGTGTGTTTGTGTATGAATGTGTGTGCATTTGAGTGTGTGTGTGTGTGTTTGTATGTGTATGCTTGTGTGTGAGTGTGTGCTTGTGTTTGTGGTGTGTGTGTAGTTGTGTGTGTATGTGTGTTTGCGTGTGAATGTGTATGTTTGTGTGTGTTTGTGTGTATGAGTTTGTGTGTTTGTATATATGTGTGTGCATGCTGGTGCCCATGCCATGGTGTGTAGCTCAGAGGGTAACCTCAGGCATTGGCCCTTATTCTCCACCTTAGATGGTGTCTCTGCTTTCTGCTGCATAGGCCAGGCTGGCCAGGAAGACTCCAGGGTGCTCCTGCTTTCTGTTTCTCGTCTCCCCAGAGGAGCACTGAGATCACAGTGGCTTTTGCATCAGCTCTGGAGACTTGAACTCAACCCTCATGATGTGCACATATGCACACCAAGCCATCTCCCCAGAACTGTCACCTCTTCCAAGAAAAACTGCCTGAGCAAAGGAGTGGAAAACAGCAGCAATGATTCTTCTTGTAACATAAGCACTTGATATTACTATCTATTATTTTTATTTGCATTATACAAATGAGAGTTACAGTTTTTAAAGACCTCATTGAGAAAATTAATAGGCAGGCTCTAAGTTGGTAGGAAATACTTGTAATTCATGTATGTGGTATCTAGGAATATAAGAACACCTACAATTGTATTTAAAACAGGCTACAGATTTGAACAGACATTTGCCTAAGGAAGTGTGCAAATGCCCAAAGAACAAGAAAGTAGGTGCCCCATAACTGTTAATCACCATATAATCATAATGAAAATGCATGTATCAGAACAGTTGGAAACAACAGGACTGGAAATACCAAATATAGGCTGAGTGTGGTAGCATACATCTTTAATCTCAGCACTTGTGTGGCCTAGGCAAGCAGATCTCTTGAGTCTGAGCCTGACCTACAAAGTAAGTACCAGGACAACCAGGAATTCTGTAGAGCAGCAGTACTCAACCTGGGAGTCACCTAAGACCATTGTAAAACACAGATGTTGCATTGCAATCCATAACAGTAGAAAAATTATAGTTATGAAAAAGCAATGAAAACAATTTCATGTTTGGAGGTCACCACAATACAAGGAACTGTTTTAAAGGGTTGCAGCATTGGGAAGGTTGAAAACCACTGTTGTAGAGAGACCACACTGTAGGTGTACTTTCAAACTATTTATTAATAACTCTAAACACCTTCCAATCCACCAACCTGAGGCATTAAAGAAAGGATATAGACCTCCTAAGTCACAGGTCCTTGGGGTAACTCATCAGCAGTCCAGCCAATCAGCATACACAGGAACAGATGCAATCAGTTGCAGAAACAGGAACACAGCTAACCAGGAACACCAACAAGAACAGTTGAAGAAGTAGTTCTTTTTGAGTCCCCAAAAGGGGCAGACCTGGGCTCAGACCCACACAGACCTCCATCTTTAGCAAGACTCGCCAGCAGCAAACTTTGGCAAAGCATTGCCTGGAATTCTTCAAAGCAAAGCAGCGATGAGAAGCAATGCCAAGCAAAAAGCCCCTCCCAGTTTCTGGGGCCTCCTCTTTATACCTGCACAAGGACACCTTCCAATTGGTCAACTTCATGCCCTCTGCACAAGGTACTTCCTGTTGACCAAGATCATGAGCTCTCCAAGGAGTCTGTCCATCAAAGGATGTAAATATGTTCCCCACACGTGGCAGCTTTCCAGCTGACAAAACATCACACATTCTTTTATCAGGTTATTCTGTATGCCTCTTTCATGAGTCTGTTTTTCAACGGTATACAAAGCACTCCCACATCCCATTCTTGAGACCAAAATGAAAAACACATTCATTCAACACAAGTGTGTTTTCAAGGAAATCCAAACTTCCACCACACCATAACCAAAAAAAAAAAAAAAGGAAAAGAAAGAAAATACCAAATATTAGCAAGGTATAAGAAAGTGTAACTGAATTTCTTACACATTTTTTTAGTGGAATATAAAACTGTACAACTGTTTTTGCTTTTGGTTTGTTTTGTTTCAAGACAGGGTTTCTTTGTGTAACAGCCCTGACTGTCCTAGAGCTAAAATTGTAGACGGGGCTGACGTCAAACTACAGAGATCTGCTTGCCTCTTCCTCCCTAATGCTGAGATTAAAGGTGTGCACCACCATGCCCAGCTATTGTTTTGGTTTTTATAATCTGATAGCTCTTGGTTTTATCTGTTTCTGATGCATGGGATTGAACTCAGGGCCTGAGGATATGCTAGGCAAGTTCTGCCACTTCTATATTCCCAGCTCTGATAATCTCTTATAAAATTGACATTCACTTACCCCAGGACTAGAAATTTCACTCATAAGAAATGAAGAAATAACCACCTGTGAAAGGATTTGTGTATGAATGCTGACGACTGCTTTGTTCATTGTTGTCCTAGATGGAATCAGTTGGAATATCTGCAGGCAGGAGATAGAAATGCACCTATGATGGAACCCTGCAGCAATCCACAAGAATAAAGTCTTGATACTGACCTTGGCAGAGCTTTATTAGAAGAAGCAAAACAAACACA
Source organism: Lophiomys imhausi (assembly GCA_907164525.1). NCBI lineage: Eukaryota > Metazoa > Chordata > Mammalia > Rodentia > Muridae > Lophiomys > Lophiomys imhausi. Next base: position 6,458,740 of record CAJQZJ010005020.1, read on the forward strand.
TGAGGGAAAAACCCTCAAGGCTGCTGCCCATGATGTGGTGAAGGGGAGCCTGGTTGTGGAAGGATGAGGAGGAGATTCTGTATGCGGAGTTGAAAAGTGACAGGAGCACACTAAACACTTAGAAATATAAGCATTTAGCATATACATATTATTCCACAATAAACAAAAAAAGAATAGCTGGGATGATGTTTAAAAATGATGAATTCAGAATTAGAACACAGATGAGTTTCATTGCAATGGGTAGCTTAGTGGATTATTTATAATGATATTGAGATGACTGAAAAAAGGCAAATCAGGGACCAGTGAGTTGGCTCAGTGGGTAAAGGTGCTTGCCAGCGGACAGTGCAAATCTGATGATCTGAGTGAGATCCCCAAGTCTCATGTAAAGATGGAAGGAGAGAATGAACTCCACAGAGTTGGCCTTTCATTTTCATACACACTGACACTCCCCATCATGTGTGTGTAAGCGTGGGCACACACACAGATTTTAAAAAGACCTGCATGCCACTTCTTGCACCAGTATTAATTTTGGGTGGACCAAGGATTTAAAGCAGTAAACAAACCCCTTGGGTGCTGAGGCAAGCATGGGTAATTAATTCTTCTGTTGCTCTAAATTTAGGACAGAAAGGCCTTTCTCAAAATATTTTAAACCCAAGCCTGGCATAGTGGTGCACACCTTTAATCCCAGCACTCGGGGTGGGGGTGGGGGGGTGAGGGGGGTAAAACTAGATCTCTATGAGTTCAAGGCCAGCCTGGTCTACAAAGTGAGTTCCAGGACAGCTAGGGCTGTTACACAGAGAAACCCTGTCTCAAAAAAAAAAAAAAGTTTTAAAAACCCAGCTGACAAGATAGCTGCCAACCTGAGCTCATCTCAGCACCTGAGGAGAAGTGGGAAAAGGGAAGTGACTTCAAAAAGTCGTCCTCTGGTCTCCACACACGTGCTGTGTTCCACACATGTGCTGTGCACACTCCCCCACACTGTACATACACATAACCATTTTTAAATAATTCAAACCAGGAACCATAAAAGAAGAATATACACACATTAAAACCAACCACATGTCATGTGAGTGAGGGGTTGGGGATTGAAAAAATTAAGGAAAATGAAGAAATTAGTATGTAAAAAGAGATCACTTTTTTTTTTCAGGATTAGTAACCCAAGAGAAGAGTGGGCCCAGGATGCAGACAGATGGCTTGCAGAAAATACATGCAAATGGCTTGTGAACACACAAAAAGATGTCCACGCTCAATTACAGAAAGAGAAAAGCCAACAAGAACACATTACTGTTCTTCTGATTAGATGGCCGGCACCTCAGTGTTTGGCCATCTCCTGTGCTGGGCAAAGCAGAACATTTTCTCCTCCCTTGTTGATGGGAATATAAATTGATGGACTCGTGGAAGACGATCCAGGTATATCTATCAAATATAAAATTGCCCTCACCCTGTGACCCAGGCATTCAGCTCTTAGGAATTAGTTCAACAGATACACTTCCACATGTCCAGCAAGACAAATGACAAAGGTACCCAGCATAGCCTTGTTCAAGGTGGCAGATAACAGCCATCAAGAGGAGGCTGGTTAAATGAATGGCCCTGTCTAACCATAATGGGATTCCTTGAGATTGCCTGAAGTGAACTGAAGTGGTTTAGCAGGATCCCTGAGAACTCACATTCTGGAGCCAGATACCTGAATCCTCTCCTGTGGTGACATTTTGCTCTTGTGGCAGTTCTTTCTTCCACTGTCATATGGGATTGTCATAATACTAACAGTCACAGCAATAATTATAGTAACAGTGATGCTGGATGGAAAGCTGTCCAGGAAACTCACAACTCCAAAGCCCAGGAACTACACAGCTCTGGGGTGGGACAGTGTCCCAAGGGAAGGGTAACCTGGGACATATGAGCCCAGGAACCACACAGCTCTTTGAGGTGGGACTCAGGAGCCTATGGAGGGATGAACCCAGGAAAGGAGGAAAGAATCCAAGAGTGGCTGCCTCTGCCCTGAGAAAAGGACAGCAGAGAGTTGTGCAAACACAGCCCATAAATAGGATTTTTGAGGAGATGGAACTTTCTAGGGTACAGATTTTCAGTGTGAGGATTGGTAGGACTTCAAGTCCTGAGCTTGGAGGAGCTTGGGGATGCTGAGTTGGTTTTTTTGTTCTTTGTTTTTTTGTTTTTTTTTTTTTTTAGACTTTTCACTTAAATTAGCATAAATCTGGGAGGCATCCCACTGAGGGGCTGCAGATGGCCTTGGTGACAGAGGCTGAAACTACCATTTTGACAGTAGAGAGGTGTGAGGGGAGGGACCTATTAACTCACGGCTTAGGGGGTTTACACAAACTTGAACTCTAAGATAAACAAAACAACTTCCTTAAACTTAATTATGAACTTATACTAAGGGATCAGATTTCTAGTCCTGGTACCTGACTGGCAGGGCCACACGGTGTAAAGCTTCGCACTTTGGGGAATGGCTAGTTTATACATTGTTGCCACAGAGACGGTGCAGGAGCTCATAGACCAGCTCCAGCTGGACACCCTCCCGGAGTTCCCTGTCAGCAGCAGCCGTTACTGAAGACTCGGGTGCTGGGGCTCCAGCTTCCCAGTGTTTTTGTTTTGTTTTGTTTTGCTTTTCAGGTGTCTGATCTCAGGTCCCAGAGATTTAGCCTCAGCCACTCTGGAGTCCTGAGGTGTTGCTGTCTGGAGGTATAAAGGAGCCAGCGACACAGTCTGAAGATCTGAGTACCCCTTTCAGAGACCACAGATAGCATCCAGGGGAGCTGCAGGGCTGAAGAGGGGGCACCCAGGGAAATATGTAGGGAGAGCTCAGAGGCAAAACTTGAAGCAGCCGGGCTTGGCTGCTGGAGCTCCTCAGGTAGAGAGGCCTGGACTCTTTCCTGCAAAGTATACAAAGTTAATAAAGAGAGTCTTTGGCAGGGAAGGCTTTCTTGGGCTTGAGGACCACCATGCCGGCACTGGGAATTGAACCTGGGTCCTCTGGAAGGGCAGCCAGTGCTCTTAACTCCTGAGCCATCTCTCCAGCACCAAGGCTGAGGATTTTAAATGAGCATTTAGCTCAGTGCAGGTGTGCACTGACAAGGCTAGAATTGTCATTTACCTCAAATGATCTCCAAAATAACATTAAATACAAAAAAAAAAAGCAAGATGTGGTTCAAGTTCCAAAACGCCAGGGTGCATTGGAGTGTCATACTGTCCCCAGTAAATAGATTGGCCACTTATGGAGTGGAGAAAAAGTAATGAGAAGGAATAGAGTTACACATGTGTGCTTGCATATTCATACACTGTCCCCTAGAAGGTTTTTCATGTAACTGCAAATTATCTGGTTGTAGTGTACATCTGTGATTCCAGCACTGGGGAGCTGAGGTAGAAGGTTATGAGTTCAAGACCAGCCTGGGTTACATAAGGGTTCAAAAACAAACAAACAACAATGGGGAAAAAATCCTACAAATTATATCTGAAGAGTGATCAGGGATGAGAGCAGCTTTTGTGTGGTTCACTATACTTTTTTTTTTTTATATATACTAGCTATTCTGAAAATTTAAAAGCACATTTTGAAAAGAAGCTCCGTGGGATAATGGAGCCATTCTGTGTCCTGATTATCATGGTGACAACACAAATTTAATTTTATATTTATTTGTTTACATATGTGGGGTGTGTGTGTGTATGCTTGCATGCGTGGGGGTACATGCATGGGAGGATGCAAATGTGTCCACATGCATGTGAAGGCCAGTGATTGACATCATTCTGCACTTTATACATTTGGCAGGGCCTCATCCTTGAACCCAGAGCTCACTGATTTGGTTAGTCTAGCTAGTCAACTTGCTTTAGGGGTCTCCTGTCCCTACCTCCCATGTGCTGAGATGCAAGAGGGCTGCCGCACTTGCCCAGCACTCACAGAGCAGCTTTAGGACACAAACACTAGCGGGGAGGTGGCTGCGTCAGGGAAAGGGAGGTATCAGAATGGGTGCAAGGAAGGAAGGGAGGACTCGGTGTTCTGTGGGGACACAGGAGGGAGGACCCAGTGAGGCACAGGGATGTGGGAAGGAGGACAGCGTGGGGGGATGCAGGAGTGGTGACCTAGAACAGCATGGGGTGTGTGTGAGGGAGGATTCAGCATGGGGTGGGGATGCAGGAGTGAGGACAGCAAGGCACGGAGGATTCAGGCACTGCTATCTTTCTCAAGGTGTGTGGTGACAGTGCTCACTATTGCCCGGCCAGCCACTCTCTCCTCACAGCCCCAGAGGATGGCGATAGCCTCCCTGTAAATTTCTGAGAGAAGTCAAAACAACTTGCCCAAGGTACAGAAGTAGCGAGGGCCTTTGAAGCATGCCAGACTAATGAGAGTGTGCTTCTTAGCATAAAGACTCCTTTCTACCAATAAATTAGGTCCAGGGGAGTCAAGAAGAGCTGCAGAAAAATGGTGACACTTGGCCAAGTGCCTTGGAGAGTTTGAGCAGGCTTCTGTCCTGCACAGCTCCTAGCAATGTCGTTTATAACATGGGATCTGTGACTACTGCCCCTGCAGTCACGCAGGGCACAGTCTGCACAGCTGCAGATAGCAACCCTGAGTTCTTTGCTGTGTGGGAAGATGTGAGCCTAAGGTCTCAATGACAAACTAAGGCACAATTCCACCAAAGTTCATCCTGGGGAGCCAGTGAGTTTATTAGGGTTCCTTACGAAGCATAGCCAGGTGAGAAGTTACTTACAGTGCTGGGTGGACTGCTCCCCAACCAGCTGTACCTGGAAAGCCACACCCAGAAGGGATGAGGGGTCTCCTGTGGCCACATAAACAAGTCCCATCTTTAGTCTTCTCCTACTTACATATATATACTCTAGCCTCTCCAGAGTGGCAGGGAAAAGTAGGATGCTGGAGGTGGGGGAGGGGTGTAAACCTTGAACAAGCCCAGCTGGCTTTCGCAAGGTGGGGAAGCACAGGTGAGTGCTCCAAGATGGCAGCTTCTTGGCTCAGAAAACAGTCACTCACAGCACTCACAGAGAGACAGGGAGATGTATCAGTGAAAGTCTTGATATGTAACAACATTCCAAAACTCAGAAGTTGGTTTAACACAACAAACATAGGAGCCTGCAAGGCAGTTCTGACCTCAGTGGGGTTTGCTCTTGTGCCTGAGTCAGTTGGGGAAGCATCTGTGGAGAGATCAGCCATCTTAGTTTACCTGGGACCGTAGCAGTTATTGTACTGAAGGGCCAGTGTCCCAGGAACGTCTTCCATTTTAGGCAGGTGCAGAGCTGGCTGCCTTGGCTGCCAAGGACAGCTGGGCCTCTCTCCACAGGGTTTTCAGCCTCCAGCAGCCTGGCTCAGGTCATTCCCAGCAGCCACACAGTGCCTCAGACTGCAAACAGCTGCGTGCAAGCCCTCCGAAGTGGGACTTAATTCTGCATGGCCTGCCCAGATGAACAGGGAGAAACGGCCCCCTCTTAAAGGGGGGGGGGCTGGGAAGCCACATTGCAAGGGGTGGGTTGGGGCTGGGGGCTGGAGCCAGTTTTGTAATCCATCTGTCACAGAAGGGAAGCTCAGACTCAGCTACAATAGGCCCAGTGAGATCAGAATGGCCCGCTGGCTTGTAAATGCTATTGTCTTAAGCCAACAGCCTTTATCACACAGCAGAAGTTAATCGTAGCACATCAGGGAGTGACAGGAAGTTTCATGTATCTGGATCCTGCTGGGGATGGTGCTCTGTCATCTCATGTGGAGAGGAGATCTATGTTCTTTTACCTAGGTGAGAAAGACGGCCCCCAGAGAGGCTAGGCAGGCACCCAAGGCCACACAGCCGGCTGCATAGAGTAGGGCTGGCATCAGGCATTTCCTCTTGGGCAGAGGGAAGCCTTGGGGAAAAGGAGCTTTTGCAGTCTCTTTCTTTAAGAACAAGAAGTATCAACTACCTGTCAAAAAATGAGAATGGGTTGGGAAGAGGCGGGTGAGAGCTGAAATTATCGGATGTTGACATTATTGGTTGGCATTCCTGCAGGGCTGCTTGTTTCTTGGATTTCAATGGTTGTTTTTCCCCTCCCTCTCCGATCCTCCCTTAGGGCTCCTCCTGTATCTTAGGCAGCAAGTAGATTTGCAGGCGTTTAATTAGGTTAGAAAATTAGACAAGCAGGACCTTTTAACCAGGACTCTCCTCCCTCCCAAGAGGTTCCTCAGGCCTGGAAAACAGGCTGGTTCTAGAGAAAAGGCCTCCCTGCTCCATGTTCTGGCCAATTAGCACCCTGAAATACCTGCCACTAACTGGCGTGGCCTTGGACTACTTGTTCCCTCCCCAGACCTCGGGCTCCTGTCTATTCTGGCAGGTCTGAATGGCCCAGGACACCTGCTTTCAGCAAACAGTTTGTGGCAGGACCCAAAATGACCTGCGCTGGGACATCACTGCCTTCATAGTGGCTGAGCTGGAGACAAGAGAGTGAGGCACTCACCCTGGGCAGTGGGAGTGGTTTTGTCCTCTCTTAGAAAGGGTAGAAGTTACAGTTTGACCAGAAAGCCAAGAAAGCCAAGATGCCCGTTGACATGGCTTGCTCTCTTCTGCTTCTCTGGGTTGACTGGTGGCAGAAGACAAATGAGGAAACTGAGACTCGGGAGGGGAAGTAGGCACTGTGGGGTGGGGCGGGGTTGGAGAGTTATATATATATATGGGGGGTATACATTCAGGAGTCTATGGCTGCCAGATTCTTCACACCAGTTTGCTGAGCATGTACAGCAGCAGGTTTTCAACCTGTGGGTCGTGACCCCTCTGGCAAACCTCCATCTCCAAAAACATTTACATTACAGTTCATAACAGTAGCTACACTACAGTTAATGAAGTAGCAATGAAAATAATTTTATGGTTAGGGGTCACCACAGCATGAGGAACTGTATTAACGGGTCACAGCATCTGGGAGGTTGAGAACCTCTGCTCTACAGCTACCAGCTGTTGGGACCAGATGCCCTTTCATTTCCCCTGCCCTCAGGAGGGTAGCAGCCAGTGGAAAGAGCAGAGGGAGGCTGGAGAAGTTGGGGGAGGATGTAGGGGCTGGGAGGATGTGGGAGTGGTTAGGTGAAGATTGTAGAAGGCTAGGCACTAGGGAGAGTGGGGGCGCTGTGGAGGCTGCTGGGATTGTTACCCACAACTCCCCATTCCCTCATGCCTGCCGAGGTGTTCTGTGAATCCCTGGAAAGGGTTAGGAGGAAGCAGACACAGTGAGGCCGAGTTCCCACCTATCAGCTGGCTAATTCCCAGAGCTGACATTTGGTTTATACTGCCCCTTAATCAACTTGCTATTTTGTAAAAGCTCCTTAAAAAACAAACAACAACAACAAAACCGAAACACAAGCCTGCCTTTTTAAAATAAACTTTCTTTTTTTTTTTTTTTTTTTGGTTTTTTTCGAGACAGGGTTTCTCTGTGTAGCTCTGGTTGTCCTGGACTCGCTTTGTAGACCAGGCTGGCCTCGAACTCACAGAGATCCGCCTGCCTCTGCCTCCCAAGTGCTGGGATTAAAGGCGTGCGCCACCACCGCCCGGCTACATTCTGAACTCTTACTAGACCCTAAGGAACTCTCCTCCTGGAAGTCTGGGTACCTTGACCAAATCCCACCTATCCCACGCTTCAGCATGGCCTGATGTTGGACTCAAAGGAGATGCCCCTTGGCCCTACAACAGAGCACTCAGTGTGACCGCAGGCTCACCAGCCTTGTTTCTTCTTCCTCGGCCCATGGGAAGAGTGCATGTCCCAGCCTAAACTTCCAAGGTGATAAAGTGCTGCTGTTGCTCCCCACCAAAACTCACACTGAAGTTTGGTTATTGAGGTAGTTGTGTTGGGAGGCAAAACTTTTAAGGGGGATAATATTTCCCCAGCAAGGCTGGAATAGTTCCCACAGGCATGGATTAGTTCTTACAAAAGCTGGTTGTTATAAATTGGGTCAACTCTTTTTTTCCCTCCCCCCTTCTTTCCCATGCACCCGCTGCCCCCCTCTCACATGAGCCTCACCCCCTGTGATGCCATTAGACCACCAAATCTTGAACTTCTCAGCTTCCAGAACTGTGTGATAAATAAACCAACTTTCTTCATAAGTTACCTCGTATCAGATGCTCTGCTATAGAAGTGGTCCTCAACCTGTAGTTTGCGACCCCTTTGGGGGTCAATTGACTCTTTCACAGGGGCCGCCTAAGATCATCAGGGAACATAGACATTTATATTACAATCCATAACAGTAGCAAAATTACAGTTATGAAGTAGCAATGAAAATAATTTTATGGTTGGGGGTCACCACAACATGAGGAACTATGTTAAAGGGTCTCAACATTAGGAAGGTTGAGAACCACTGTGCTGTAGAATCATAAAATGGGCTAACACACTGTGCAACTGGGTTCTTACAGAAGGTGTGTAAGTAGAAGCGATGTTTGCTATCCATAGGTCCAGCCTTCCCCCTTACCCTAGAGTGACCCTTCTTGCTCTCTCCCCTGCCTTCCACCATGTCCCTGAGTTGAAGATAATTGGCCTCATAAAATAGAAAGAATTTGCACTGAAGGTCTTGGGAAGCTGAAGTAAGAGGGTCAGAAGTTCAAAGGCATTCTCAGCTATACTGCTAGTTCAATGCCAGTTTGGGCTACAAAAGACCCTGACCCTGTCTGTCTCCTGCTCCCTCCAGGAGAGGAAGGAGATTGGATATGTGAGTTGATGTGCTCAGGAGAGTCATTGGCCTGCACTGCGTTTGTGCAAGCAGAAGGTAAACATTTACTACCACTGTACTGGGATTTCCGAGTTTGTTACCTTAGCATAATTTCAACCACCAACTAATAAACTGTTCTCCCCCCCCCCACCAGGCCTTGCAGTTAATAATGAAACTGTAATCCTCCAAAGTGGTTGCAGCAACCAACACTGATTTAGTAGTGTATAATAATGTTTGGAGCTGGAGAGGTGGCTCATCAGTTGAGAGCACTTGCTGCCCTTTGAGACGACTCAAGTTTAGTTCCTAGCGCCCATGTTGGGTGTCTCACATCCATCTTCCAGGGAATCTGATGTCTTCTGGTCTCTATAGGCACCTGAACATACATGACATACACTCAGAAACATTTAAAAGAAGGAGGAGAAGACTTGTTGGCTAGGTGTGATGGTGAGTACCTGTGACCTCTCCTAAGGTAAGAGGGTGATAATTTTGAGGCAAGTTCGAACTAGGTAGTAAGATCCAAACTTAAAAAGAAAAAAGAGTATGTGCTGATTATCATATTGACCATACTTATCACCATCAGGCTCCTTTTTTTTGGGGGGGGGAATCTCTGGCTTTTTTTTTTTTTTTGAGACAGGGTCTGTCTATGCATGGAACTTGATATGTAGACCTGTCTGGTCTCAAAGTCATAGAGCTCCTCCTGTCTCTGGGATTAAAGACATTTAGTGGTTCTCTCTGGATCTTCATTTGCATTTGTCTGATTTTTATTAAGCATAAACTGCTTTTCTTTTTTTCTTTTTCTTTTTTTTTTTTTTTTGGTTTTTCGAGACAGGGTTTCTCTGTGTAGCCATGGTTGTCCTAGACTCACTTTATAGACCAGGCTGTCCTCGAATTCACAAAGATCCACCTGCCTCTGCCTCCCGAGTGCTGGGATTAAAGGCGTGCGCCACCACGCCCGGTTAAGCTGCTTTTCTTTAGGTTTATTTTCCATTTTATTTCATCTGATGTGAAAAGATTGTTTATCTCCTTTGTTCTTTTTAAATTGAGTTGTTTGTCTCCTTGGTGATTTGTTGGACATATTTATATGTTCTCAGTGATAATGCTTTGTTCATTATTCATGCTGTAATATATTCTCCCTGTGTGTGGCTAGTATTTTCAGTAATCAGGGGAAAAAGCTAAGTTGGAGAAAGTAGAATCTAGGCATGGTGAGGAACACCTTAACAGAAGCAGCAACAAAGCATCACTTAATGTGTTACTTTAAAGAAACAGGAGAAATTATTGTACCCATGGGGGGAAAACAAGATAATATGAAAAAAGGAACAGCCAGACAGAAAAGTGCTCTTGGAAGTACGATAAAAGTGAACAATTAATTGAAATTTTCCAGAAGGGAAAACAAAAGGGGATGAAAAAATAGGTGAACAAAACCTATATAAAATTAGTTTTACCTGCCCGTGGAGGCATTGCAGATATGGCTGCTATGTCATATTTGCATCAGTAGGTGGCAGAAAGGAGAGAGGATATATCTAAATTTAATGTTCTGACCTATAAACATCTGAATGAATAGTAACTTAACATTCCTGGAAAAAAAATCAAGCCAGATACCAACACCAGCTCAGCGCCATGGGTCACAGACAGGGAGCTAGCCCATGTTAACCACCAGTCCAGCACCACACAAGCACTAGGAAGCAATTCAGAGACTAGAAGAACCCTGCCTTGCCCTGGATGTGGGGGTTGTGGGTGAGCCAGCCTTGAGGGAATGACTACGGGAGAGCCAGCCCTGCCTTTTATCTTCTTTTTGGTGGTGTTGGCAAGAGAGAGATCCCCCTCCCCTCACTATTGCCCTCACCACCATTGGCTGACAGGAGATCTGATCCTGATGGGGTTACAAGAACAGGAGAGCTGTCCCTGCTGCTCATGTGCTGCACCACTCAGGAGAGGAGGCCCTGCACCTTGTCTGGACAACACAGTACAGATGGCCCTGGATGTGGGGATTCTGGGTGAGCCAGCCCTGCCTTTTGTCTGCTTTTCGGTGGTATTGGCAAGAGGGAGATTCCCTCCACTCTCTGATGCCCTCAAACAGGTAGTATGTGGGAGAGTTGGCCCTGATGGGCATATGAGAGGGGGAGAACTGGTCCAGCCCCTTACCTGCTTAGAACTTGGGAGAGCAGGCCCTGCACCTTACCTGAACAGCACAGTAGAACTGGCTCTGGATGTGGGATTTAAAGGCCTGGAACCAGGGCTTTGAGTTGGCTCAGACCAACATCTACCCCATGGATGAACTGCTGGAGTGTAAGAAGAGGCCAGTTCCACAGACCCAAAACTACAGGATCTCCACGACACAGAACAATAACAGCATATCTGAGAGGAGTCCCAGTGAGGTTCCAGTACTGACAAAGTAGAAGTCAAGGGCCTCATACCAGACCAAGGAATCCTTATAATGAACATTTGCAAGCAAAAAAGTGTGGATAAAAGGGAATATTATGGGATGCACCAAGACACACTACAGCTTCCACAATGACATATATATATATATTTTATGTTGGAAGAGGTTTCAAGGGTGAAGGTTGGGTCTGAGGGGAGGTGGAAGAAGAGAGGGAACAAGGTGCATGATGTGAAATTCACAAAATAATAAACAATAAAAAATCTGCAAAAAAATAGTTCTAGAAAAATATCTTCAAATTGAAGCTGACAGATCTCCAGAACAAGAGGATCTACTATATGCCCAACATCATGACTAGAAATACACATGTTCCTAGTCACACAGGGTGAGAAAGAATAGAGCTCTTTTGATAGGTTGGGAAACAGAATGTTGTTGAAATCTTTGACAGAAACTGAAGATAATGGAACATGCCTTCAAAATTGAGAAAGAAGATTATTTCCAATTTATAATTCTGTGCCTGGCAAATTGTCAACCAAATATGAAACAATTTTAGAAATGCAAGGTCCTTACATTTCACCTTAAAGACGCCTGTATGGACCTGCTGGTTGTTAACAACACAGCACTGGGTGCTTTTTTTTTTTTTTTTTTACTGGAAAGAGGTTTATTTTGGCTCACAATTCTCATTCAGGGTTGGAGGCTGCATCTGGTGAGGGCTTTCTTGCTAGAAGAGATCACACTCAGGAAATAAGTCAGAAAAGTTACAGGTGACCTTGAAGGAAGAGTCAGGGACCTGAGAGCTCATCCCCCAAGACCAATCCCAGAAGGAACAGCTAGAAACCAACATGGACTTCATGCAAGAGAGAGAGCTTCTAGGATACTTACTGTGTGTGGTTATATTGAGGAGATTTTCTCAAATAAAGGAGACTGGACAGGGGTAAGGGATGAACACACAGAAATTTTCAAGTGTACAACTGACAAGGGACTGATATAAGAAATATAAGAATTGGGGCTGGAGAGATGGCTCAGTGGATAAGAATATGTACTTACTGCACTAGCAGAGAACCTGAGTTTAATTTCTGTAGGGCAACTCAGAACTGCCTGTAACTCCAGCTCCAGTGGATCCAATGCCCTCTTCTGGATTCCAAGGGCTTCTGCACACACACACACACACACACACACACACACACACACTAAGGGGAAAAAAGAAACCCAGGAATTCCTACTACTCAATAATAGTAACCACAAAAACTACCCCATCTTGATTAAAAATTGGGCAAAGGACTCGAATAGACATTTATCGAAACAAGGAAAACAAATGGGGAATAAGCACATGAAAATATGCACATTATCAACGATCATTATCAATGCAGATTCAAACCACAATTAAAAAAATAACCTCACACTCATTAGGATAGATGTCATATTTTCAAAACTCAACAAAACTAATAACAAAATCTATAAACTAGCAACTTTTGGCTGGTGTAGGGAACATTGGAAAACACTGTGCATTGGACATGGCTGGTGTAGGGAACATTGGACAACATTGTGCATTGGACATGTGTACATTGTGGATTGGACTGTGATAAGGAAGTGTTGCTGTGGAAGTAGCACTGAGGCACCTCGAAAATTAAAACTGCATTTACAACATGGTCCAACAAGTCTGGGTCTGCACGTGTTCCCAGTAACTGAAAGCCGGTGTGTGTGCACCCGTATTCACTGTAGCATCACTCGCGATGGGTACAACAGAACCGTGCAACTGTCATGTGGTTAGATGAGTGTGGAATACATATGGAATAATGGAAGGAATCCTGGAACACGCGGTGACACGGTTGAACCTTGAAGACATGAGATGAACGAAACAATCAGGCCCCAAAGGAAAGATAATATATAATTCTACTTCCTTGAATAGTTGAATTGACTGAGACAGGAAACAGAGTGATGATTGCCAGGAGGTGGGGTGGGGATGGGAGCTACTGTTTGCTGGGTGTGGATGATGGTGATAGTTCTACAACCATGTGAACACACTCAATTCCATTGTTCCAGCTTCTTTTCTTTTGCTATGACAAAACACTGTAACCCAAAGTGACTCAGACTTACATTCCACATTACAGCTGCCATTTGGGGAAGCCAAGGCAGGAACTCGAAGCCTTGATCCACAATCAAAAGCAGGGTGAAATGAATGAATGCACCCAGACAGCCTGCTTTCTTGCCAACAATGACTTTCTTAAGGATGCCCGGTGCCAAGTCTGACAACCTGAGTTTGATTCCTGGGACCCATGTGGTAGAAAGAGAGAACCAACTCCCACATGCATACCTTTGGCACACATGTGCATGCACACAACTAAATACATAAAGGAATTGAAAATATAAGCAACAGAGTTGTGTTATTTAGTGATGTAGTCACCTACCAAACAATTCAGCCCAAAGTTAATAGCAGGTGCCTATGGAAGAGGGAGAGGGAAGAGGAAATGGGGACCCAATGACTTAAGTGTTCATAAATTGTATGCAAGAACAACTATGACCAAGGCCTGGAGAGATCCCCCAGAGGTTTTGAGCTTTGGCTGCTCTTTTTTTTTTTTTAAGATTTATTTATTATGTATACAGTGTTCTGTCCGCAGGTATATCTGCAGGCCAGAAAAGGGCACCAGATTTCATTATGGATGGTTGTGAGCCACCATGTGGTTGCTGGGAATTGAACTCATGACTTCTGGAAGAGCAGCAAGTGCTCTTAACCGCTGAGCCATCTCTCCAGCCCCAAGCTGCTCTTTCAGAGATCCAAAGCTGCGTTCCCAGGATCCATGTTGAGTGGTTACAATCATCTGTAACTCCGATTCCAGGGGATCCAGTGCCCTCTTCTGACCTCCACAGGCACCAGGCATGCATGTGATACACAGACACACACGCAGGGGAAGCACCTGTAAACATTAAAACAAACTAAAATTTTGAAAACTTTGTTTAAAAGGTAATGAATTTAGCAATAATCTGAATCAAAACCCAACAAAAAATTGTGGGTGTCCCTGTAGAAGGCCCTATGACATAGGTCCTGGGTGCTGAGAACTTGGGATACTTCCAAGATACCTTGAGGAACACCCTCTATTATGGGCAAAGTGATCAGGGCTCTGGTGCTCCACCCCTTTTCCCAGAACAAATGGGGTGCCTTCAAGCACCCCTTAGAGAAGTATGCCCCTGACAGAGGCTCTGTCACTTACTGGCATAGCCACACACTCATTTTAATGCGTTTCAGAAATGCAATTCGCATATCAAACTGTGATTTCATGGAAATTTTTGCTTAGGATGAAGCCAAGTTTATTAGGTGAGAGGATTTAAGAAAAATACAGTGGGTGCTTCATATACATGAATTTCACATCCTCGGCTCCAATCAACCATAGACAATAAAATACTATATAAAAACAGTGTATCTATCTACTGAACACATACAGACATTCCCCTTTGTTATTTATTGTTCCTAACCAATACACAGAACACCTAGAGATCGCGCATCGTGTTAGGCATTCTAAACATTCTGTGGGTGATTTAGCCTAGTGTTCGAGGAGATGCACTTATGTTATATGCAAATATGGAGTCATTGCATGTAAGGGATTTGAGCAGCCAAGAATTTGTCTTTTCTTCTTTTTTGAGACGGTCTCTGTGTGTATCCCAGGCTGCCCTACTCGCTACTCTCTTGCTGAGCTTCCCAAATCCTGGGATTGTACCACTCTGCCTGGATAGCCATTGGCTTTGTTATCCCTGGGGAGAGTGTTCCTGGACCAACCCTCCCCAGATCCTGAGAGATGACTATAGGAGGAAAATAGTTGAGATTCATAGAAGTGGGAAACTTCATTTAAGTGGGAAATGTACGACAGGAAATGCTGACCTAATCCAACTCCCAGGGGTTATGGACAAGAACTGCAATCCTGAAGAAAGACAGGGATCCAGTCAGTTTTGACAGAAGGCATTGGGGGAAGAGTGGTGCTCTCAGCTTATTCCTGACAGCACTTGGCTGAGGAGCAAGAGATGGAGGCTCCATTTGAGCTTCCTCTTCTGTGACTCTGGGAGGAAGTCATTTCTCAGCTACTGAGTGTCTTTCTCTCCACAAAAGTCCTGCAGTCAATGATGGCTGCTCAGAGTCCTCCTGGGGTGCACACTCTCTATGTGACAGAAGGAGTAACCACAGCAGAAATGACAGCAATCACTCATACACAGTGTGCTGTGAGCGGACACCCCCTGAAGAGTGTCAGCATGTTAACATGAGCTCACGCACCCTAGGAGACTATGTGGCAGCCAACCTGTAAGGCATTCCCCAGGATCTTTGCCTCCTGGGGGTCACATGCCTGTGTTCCCTCCCATGAGTAGGCTGACCTGTGCAATCAATACAACATTGCAGGAATGATGATGTGACATCCATAGGTCAGAAAAGAGACTGTGTATACACACTGAATTTTCATTTTTCACTCACCTGCTGGTGGACATTTAGGCTGATTCCACTTCCTTGTTTTTATCATAAAGCAGCAATGAATAAGGATGCGCAGGTATCTCTGCCATAGGCATAAGAGTCCTTTAGGTACATGCATGAGCGTTATAAAGTTAGGTCAAAGCCGGGCGTGGTGGCGCACGCCTTTAATCCCAGCACTTGGGAGGCAGAGGCAGGCGGATCTCTGTGAGTTCAAGGCCAGCCTGGTCTACAAAGCAAGTCCAGGACAGCCAGGGCTGTTACACAGAGAAACCCTGTCTCGAAAAACCAAAAAAAAAAAAAAAAAGTTAGGTCAAGAGAGTTCCATTTTTCACTTTTTTGAGAAGCCCCCACACTGATTTCCACTCTCACCAGTGAGAAAGGGCTCCTCTTTTTCCATATCCTCATCATCTTTGCTGTCATTTGTTTTCTTGATGATAGCCACTCTGATTAGGGTAAGAGAGAATCTCAAAGTAGTTTTAGTTTACATTTCCCTGGTGGCTAAAAATGTTGAATGCATCTTAAAATATTAATTTATATGTCTTCCTTTGAAAACTATTTGTTCAGTTCAGTGGGACATTTATTGACTGACAGTTTGAAAACACAACAGATATACACGTGGAATTTTATCCAGCTACATAGAAAAGTAAAATTGTGGGTCTGGGCATACAGCTCAGCTGATGAGGTGCTTTTCTTGCAAACACGAGGCCTGAGTTTGATCTCTAGAACCAGTGTGTGCACAGCCAGGTATGGTGTGGTGTGCCTGTAGTCCCGTATACTTGAATCGGCTGAAATGGGGGACCCCTAGGGCTCGCTGGTCAGCCAGCATAATCAGCAAGTTCCTCGCCAGTAAAAGACCCATGTCAAAAACACCAACATGGATGGCATTGGAAGTGTTTGTGGGAAGAGTCCCCTGGCCTCCACATGCAACCACACGCAAGACACACACAGAGAAGAAAAAAAATGAAATTATGGTATTTGCAGGAAAATAAATGAGACTGAAGTGGTACTAGGGAGAAAGACAAACACCTGCTGTTCTCTCATAGGTGGATCCTAGCTTTTGATTTGGATATATGTGTGTGTGTGTGTGTGTGTGTGTGTGTGTGTGTGTGTGTGTGCATGTGAGTGCAGGTGGAGGCCAGGAACCCAGAAAGAGGCCCATGAGGGGAAAGGGGGAACTTAAGGGAGTAGGTGAACAGAGAACGCATGTGAAAAAGAAAAGGGGTCACTGGACTTGTGGTGGTGCAAGTGGGGATGGGAGCAGGGAGATAGGGGAGACCAGGGAGGATCACACAAGACTAAATAAACATTTGTGACAATATCAGAAGGAAGTCTGATACTTTATGTGCTAATTAAAGGGTAAATTTAATTTAATTCAAAGACTACTATGTCCCTTGATCTCAAATGGATCAGCTGCCCTGGGAAGCCAGTTGACATGTCATGAGGACACTCAAGCAGTTCCAGGGAGACACGTGTGAAAAACCGAGTCCTTTTGCTGGCCACCAGCATGGACTCACCAGCCACCCAAGGGGGCCGCCCCAGAGCCACCAGCCTAGGTAAGCCTCGGAGGACCACACAGCTCTGACTTGAGCTGCTCCTCCGTTCCCACCTCCAGACCCATATTGTCTTTTTGCCTGGCTGGTGTTTTGAGATGGAGTCTCTCTACATAACCCCAGCTGTCCTGGAACTCACTATGATAACCAGTCTGGCCTCAAATTCATAGACATCTGCCTACCCCAGCCTCCTGAGTGCTGGGATTAGAGGCATGTGCCACCATGCCTGGCCCCATTTTTGTCTTAAATGGCTATAAGCTCATGGGTTGTTTGTTCTGTAGCAATAGATAACTGATACTCTTAAGTAGTGTGTGTCCCCCCCCCTTTTAAATTTTATTTTCAAGACAGGGTCTTCATATAGCCCAGACTGGCATCAAACTTGTGATGATCCTCCTTGTCTCAGCCTCCCAAGTCCTGAGATTATAGACATAAACCAGCATGACCGACTCCATTTCACTTCTGTGCAGAGCCCTCAGGTCAGAAGGGTTTCTCAGTCCCTGCTTTGTCTCCACTGGTGGCTTGTTAAAGGGAGCTGTGGCCTAATAAATTATGCTCCACACAAAACTTGATAATCTGCATTTCACCTCTGTGGCCCACGGTAGGAGAAGAGAACTTATTCCCTCAAGTTCTTTGACTTTCACACGAGTGCCATATAACACATGGGTACACACACACACACACACACACACACACACACACACACACACACACACTGTGATAAACATTTCGATAAATAAATCAAGTAGTAATCAAGGGGCTCAGGTCTCTGACCCTGGCTGTGTGAGTAACACTGTCCTGAGACATGGGGCTGGGAACCTGATGTCCCTGAGCAACCCACTCTCTGGGGTGCTTATCCTCTTGTGACATCATCACTGTCTTTCCAAAGCTGCCTGAAGGGCAGGAATGGAGTTTTATAATCTAAGTCCCTCCCATCCCCCAGCCCAGAGCCAACCAGGACAGCAGGCTTTCTGGTCCTGGAGCAGACTTTTGGGGCCACACTACCCTTTAACAAGCCACCAGTGGAGATAAAGCAGGGACTGGGAAGCCCTTCTGACCTGAGGGCTCTGCACAGAAGTGGATCCAATGGCAGTTCAGAGACTGGCCCACAGAGCCATGGGAACTTGTGTGGGAGCAGAGGGTTTTTGTAGAGACTTAGAGAAGGCTTTGAGAGCAGAGGGCTCAAGGATGTACAGATATCAGCCCAGACTTGCGCTCATCCTGCCCCAGCCTCCCAAGGAGTTTGAAAAACAGGCCTCTGCCCACTGAGCTATATCCCCATGCTGGGCAAGTTGTATTCTTTGAGGTCTGGGGAGCCATCAGAGTTTTTTAAGGAGGATGTTTGAATAATGGTAACAGTAACTAATGTTCATTAGACTCTACTGTGCTCTGTACCTGGCTGGCACACAATCACATTTAATCTAAACCTCATAGCAGCCCCATCCCATCTTTTACATACAGAGCCTTAACCACAGAAGTGGAGATGTCCATGTTCATACAGTCAGGGAGGGATGGGGCAGGCTCAGACCCAACCGCCAAAGCTCTTATCCTTTCCACCTGCTGCCTAACTTTACCCCATGCAAAAATCTTAGCCTTAGAAGGGACCTTCATGACTCCCCAGTTTCCAGTTGACTCACTGAGGCTCGATAATGAGACCAATTTTCCCAGGAGTGCAGACTAGAAATGGTACAAGGATGGATGGCTGAATCTGGGTTCCAGGAGGGGTTCCACCTTAACTTCCAAGGGTATCGTTGTGCTTGGGACAACATCCAAACTCCTTGCTGTGACCTACAAAGCCATTCTGGGACTGGGACCTGGTTGACTCCCCAAAGACTCCCCTGATGCGCTCACTTCTCCCCGTCACTAGGCTCCAGCGGCTCCATTGCTCTTCCCTGGGCCAAGAACAGCCTTCTGTTTGTTGGTCAAGTGGTTGGGCTCCTTGCTGTCAGTGAAATGTCACCTCCTCTGAGATGTTTGCCTTCTCTAAATTACCTTCATGCCCCCATTTTGTTTATTTTCTCATTGCAATCATGATGATCTAACTCCCCCTTCCTGTTTGGGTTCTGTATTTCTCTCTTCTAACTAAATATGTAACCAGAGGAAGACCGTATTTACCATTGCACAGCCTTGAACCTTGAACAGTGCCTGACACACACACACAACACATGATACATAAGTTTTTATTACATTTTCTTTTTTCCTTTTTTTTATTTTAATTTTTTAGGTTTTTCCAGACAGGGTTTCTCTGTGTAACAGCCCTGGGTTTCCTGGAACTCACTCTGTAGACCAGGCTGGCTTTCAACTCACAGAGATCTGCCTGCCTCTGCCTCCTGATTGCTGGGATTAAAGGTGTGCACCACCACACCCAGCCTTGTTACATTTTCTTATCTTCTGTTGATGGTCTGTCTTCCCTCAGCTAGGGACCTCACAGTGGCTGGGATGTCTAGACCCAGCATGGGGCCTGAACGTGATCAAGGGATGATGGCAGGAACACCTTGTAGTCTCCCAAGGTCTTTTTTTTTTTCTGGTGGGGTGGCCATAGTCATTGTTGTGGGCTACCCTTTAGGTGGAAGACATAAGATTGAGGAGGCTGCTGATTCAGTGGTGCTGCACACTCGGCCTGGGGTAGGGATCACAGCTCCCACTTTTTTTTTTTTTTTCCTGAAGAGAGAGAGAGGGACGATTTAACACTGGGCCTTGGCAGCCTCATTGGGCCTGGTTTACAACCAGTGCCAAAGAATCTCACTTTCTGAAGAAGGTTGTGGTGTCTCACCAGTAGGTGGCTGAAATCTAGTCTAAGCTTTGCTCTCCTGACACGGTGGGGCAGGGGAGGTGGGGCTCGCACTGCCAGAGGAGGGGCCTTCTTTGTGCAGAGGCTAGTGGGGCCTAAACAGAGACCCTAGATGTGCGGCCTCTGGCGGCAGGGATGGGACGTCCCTCCTCTGGGCCTCCACAATCCTGCTTTTCTCCGCAGCAAGGATTACCTTGCCATGCCTGGCAGGGCTCCTGATCTGCTCCTGTGCTCGGCCAGCGGAGAAGGCTGAATGTGGATAGCAGCCCAGGATCACAGTGTGTAACAATCCCAGATGAACGTGATCGCAGAAAGCAGCAACTTCTCTGATCTGAAGCCATGACAGGTGCGGAGGTCATGCCCTTCTCTGGCTTCTCCCCGGCAACGCTTTTAGCTTTCCCGCGCTCCGGGAGTTCATTGAACCAGCCTGCGCGTCTGGTACTTCACCTTCTCCCGCGCCCCAGCTCTCCCCAACATCCCGCCTTCCCTCTTCTGTTTGCCACGTCCTAGGGGAATCCAGGGGGCCCAGAGTCTAGCCCGGCTCGTCCTCGTGACTGCGGCGCCCAGCACCTGAGCGCACACAGAGCAGGGTCGAGGGGCTAGCGGCGAGAGAGGAGGGGACCCCGGACAGGCGGGGGAGGAGAGGAAGCGGCGGCGGGAGGAGCGTGGGGCGGAGCGGGGGCGGCGGCGGGAGGGAGGGAGTGCGCGCGCCGGCGGCGGCCGCCTAGGGCCGGGGCCGCGCGCCCAGCCTGAGCCCGCCCCGCCGCTGAGCGTCACCGAACCTGCTTGAAATGCAGCCGGGGAGCCGGGCCGGGCGGCAGCGGTGGTGGCGGCGGCGGCGGCGGCGGCAGCCCCGGCGCCGCGGCAAGGACTTAGAGGGTTGAGGAGCGGCGGCGCGGGGGTCTCGGGGCGCGGCGGCCGGAGCCCCGGGCCCGCCATGGGCCGCCCAGAGCGGGACCCACTCCGGCCGCTGGCGCTGCTGCTGCTGCTGCTGCAGCTTCTGCAGCTTCATCTCTCCGCAGCGGATCCGCTGCCCGGCGGCCAAGGTGCGTGCATACGGCGCTTCCAGGGCCGGCTCGCTAACAAAGCGCCGCCGAGGGGAGGGGGTGCTGTGCGGCGAGGCTCCGCGGCCCCTGGTTCCCTGCATTTGCCTTGAACCTCCCCCTCGCGGCTCCGGGTACGGATGCTCTGCCCCGGCTCCCTCTTGGGGGATGGGCACTAGGGACCCCCCCCCCCCCCGTCCGTGAACTTTGCTGGGGAGGGAGGTGGCCGTTCAGGGTCTCCGGTAAGTGGTTTGGCTTATTTAACACGCGCGCTCCGCCGCGATGATGGTGTGATGAGCGAAGCCGCACAGCCTTTCCTGACAATGCGTTTCCCGGGGACTCCCGAGGGCCGAGGAGAGTGACAGGTGGCGAGAGGGCCGAGCCCGTGCGCCCGGTGCGCGTCGCCAGTGTGGAGGGCTCCCCGCAGATTGGGCCTGCCTGGACCGGGCTCGGCTGTGTGTGAGGGTGAGTGGGTCTGGATGCCGGACATAGATAGCCTCGGGCCATAAGCTTGTGTCAGGTCTCGCCCTGCCACCGGTGGGTCCTGCGGTGGAGGAGCCCAAGGCATCCTGTCCTCCCTCCGAATTAAGGTGCTTGAAGCCCCGGGGCTCACCGGTATCTCCCCCTTTCTTCTACCCGCTGGACTTCTCCGCAGCCAGGGCTGCACGGTGGGGAGCTGGCTCCGGTGCAGTGACCCAGCTCACAACCCCCACCCCACGCAGGGCCGGCCAAGGAGTGCGAAGAGGACCAGTTTCGGTGTCGGAACGAGAGGTGCATCCCCTCGGTGTGGAGATGTGATGAGGACAACGACTGCTCGGACAACAGTGACGAGGACGACTGCCGTGAGTCGGGGCTGTCAGGGGAGGGGGAGCCGTGGGGGGCGCCATGCTCTGTTGCGCACGTGGCTGCATCTGTCACGGGGCCACCTGCCCCATGGCTTGCGGCCTTGTTCCCGTTCCAGGCCGGGTAGCTCTTAGCTGTCGGCGGGAGCCCGGGTGGCAGGCGTGTCCTGCCTAGGGTGGAGCCCAGCGCCACGTGCTGGGGCTGCTGGCCCGAGACTGGGCGGGGACGCGGCAGCCCCCCCCCCCCCGCACACCTCTAACCTTTGTGGATCGGAACCCCGACCTGGACCCCTCTGGGCGGGCGCATTTCAAAGTTCCACGCAGCTCCGGACGCGAGGGGCTCCTTCCCTGCCCGGTTTTATGAATGAATGGGCTCCCCGGGGCCCCTGATTGGCTGCGCAAGGACCACCCCATAGGCCCGTGGCCGGAGCGGCCAATCGTGGGGCCGCGGTGTGCTGCACAGCGCTCAGCTCTAGGCCTTGCCCTGGCCAGCCCCGGCCGCACCCCCGCGCTCATCTTCCGCATGGTAGGCTCAGGTCCTGCTCATAGCCCGCTGCCTTTCTGTCGAGTCACTATTAAGACTGCATTCTCCTGCCAGCCCAGCCTGGGTGTGAGTCATGGGGCCAACAGCAAGGAGGGGCCCAGGAGGAAGTGTGTTTCCTGGAAGCCACCGGGAGCAACGGCGGGGAAGACAGGCCTTGCGCGAGCCCCACTGCCTTTGCTGAGTGTGGCCTTTGAACACCCTGAGCAACTGATGGAAGTTTTTTCTTTCGCGGGCGGGTGGGCATTCAGGCGGCTATGGCTATGGATAACCAAGTTCGCTGGCGTTCTCCGCGGTGAATGGAATGGAGTTCCTGGTACCAAGAACCCAGACTCTTCTACCCACATATTCCTTTCAATTGTCGTTACGGAGGTCTGTCTGCGGGTGTTGGGCATACAGGATCAGGTCAGCCCCGCTGCATGGGAGCACAGTGTAAGAGCCAGGGGGCACCCAGGTGGGCACACACTCAGCACTCAGGAAGGGTAGACTGACCTACACTCCCACTCAAGAGCAATCTGTTATGGCCTTGTTTAACACGGGGTGGGGGGCGGGGGGGGGTGGGGGTAGGGTGCATGTAAAAAGCAAAGAGTACAACTTGTGGGAGTCGATATTCTCCTACTTTGTGGGTACCCTGCCTCAAACTCAACGTCCTCCAGCTTAACAGTGAATGCCTTCACTGGCCCTTCTTGAGTTCTTCAGTTTGCCGGTCAGCCTGGCAGTTCACTCTGGACTAGCCTAGAGCAGGCTTTTGGCATACTGAGCCTGACTGCCTCAGTTTCGTGTTTGAGCTGTAACTGCGGCCCATGGGGGGTTCGGTGGTTTATTTTACAAATGAAAGGGGCTCTGGGCTTGAGTTACTTGCTCTGTGGCCACTGAGTTGCCAAGTGGAAGTGTGAACTTAAGCATGTCCACCGGAGTTATTAGCCTAATCTTTATCCATAGGTTATCTATGGTGGTGGTTGGGTAAAATATTAGAGGGAATCACATGCTTGGGAGTTTTTCTGGTTTTCTTAAAGGGGCACACAGAAGACAGGGTACAGAAATAGAAACCTTGTATCTTATCCCCTTGTCTCTCTAAAACACTAGTCTTGTGAGTGTGTTTGTGACTCTTTCCTTTCATCTTGTTTTATAGAGATACTGGCTCAGAGAGACAGGGTGACTTGCCCAAGATCACACAGCACAGTTAGCTCAGGGCGTGAGTCAATGTAGTGGGGAGTGTGCTGTGGACAGGAGGGCCTGTTACTCTTCATAAGGATGTGAGGATGATGCGCAAGGGTGGCTGGTAATCTGAGATGGGACCAGGAGAGCTCTGAGGCAGTCTGGAAGCTGCTTTGGTTTGAGATGGGTGGGGCGGATTCCTAGGCAGTCAATGGGCAGAAGTCCATGGCGCCAGTGGTGTGGGATGTAGTGGCTTCTAGGAGCAGCACCTGTTGGTTGCACACGGCTTGACTGTGCTGAGCTTGTTACCTCAGGTGCCCAGTAGGAAGCCTGTGTCTCTCTGGTCCTATATTAGAAGTCTTCTCATGGGGCTGACAAGAAGGAGAGGAGAAGGTATTTAGAAATTCTTCCCCACAGGGCTGGAGAAATCACTAAGCAGTTAAGATACACTTGCAGAGGAGAGAATTACATTCCTAGCATCTACACCCATGTCCAGCCTCTCACAACTGCCTGTAACTCCAGGTCCAGGAGATCTGATCTGACGCCCTCTTGTGGCCTCTGTGGCCACCAGCACACACATGTACAAGCATACCCACACGCTGATATGCCATTCCAGGCCATCTGCCTAGACTCACTCCACCCCTGATGCCTCCCTCTCTGCCCTATCCACAAAGGGCCTGGTTGCTCAGCCTCTGTACCCTTCTAGGCTACAAAATAGGGTGAGGGCAGTGATTGTAATCTGTAAAAAAAAGAAAAAGAAAAAAATGGTGAACATAGGTATAATGAATCCAAGCTTCTGATGTAGCCCAGAATACCAGGGTACTGAAGTGAAGGAGGGAGCTTTTAAATTGAGGTTGAGACAGGCTTCCTACAGAAGGCTACTGCTGAGCTCACTCCTAGAAGAATCACTCAAGACTTGTCATCTTAAAATAAGGGACACAGGATGGGTCATAGTGGTGTGTGCCTTTAATCCCAGCATTTGGGAGGCAGAGGCTGGTGGATTTCTATGAGTTTGTGGTCAGCCTGATCGACCTAGAGAGTTGCAGTTCAGCTAACGATACATAGTGAGGCCCAGTCTCAACAAACAAACACATAGAAAAAGGTGGCATAGACCCATCCATACTGCAGAGGTCACCTGTGCTCAGACCAGTGAGACCCTTAAGTCATGCAGCTTATCCTTGGCTCTGGAACTCACAGTGGAGTCTTCCAAGTCTTGATCCTTATCTTCAGGGAGGGGGCTTGGCCTACAGCTGGTGAGCTAGGGAAGGGAAGCTTACTGGGGCTTCAGTTCCCAGCTGTGCCTTCAAAGCAGAGGAAGGGTCTGACGCCCTAGGGCTCCAGCTAGGGGAAGTTGGGTGGGACTCCAGACTGTGGGCTCACATAGGCCTGGGTTTCCTGTTGCTTCCTGGTGTCTGGGAGCAGAGGTGGGGATTCTGGTCTCTGGCCAGGCCTTTGCTCCTGGACCATCAAACACAACAGCTATTCACACTTGCCAAGCATTCGCCACTGCCAGGCAGCGAGCAGAGGCCATGCACATCTCCTGGTGCCTCTCAGTCTGTAAGATGGTTGATCCTGCGAGGCTTGAACCATTCCCATTTTGTAGAAGCTCAGAGGGGTAAGGAACAGCTGGGTTTGAGTGAAATTGCTTCGGTGTGCATTCAGGCATGCAACCATGGAGCCTGCGCAGGTCCCCCCAGGCCTCCATTTCTCCTCCTGAGATGATGTACGAGGCTTCTGGACTGCTGGGCTGCTTTGTGGGAGATTGGGTCAGGGAGTACTCACCTGCCTTTCCCTGGCCATAGCTAGCTGCCATCATCCGTCCATCCTGTTCAGTGAAGAGCAGTTACAACTCGGCCTGACAGGCTTCAGGCCCACTAGTTGGTCCGGGGCAGGCCACAGCAATTCCAGAGCTTGCTTGGCATTGGCCTTATCAATGATGACAGCTTGGCTGCAGGTCCTGGCTTGTGATGAAGTCCATATGTGGCCCGCAGAGTGCAGCCGAGGCACCAGGCCCGGCCTTCGTTCCCCTTTGGGGTGGGTGACGTCACTGACAGAGCTGTTCTTCTCTGAATCTTGGTTTCCTCGTACGACCAAGCTGTTCCACCACTCAGCACCCTGAGGATGAAACTAGCACAGTGGCCCTTTTATTAGCCTTCCTTGTCAGGCCCTGTGCCCTGCTGCCCTCCAGCCTCTTCCTGCATCTCTCCGTGAGCCTAGTCACCATCACAACTCGGTCACCTTCGTTTTGTTTCTCACCTCCATGCTGTTTGCCTTCCCAGGACACTGTTCTCTCACATGCTCCATGCTCGCCCAGTGTTTCTCAACCTGTAGGTCCCGATCCCATTGAGGGTCACATATCAGATATCCTGTATGTCAGATATTTACATTACAATTCATAAAAGTAGCAGATTTACAGTTATGAAATACCAACGAAATAATGTTATGGTTGGGGGTCACCACAGCATGAGAAACTATATTAAAGGTTCTCAGTGTTAGGGAGGTTGAGAATCACTGTCTGAGACTTAGGCAGTTCAGGGAAGTGGTCACCTCCCTGAAGAAGGTCAGCCACTCTTCCCTCAGGCTAAGATAAGGGATTTTGGGATACAATGCTGAAATCCCAACTCTGTGTAGCCCTGGACCAGATAACCCCAGCTGTCATCCCCTCCTGGTGACAGTAGTCCCTCCTTCCCAGAGATATGAGGTTAAATGATATCTCTGGGTTATATATAATGTGCTTTATTAGCCCAAAGTTGTTGATGAATGGCACTGGGTAGCATGGTGGGAGAAACTCTGCTAGGCACCTGCTAGAGCAGCCGACCCAAACCCTGCTCCAAGACAAGAGTTTCTGAAGGCTCCAGCAGGGGGTGTGGCTTCAGGCAGTAGGTGGTCCAGCCACTGAGGAGGTGGCTCCAAGATGACCTCGAGGTGGCAGAAAGTATCTAGGGAGGGTCTGGGGAAGAAATGAATCTAACAGATGTGGCTGGTCTCTGAAAGTAGTCCAGGGCTAGGAAGGGCAGGTCCTGCTTAGTCAGCCTCCTGTTTCTTTCCTTCTGTGTCTGCTACCACTGGCACTGCCAATAGGCCCCAAGCCTGCCTTGCTGTAGGCCCAGTTCTGTGCCGCTGGACTATTCCAGCAGCCTTGGGAATGCTGCTGAAGACTCTCCCCATTGGACCTTCCATGGAGCCTCCTGGGTCAGAGTCCCCTTAGTTTCTGAGACTGCAGCTGGCCCACTGCTGATGGCTTCTTCCTCCTCGACTGATTGCAGGCTGTTGACATGACAGCTTTCCTCCTTGAGGAATGAGGTAGCAGGTGAAGCCAGGGGACCCCAGGGACAGAGGAAGAGAGGAACCCAGAGGGCTAGTGGAACAAGCATCCCTTCAGGGTGTAGTCAGGTGACATTCTCCTGGCCCAGGGTGAATGGTCATGTCCCCAAGGCCCTTATTGTTCCAGGAAGTCAGGCTGGGCCCCAGCTGGCTCTCTGAAGGTGTGGCCTCTGAAGGTGCCACCTCTCTCAGGGTACCTTCCTTCCCTTACCCTGTCCCCTCTTTAGTCTCGGGTAATTCCTCGCTCTACCAACCTCATGTTGGGCATCAGGGACTCCAGAATAGATAACTCTGCCATCTAAAAACTACCACCATAGCTACTTCTCCTCTCTCCCTCACTTCTCCTTCTAGCCCTTCTTTTCATATTTTCCCCCTAGAGATTTGGTCTCACTCTGTAGACCAGGCTGACCTTGAATTCATGGTAATCCTCCTGCCTCAGCCTCCTGAGTGCTGTGATTACAGCTTCCTGACACCAGCTTGTCATATTGAGTGTTGCCCCACAGACATGCACCTGGGAGGCAGACGATGGCAGTGAGCTATCATGTGACCCACAGCGTGGTGACATGTTCTCCTGTGTAGAGAGGCATCTGTAACCCCAACACGTGGGAGGCTGAGGCAAGAGGATCTTGAATTTTAGGCCAGCTTGGTATTTATAGCTAGACTAAAATCAAAACAAAATGAAACTGAAACAAACAACAAAAGATGACAGTGTCTTAAGAAGGACTTGGCTAGCTTGTGCATTTTTATCATTTCTGTGTACCTTCCCATCTCAGCAACACCCCCTGATGGCTCTGGTGTCCAGCCAGCCCAAAGGGCTTTCTATTCCCTAAGGACAGGGTCACCTTGTCCCAGCCCCATGGCACAGACAAAGTAGCCATATCTGGGTTACTCAGAGCAGGGATAAAGGGCAGCTGTGTTCTGGCCCAAGGACATGTACCCAATAAAAAATCCGCAATAGAACCAGACTATCGCTTTATTTGTCTTAACGCATTAGTAGAACCCATCTCCCTTTTGCGGTGATTATTCTGTCTCTATCCCAAACTGGCTGTGTGACTCTGGCAAGTGGCTTCTCCTTCTGAACTTCATCTCTCTCTTCACTTGATGGTCCTTGCTTTATCTGCACTGCTGGGCCTTCTGAGCCTCAAACTCCTGCCTGAGGCTGAGCTCAGGGCTGGGGCTAGCCAGGGGTATGGGAGATTACCCTGAGCTAGATTTTGGTCTGGGCTTGTAGAGAGAGCAGTTGAGCATTTTAAGATCCAGAACTCAGCCCCAAGGTCCAGGCTTCTTAGTCCACTTCCCCTTCTGTTTGCTTGAGCTCTTGGTTGGGTTGAAGTACAATGATGAGGGGGAGAAAACAAGTGAGGCTCAGCAGCCCCTCAAACCATCCAGAGACACGTGCACTGTCATCTGCCAAGGGCGCAGCAAGAGGTCAACTGCTGAGAGAGCAGCAGGAGAGTTGTAGGTCAGCTGCCCAGAGGGAAGGAGGCGACCAGACCGCAATGGTGCCTCAGCATTCATTCCCATGCTGACTGCAGTGGGGCCCAAGGCGACTGCTTCTAGGTGGCCCCAGGACCTGGCTCACCCTTGGTTCACAGTGGGTCCCTGATGATATCAGGGACATGGCAGCTGATGAGAGTCAGGAAGGTCCCACTAAGCCCAGGTTAAGCCTCCTGGCTGAATAGCCGGAGGCACTGTGGGCTTTCCTGGTGGCCAGAATCCAAGGGTGTTCAAGCCAGCCCTCCTCTATCCACTTCCTAGATCTTGATTGGCCATCAGCTGCCCATCACCCTTAAAGTCCACAGTTTTTATTGTCTGTTTTAGAGAGAGAAAGAAATGTGATGTTGGATAAATATGGAGATGGGGAGGATCTGGGAGGGATTTGGGGGAGTGTAGAAATTAAAAAGAATATGATCAAAATATAGTGCATGAAAAAATGTTTAAATAAAATAGTCCTCCCTTTGGGCTGTGCAAACAGTGTGTGCTCCAGAGCCGGTGTAACCAGGATGGAAGTGACCATCTGGACAGACCAAAGTGACACTCTTCTTCCTAACCCTGGCAAGGTGGCCCAAACCAAGCAAAATGCCTCTTCCAGGCTGCTGTGACTGGGATTTATGTGTAACTGGAGAGGCGCCAGCAGTCTCTGTTCCCAGCCTGTCCCGTGCCTCTGCAGCCCTGGCTACAGCCTGGGATGTGCTATCTGGGTCCTCCCTGAGGACTGAGGTAGTTGTCAGCAACTCAGGGCCAGGCTGCAGGCCCATCTTGCCACGTGATCATCGGCAGGTCCTTGAGCCTTTTTAGGGGGATCTCTACTCTTGGAAGTGGGGCACCTTTAGGCCCTGCTCAGCCCGAATCCTCTAGGATTCTTTTGTTTTTACCCTGAAATTCAGGGTGTTCATAGAAGCTGGAGTTCACCATGGTCAGGTTCTGAGTGTGGGGGCTCCAAGGAGCTTCAGGAGGCTCAAGTCTGGACACAGAAGTGGGAGCTGTGAGAGCCAACCCTATAGACACCAGGGGCCCTGCCATACCCTAAAGGGACATGTTCTGAACTGTACACAAAAAGAGGAAAACGGGGTTCAACAGCATGTGAGTGGGGTGTGTGTGTGTGTGTGTGTGTGTGTGTGTGTGTGTGTGTTCATGCAGAGGCCAGAGGCTGATATTGGCTGTTTTCCTCTGTTGCTCTTCCTCTCTTGAGCCTGGGTCTCCACTGACCCTGAAGCTCACTGCTACGGTTAGGCTGGCTGGATGGCTAGCTCCTGGATCTGTCTCTGCACCCGCAACGCCGGGGTTACAGGTTATGTTCTCTTCTTCCATGGCCAGCTTTTACATGGGCATTGGGTTTCTTCTGGGTCTTGGTGCTTGCACGGCACGTGCCCAGCCATCATCTCCTCTACCCCTACTTGGAGCCTCTTATACCTGTTTACTTTTGCTGAACTGCCTGGGGTGACTTTTTAATACCTGTGAGCCGGCCAGAGCAGACTTTATATTGGCTCCCTGTGAAAGACTGTTTGTCTCCTCCTGCTGCCTGCCTCACCCGGGTTCTTCCCTGGTAGGGGCTGGGCGAACTGGTACTAGTGCCATTGTGGTTTGTGCAGTATCAGCTAGTTCCAGCCTCAGCCCTGGGTAAGTCCCTTGAACATGAACCCCAGACTGTCTAGTGTAGGGATTAAGTAATTCCTATATCATGGAAAGCACCAGAAACTGTGGTCCCATGTCTATACTATAGGTTGGAGGTCACACAGTGTGGACCACAGTCACACGGTTTATGCTCAGCACTTTCTTCCTTTTCTTCCCTCTCCCTGGCCTAGGGTCTTTCCTGTCCCTACACTTCTGTGCTGAGCTCTCTCTCTCTCCCTCTGTCTGTCTCTCTCTCTGTTTGTCTCTCTGTCTCTCTCTCGTCTCTGTCTCTCTGTCTCTGTCTGTCTGTCCCTCTCTCTCTCTCTCTCTCTCTCTCTGTCTCTCTCTCCCCCTCCCCCTAGAAGCCCAGGCTTGAACGCTTGTCGCTGCTGGAGAACTGAAGCACACTGCAAGCTCCTGAACCCCAGGGTCTCACCCCACCCTGAGACCCAGGAAGCTGCACTAAGTTGTGACTCCCTGCAGGACCTGGGTGAAGCTGTGACCCTGCCTGGGGAGGGCTTCACAGAACAGTATCTGAGCTACTGTGTGCAGTATTTGAACTTGAGCCCTAGCTCCTTTCCAGGCCTGATTGGCAATCTCAGCTTAGCTCAAGGCCACTAGGGAGCCCATATGCGAAAATCCTTCTCAGGGCTTCAGCTCACCATTGAGGGCAAGTCCAGCCCTCAACACTGAGCGTCTCTGAGCACATTGCCTGACCTCTCTGTATACTCCAGCCATCAGGAGTGGAGACATCACGAACTACCTCTGGGTGACAGTGGAATCCATTACAGAAGCAATCCTCTAAACCTGTCTTCCGACTGTCCCTGAGAGACCGGCTCCTGTAGCACACTGTTGAACTGGGTGGGAGGTGCCACCCAGGCTGGAACTTACTGGCCCAATTTAACTAGAGACCTTCCAGGAACCTTGTTAAGAAATGAGCACAGAGCCTCAGGGACCCAGAGTGAGTGGTGTGCAGAGGAGGCTACGTGTATGGCCCTGCCCTGGATGTGTCCAGGAAGGGAAGGACAATGGGCCCTTCACAGAGGACATGGGCCTGTGATGTGGAGTGTGACAGCCAGGCTATAAGGCTGCCTCAGCTCCATCCTCTGTCCCCTGGCCCGCCCCAGCATTCTGCCTTTGGGAATGGGGAAGGCTGAAGGGAGAGGCTCAAATTCTTCTGTTCTGTGTATCACCTCTATGCCTGGCCTTACAGAGCCATCCCCTTGAAGGTCCCAAAGAACCACGTGAACAAGCATGGGTAGTGGAACAACCTCTGGCCAACACCTACAGGAATCTCTCAGCAGCCAGGGCCAGGGTCTGGCACCTCCTGAGACAGGGAACTCACTGTCCTTCTCTCTGTAAAGACAGCCTGCCTTCTGGTGTAGGAGCCTCTATGTTTACAGAGACTGCTCCTGCCTCACCCAAGCCCTATCTAGATCCCTTCCTCTCTACTCTGCCATGCTCCCCACCCCCTGTATACGGACGCTCATCCTCATTGAGGGTCTTCGTCTCTCTGACTCAGTGTGGGGCCCTCCTGTAACGCGACTGACTTCCTGAGCATAGATGTACTGTGCCCAGAGGCAAAGGTGGCATCTACAGACAGCTTAGCCTCCTGGGCAGCAGCGTCTAGGTCTGTGATGGCCATGGCATGGCATATGAGTGTGGGGCTCTGGCTGGAACTCTCTGCTCCCTGTTGTGGTCCCCAAGATCCTTCCCGCTGTCTGCCACTTGTCAGTCCACGCCCCGCCCCCCGTTTGGCTTGCCCTCCCAGCTCCATGGTAGTATGCCCTTGGAGTCTGTCTTCTGCCTCCTTTCTATCCTCTGCTTTTCAGTGGCACTCTGAAAGGGGCAAGGCTGTCCTCCTCCTTGCCTGGCCTTAGAAGTGGCAGTCTCCTCAGCTGATGTTCAGGACCAGTCACAACTTAACATGCTCCTGTCTCTTCTGCAGCCTCAGGTCTCCATCCACTGCCCCAGTACCCAGGACAGTACTCCAGCCATTCCCACGTGAAAAGCTCTACCCTCTCTCCCATGCAGTCCAACCCTACTTTACGTGTATGGCCACCATTTCCATTGCATTCCTCTAACACACTTCCCGCCTTCCATGTTTCTCTCCCTTTCTGTCCTTGTCACTCTATACTGTGATGGTCTAGTAAGAGTTCAGAATGTAGCCGGGCGGTGGTGGCGCACGCCTTTAATCCCAGCACTTGGGAGGCAGAGGCAGGCGGATCTCTGTGAGTTCGAGGCCAGCCTAGTCTACAAAGTGAGTCTAGGACAGCCAGAGCTGTTATACAGAGAAACCCTGTCTCAAACCCCCCCCCCAAAAAAAAAAAGAGTTCAGAATGTGTGTATGCCTTGGGGGCAGGGGCAGGGGCATGCCTGTGGTGGAAGGGAGAATTAGGGTAAGTGGAGGGTAACTTTGGCCCTTGCATATGCCCAGCGATCCCTACCTCTTGAAGTATGTCTGCTCCCTTGGCAGCTGGGGTGGAGCATATGATTTCTGAGAGGGCCAAGGAAGCTTGGAGGAGACCAGAGTCGTGTATTCCTCCTTCCAGTGCTCCCTGAGTTTGGTTATGAGCAATGGACCCCACCCCAGGATCACCGGCCCCTGTTTCAATGTTACCTCCTCTGAGCCTCAGCTTCTGCCACTGTGAAGGGGTGGAGGACCCATGACCTTCCCCCTGTATGATTGTGGCTAGGGTCAGACCAGACCTTCCCCTCCATGGGGACTGTCACGGATGGGGCCAGCAGGCAGCTTGCTTTTCCAGTTAAAATTATGTGTGTTTATTGCTTGGCATTGCCAAGTGCTACCCCACACGAGGATGACTCACTTGGTTCTGGTTCACACACAGGCAGAACCGTCTCGGGGTTAAAAATAAAAGTCTCATACTCAGGAAGCCCTCAGTCCCCTGGACACTGGGCCATCCTTCCTGTACACCCACAAACCCTGGCAGCTGCTCCTCACCCCGGAACCCTGCAGCAGGGCTTCCCCAGGTGCTCAGAGAGCCAGCTAGGCATGGCTCACTTGAAAACAAAAATGCTGGTCTCTACATTTTAGAGAGTGCAGAAAGAATTAGAGCCTGGGAGGAGGTTAGGCATGGCTGATCATCCTGAGTGCTCTGTAGAGGACTAGGACTCCCGGCCAGTGATACAGAATCTGCCTCCAGCACGGCATATGATGGCTTTTTGGTTTCCGAACCCTCACCCCACTCAGCTCTCACAATGGCAAAGACACTGGCCATCTGTCTCCCATGAGGCTTCACAGTGGACCAAGGCCTTTCCATATGCGGTCTTGAAGTTCAAGATAGCCCTTGGGAGGTGGCCTGGAAAGAAATTACTATATCCATTGTAGAGATGGGAATACTGAGCTCTCAAGCTCATCATCCC
This sequence comes from Lophiomys imhausi, assembly GCA_907164525.1. Taxonomy (NCBI): domain Eukaryota; kingdom Metazoa; phylum Chordata; class Mammalia; order Rodentia; family Muridae; genus Lophiomys; species Lophiomys imhausi. The sequence continues at coordinate 6,491,991 of CAJQZJ010005020.1, forward strand.
TTGACGGCTAGGGAGAAGGGAAGACAAGATGGTGGCCATGCTGTGGTCATGGTGGCTGTCAGGTGCATTGCTGGGTAGCCCGTCCTCATCCTTTCTGCATGCCCACTCTGTCAATGTCGTCATCTGTAGGGACTGTGGAGACAGATGGAAGAGGAGGAGGAAATGGGGGGAATGGAGAGGGGAACGGGGTGCTGGGAAGGCAGGCAGAGGGGAGGGGGTCCATACAGCATTCCTACTTCCTCTTTGGTTCTCACAGTTTGTCTGCACCGATTCCTGACAGATGGAGGGAGGGGAGGGCTGGTGCCAAGAGGCTGTCACCGCAGGCGGGCAGAGCTGGGGGAGGGTGCTTTGTGTCCATGGTTTGTGTAGGGAGGGGAAGCAGCTGGTGGTCTGGCTGCCTGGCCTCCTCAGAGCCGGTTCCCCAGGAACTTGGGGGTAGGTTACGCGCGTGGATGTTATAGGGCAGGAAAGTGGGCAAGAGGTGAGCCTGCCACCTGCCTCCACTGGCTGTGTTCTTGCGTCTGCCCACCAAGGGCAGATGTTGCTCTCTTCCACTGGGTGTTGGGGGACAGCACTGAGCTGTGGTCAAGGAGGGGACTGGGGACAGGAGGCCTTTGGGTCACAGAGAACAGTGGAGGCACAAGCAGGATGCCTTCTGGGCCAGAACTCAATACCTAGGTATGCCATTTTCGGTTTCATCAAGCTGCCTTCATGGCTGGAGCCTCTTGCATTTCTTCTAGGCCTTGACACATTCAAAGTCCTGAACTGGGGTTGATCTGGTTCCTTGGATGTGTCTTGTTTCTTTAGGGTGGTTTCAACAGGTAAGAATGGCTCTCTCCCAACCCCCAATGGCCACACAAGGTCCAGCTGATGCTTGTTGTTGGGTGGAAGGATGAGTGGGTGGGTAGATGAGTGGATGAGTGGGTGGGTAGATGGGTGGATGAGTGGGTGGGTAGATGGGTGGATGAGTGGGTGGGTAGATGGGAGAATGAGTGGGTGGGAAGATGAGTGGATGAGTGTGTGGGTAGATGGGAGGATGAGTGGGTGGGTAGATGGGTGGATGGATTCTTTGCTTGCAAAGCTTCTTAAGATAGAGCCACGCTCCTTCCTAATGCAGTTCTCTCTCAGCTCTCAGAACATTCTTTTTGTTTGTCCTGAGGCCTCAGGGGTCCCAGCCTTCCACAGGGTCCTCCAGGGCCTCTGGCTGGTCTTGCTTACTCAGAACATCTCTGTGAATACAAAGACTTCCTTCAGTCTGCCCAGCTTCTTAGTGACCCCTGGCAGGGTTGGGTCCCAGTGTGCTGAATCTCCAAGTTGTTGGCAGTGGTTACCTTGTGTTGGGTAGCACCTTGTTCAGTCCTCACATGTGAAGCCCGCCCTGCTTTTATGCCTTTTGCAGAGGAGATGAGTGGGTTAGAGAGTAATGAATGACAGGCCTTGGGTGCCCATCAAGAGGGTGGGGGCTGGGCCTCCTGGAACAGGGATTGGGAGTGCTGGGGCTTACTGGGGGCCACTGGCCTAATAAGGGTCCTCAGTGCTTTTCTGGAGGTTGGCTCTGTCCATGTTCCAGCGCATTCCCAGGTGGGTCTTTGGCATCAAGTCCCAGCTGGGCAGTTTCTCAGCAGGAACTGAGGACCTAGGGGGCCCAGGGCCCCTCCTGCCTCTGGAGCCATCATGTGGTCCACTTTGGGATGGAGCTCAAGGCCCTTAAACTGACAAGTGATTTACCTGGAGTCACTCACGATGTATGATGCAGGACTAAGGCCCTGGGCCCCTTTCTTGGGCACAGGCATCTTCTCATTAATACTAATGATGACAGTCATAATGATAAATTATGGTGTGTCTGCCTCATGCCAGGTCTCTGCTGGCATCCTGAGGACAGCCACGGGGAATGGACGATGGTGTCAGTCTTGAGAGCAAGGGATGTGCTTCTCCCTGGATTCCCACCACTGTCGTCTCTTCCCCAGAGCCTGGGCATATGAAGTGGTGAGGCAGTTTACTTAAGCCTAGGAGGCTGAAAAGTAGGCCAGTCTAGTTGGATGCCCACTCAGTGTTCAGGAGCACAGAGATCCTTGTCATTCCACACACACTGTTGCCAGGCCTGGGCACAACCCAGGGTAGCCCCAGGGCCTAACCTTTTCCTGACAAACTTTGGCTCTTTGGATCCTCCAAGGGGCTCTTTTCAGTGAGTGTAACGATGGCAGTGGCCCCTCACTTCACTCTACCACAGCCACACCTTGTGAGAGTTCCCTCTTAGGGTCAGGGGGTCCTGTCTGCACAGTAGGGCCCGGTGGTCCCCACCTCAGAGGACTAAGAACTGATGGGCACAGTGTACAGTGGTTACTTAGTGGCCTTACTCTATGAGGCACCAAAAGGTGGGGAAACTCACCTAAGGTCCCATGGCCTATGAAGGGGTAGAGGATTCAGAGCTTGGGGCCTGGCTCTCAAGGGCAGTGGAGAGCCCTATTGGAAATGGATATTTGAGGCTCCCTGCCATCTTGGACTGACCTGTCTCTATCCCCCCCACTTCAAGACCCCAACCCCCACCCCTAATCCTTTGTTAGAGACAGTCCCCATTTTGTCCATCAGTATCTCTGAGAATCCCTACTGAGCCTCTTACCTCCCACGGGAGAAGGAGAGAGCAGGCAGGGGCTTGGGTACAGGATATGGGGGGTTTCCCCACTCAGGTTGAGATCTGTCACAACATTAACGTTAATTAAGCCTTGTTATTCAGCCCTGTGCTTACCGCAGAGCCCCTGAGAGCAGATTACTCATAAGTGAGGCGGTAAATACACTATGCGTTTCCCAAATGCTCAGAAGCCAAGACCACATCAGGAAAGGCCTGGAGGGCGGAGGGCAGATGATGCTCATTGCTCCTTGCCTGCACCCTCCACCATCCTCATGGCCTGGGAGATGGGGGTGGGGGTAGGGGGTGAGGGGTTGGCTCCCTGGAAGATAGGTCAGCTGACTTCTTCCGGCTGACTGTCTCACTGGAGTGCAGAAGCTCAGGGCAGGGAGCTTGGCAGCCCCTCTGCCTGTCCCTCAGCTCTGCCTCACTCTTGTCCCTCGGCAGACTGCTACACACAAACACATTCCCTTCAGAGTCCTATGGAAGTGTGCAGGCTCTGCACACACTAGGACTCAGCAAAGGCAGCTTTGGATCTGCTTGCAAGCCTCCAGTCCACCTCAGTGTTGGCCAACACCTTCACCTTGCAGTGCAGTCTGAGGGACCTGCCCCCACTTTCCTCCAACAGGAAGAGAGCTCCCCATGACCAGGTGAAAAGTAGGAATGCCACAGTTGTAGCCTTTCTTCATCCTGAGTTGTAAGGGCAGATGGCCCCTGCCCCCTTGTTAGCAGGGCCTCTGCTAGGTGCAATGTATCCCCTCCCTCTAAGTCCTGCTGTCTTCCTTGGCCTCTGGCTGGGCCATGCCTGAGACATTTGGAACAAATCCAGGCCTTGGGTACCTAGGATTTTTTTTTTAATTAATTAGAGCATTAAATGGTAGCCCTGTGGGAGAATCCCACCATCTGGCTGTCACAGGAGAGGCAGGCAAATCTCCACATATTTTTCTGCAGTGTGTGAGCATCATAGGAAGCCACCTGTGTGCGTGTGGGTATGTGGCCCGTGTGCTGCAGCATGTGTACAATGTGGCATGTGTGTGTGTCTCGGTATGCTTGGTATGTGGGGCACATATGAGTGTACAAGTGGCTGAGTGTATCTCTGTACATGCATGCTGGTCTGCATGTGTGCCATGCCTGAGGGCCTGCATGTCCATTTTAACATAGTTTCCTGTGTGTGGTCTAGGCTCAGGCCTGGCTTGTGAGCAAAGTGGCACAGGTTGGGCTATGTGCCCAGCGGGCCTCTTGAGTCTTCCTGGCAGAAGTGGTGGTCACAGACTGTCTGGGCAGAAGGCAAGCTGGAGGTAGAGTTGGCAGGTATACACTGGCATTGGGAAGGGGGCAGGAATCCTTGTTCTTTGTTTGACAGATGGGGAAACCCGGGCCTGTCCAAGCACAGAGCCAGGGTGGAGGGATGAAGCTGGAGCCCAGTCCCTGGACTCCCTGTGGTGTTTTTATGCTCTACTAGGATATTGCCTTGGCCAGCAATTTGTGCCTTAGACATCTTTTATGCCGTTAGATTTTCATGGTGGCTCAGAGAGGTTCCTGAAAGAGTACCACTCTTATTTTCAGGACTGACCAGGATCAAGTTCAGAACTCCCACTGCAGCTCTTGTGTTCTCATAGAACTCCCATAGAGGAGGCACCTTGAGCTTCTGGAGAACACTGGACCTAGTAGGTCTACTCATTTGCTGTGTGATCCAGGCCCATCTTGTCCCTCTGTGAACCTCAGGATAGTTGTAAGAACTAAGGACTGGAGAGGTAGCTCAGTTAGTAGAGGAGTGCTTGCCTAGCATGCACAAGGGCCATGATTCAATCCCCAGCACTGTGCAATCATGACAGTGCAGGTAGGAGGATCCGAGACTCAGGGTTATCCTTGGCTCATAAACTCACATAGTGAGTTTAAGGCCAGACTGAGCAACAAAGTGATCTGCTACCCTGTCTCCAAAATAGATGGCAGATAGATAGATCATAGATAGATTGATTGATAGATGATGTAGCTCAGTGGTAGAGCCCTTACCTAGCATACATGAGGCCTTAGGTTCATTTCTCAGCACCAAATTAAGAGAGGAACTATGTGTAATAGGCTTTGTACACCTTAAGGAGCAATGAGGTGGCCATCACTCCATGGTCAGGGCCAAGTTTCAGCCCATGTTTCTTATCTAAGAATAAATTATATACTCCAGGCCAAGTAACCTGCATGAGGTCACACAACCAGTGAGGGGCAAGGCCAGGATTTAAGCCCTGGATTCCTTAACCTGCTCCTGTCAAGAGGAAGACCACAGCAGGCAGTAGACTAGACTCTCAAACTTCTGTGCCAGGAGGAACTGTGCACTCGAAGGGAAGACCAAGAGTAACAGGCAAGTGCTTGCAGGGTAGACAACTTCACCTCCATGCAAGCCACAGTGGGGCATTTTACTGGGCAACAGGCTGGCTCAAGGCAGTTGGTACCTTGCATAAGGAGCACTGAGAAAAAGTAGTATAGCTGAAGGGTGGGCCAGAGGCCTGTGAGCGGGGAGGCTGTGCTGGGCACCTACTCCTTGCCTCTGCTCCATTTCTCAACTTGCTCCGTTCTTACTGAGCCCTGTGCTGTAGCCCCTGGTCACTAACTTTACCTGCTTGCTGCTTGCTCTCTGGCTGGCTTCAGATGAATGGGTGGGCTGTCTCCCACGATCACTGCTCTGAGACAAGTTCCCCTGAAGTCTTCCCTAACTTCGGAGTTCATCAGTAGCTGGCCGGTGGCTGGCATACAGTAAGCGTCCTCCTCCCCTCCTGATTCTTTGGCTTCCAGCAATAGAGACCTGAGACTCTTCTGTTGAGTGGGATGCATGAAGCTGGTCCTCCCAGAGACTACACCTGGATAGAAGGCAGGACAAGGGGAAGCCCTAGCAACCTCTGCACCTAGCCTTCCTGGAGTGAACCTGGGGATCCCCTCTACCCTGAGCACTTGCCAAGCAGCCCAGTGGCTGCAAGTGGGCCTGCCTCCCCCACCCATTTTGACGTAGCTGTCTCCCAGGTAACGGGGAATTTTCCCTCACTTCCATCATTAGAGTGCCAGGGCAAACAAACAGCCTAATCCAGATGATCCTTGGGCTGCAATCACACTCTTTGGGGGTTTTCTTTTATTTCTAGCAATTTTGAGAAGGTTGAAGTAATTGGTATTCCACACAGGTTAACAGCACCACTGCCTCCTCAGTATTATGCCTTAATTTTCTTTATCGCATAGCAAGTTGGAATGAATTGCCTGCTCCTGCCTTTTTCCCACCGAAACCTATTACCAGCCTGTCTGCCGGTTAAAGTCATCTCGTGGCAGCTCTTGGCTCCTTGCCACTTCCCTGAGAATCTTTCTGACCAGAGCCAAAGAACAAGGAGGGTGAAGAATCCATTTGTACAAAGTGGAGGTCTCCCGTTGAGAACTTACTCCCCTCCCTGTTCAGGAGGGGCAGCATTCAGCCTCTTGCACAGACTGGCCATATGTCAGTGGTGGGAACGGGGTTCCTGTGCCTGTGTGGGTGGAGGAGGGGTGGCTAGGCCTGCTGCTCTGGCACCTGCGGTAGGATCCCATGACAAGAGTTTCTGGGATCCTGCAGTTTGCCTGGGAGAGTCTCTGATGGCCGTATTGGAAAGCGTCTGTGACTAGTGTCCACATTCTGGCTCAGTAGGCCTGAGTAGTCTAATGTTGTGTCTTGAGACTCTTAAGATTTTTTACCTTGGGATGTGAAGAGTTGGATCTGTATTTCTATGGCTCTTTCGTGATTGAGAGAGGATGGATGGATGGATGGATGGATAGATAGATATGTAGGTAGATATATGATAGACAGATGATAGATATGTAGATGATGGATGGATGGATGGATGGATGGATGGATGGATGGATGGATGGATGGATGAGCGAGCTCATACAGGGTTTCTCACTGAACATCACTGAATCCAGAGCTCACTGTTTGGCTAGACTGGTTATAGCCAGTGAGCTCTAGGGTTCTACTGTCTCCCCTCCCCCTTCCCAGAGTTATACCTGGCTTTTTAAAATGTGGGATCTAGGGCCCAAAGTCAGGTCCTCATGCTTGCACAGCAGACACTTTATCAAGTGAGCCATATCCCAGCACTCTCCCCATTCTCTTCAGCTGAAGTTAGTTTTGTCGTGTTGGGTCTTGTGAGGGAAGAATTGCTTTGTAAGTTTACCTTGGAAATGGAACCTCAGGTTCGCCCCAGCTTCTCTGGCATTGTTTCCCTGGTCCAGAAGAAAGGGCAGGTGTTTGTTAGGGTGGCAAGGTTCAGGCAGGTGCCCAAGGGATGAAGCAATGGGCCCCGGAAGGCAGGAACAACTGGGGAGCTTAGTTCAGAGGTGGCGACCACAGGGGAGTTGTTTAGAGGACATAGAGATGAGTGGAAAACTCAGCTGAGCCAGCCTGTCTCCAAAGCCCCCTTTCTGCAAACAAGCTTCAGTGGCGGAGAGAAAGGAGCAGGGGAGGGAAGGCTGCCTGAAGAGGAAGACTTCAGTTGGAGCTCAGAGGAAGGGGTGATCTGGGTTGGGACAGATATCTCTCTCTCTCTCTCTGTTCCTGCACGCCGGCTAACCCAGGTCTTTGTGTCTGGTGAGACTCCCCCCACAGCTGTACAGGCCACAGGGTCATAGACAAGGTGCCAGGAGGAGAACATACAATGGTAGGTGAGTTCTTCTCTCAAGGCCTTGGTTTCCTTGCCTAGAACATAGGGCTAACGTTTTGGGGTGGTGAGACCTCAAGATGTGACTCCCAAGATCGTGTACTGGACTGGATACCCCCCAAGGCTTTTCGCATCTGTACTTTCCTGCTGGGGCTTCAGGAAAGCTGGGCTGCCTTCCTTCTGGAATGGCTGAGGACTCGGATGGACAGTCGCACAGGCGGCTCAGTTCCCTCCCATGTGCTAGACGGAGACCAGGCCATGCAGGGCACTATGGGCAGGCAGGACAAACCTGGAACTTGGGCCTTGGAGGCTACCCAGCCTGATCCTGTCTGGTAGAGGTCCTTGGTCTTTCCAGGGGGGAGTTGTGCAGCACACAGCAAGCAGATCTCTGTCCTGTGCTGATAGGTTGATAGCTGTATGGCACAGCATGACAGGGCTTCCACTGCACTCCTTGGAGCTGGCTTATCCAAATTGCTGGGGCTGGGGGGATGGCACTCTAGGCCAGGGTTCCACTGGTTTTTGCCTCATCAGGTGGGGGCATTGCCAGACACCATCACATGGTGCTTAAGCTGCTGGCACATGGGAAGAGGCTCGCCAGGGAGAGAGGAGGCTGGACCTGCAGTGCTGCCCGTGTCAGGATTTCTGGTGAGAAGGCTCTAGTTGAGCGATTGAGGGAAGCAGGTGGCAAAGAGTCAGGGTAGTAGATGGCTTCCCAAGCTCTTCTAAGGAAGAGAAGAGTCAGCAGGACAGGGAAAGATGTCTTTCTAATTAGGAGGGGCATTGGTTTATTATACCTGTCTCCCAATATCTTGAGCCAAAGCAGTATAAACAGTGAGGACTCAGGCACCAAGCCACAGTTTCCTCCTTCTGCCTGCTTTGCCCTGGGCTGTGGTGGGTAACACTGCATCTAAAGGTTAGGGAGCTTGGAACTCATCTGTCCGGTCCATCTCACCACTGACAGGAGATCAAGGCACAGGCAAAGGCTCCAGAGCACATCCAGGATCCTGCAGGCTGGAGATATCCTATCCTCAGTAGAATACACACCAGCAAGAAGACTCAGTCCGTAAGGGTGCTTGCCACCAAGTCTACTGACCTGAGTTCAATCCCCAGGACCCATGTGGTACATGGAGAGAGCTGACTCTTATAAGTTGTCCTCAGACCTCCATACATGCCTGGTGGCATGAACACACACACACAAACACACACACAAATATTATAATAAAAAAAAAGATTACAAGCCAGTAGCCTTCCCACCACAGAGCCCAAAAATTTCACAGAGCCAAACTTTAAAACGGGCACAAAGATGAGCAGAGACTCCTTAGATGGCTAGTGTGATCTGGGGGTGACAGAATCCCGAGTCCTGCCTGCCTCATACTTGCTAGCAAGAAGTCAGGGCCCAGAACAGAGGAATACTGGAGAGAGACAGCAGCCCCATGAAGCAGATTTCTCAGTAACATGAGTTGCCATTGAATGGGTCTCTGGGCTCACAGGAGTGCTTCCACCTGCTGGGCATCTTCCACTCAGACTGTGCTGCATCCCAGCATAGGCAGCCGCTGCCGGGGGTGGGGGGGGGGGGGGGGGGGGGGGGGGGGGGTGACCTGTGGGAAGAGGTCAGTCAGTCCATCCTTACTCCTTTGCACCCAGGGGTCCTTGGGCTTCTGTGGCCTGGCTTACTTGGCACTGGTTGCCAAGTTCTGTTTTGGGAACTCTGGGCTTTCCACTGGCAGTTGGTGGGGCCTTATGCCCAGAGAAGCCTGCTCAGGGCCCCAAGGCATATTGGCAGAGTACAATCTAGAGCCTTGCAGCAGAGCTGCGCCTCCTCTCATCACATCGCCTATGGCAGGTTCCCAAACTCAAGGGACCTCACACGAGCACACAGGGAGAACCACAGACTTCTTAGAGGCATCAGGTGGCTCATCTGGGCTTAGGTAGGAAGGTTTCTGGTTGGAGAGGCTGAGACAAGTCAGATATCCCCTGCCCCAGTGGGAATTGTGAAGCTGGAGCCAGGCAGGACCCTGAGCTAGAACCCCTGACCTAAAAGGATTTCCCAACCTTGCCTCCTGCTCTCTGGAAGCTTCTACTTTAAGGATGCCCCTGAGTTTTCTTCTGGCTGTTTCTCTGGGACCTGCAATCCTAGTCCTAAATGGGCAGTCCGCATTCCAGGATGGGGCTGATGTGCCTTAGAGGATGGTATTTCCTGAGGTGTGCAACTGTACCTCCCAGCAGCATGCATACCCTGGGTGTGGTCCTTAACAGGCACCAGCCCAGGGCCCCTGCTGATCTCATCTTATCCACTTCTCCCTGTGTACCCTTCCCCACCCCCAGCTGTCACTGGCTCAATACTGCCTGCTTCTACAAATCACTAGGACAGGAGGATGCCTTTGTTGTCCGTCCCTCAGAGCTGCTCATCTTTCCTGTGGCGACTGCGAGTCCCACATACCCCAGTGAGAGCTTGGACCTCCCTTGGTGACAGCCAGACTGGGGTCGGAGAGTGGCCGACAGCAACTGGGATGTGCTGGATCTGGAAGGAGGGGTTGGTTGTGGGAAGCCCTGCGTGACCCTTTTGGAGGGCCTTGGAGCATACCAAAAATCACAACCTGTGTGTGTCTTGAAGCCACTGGTCAAGAACATTAGCTGGAGAAAGTCCTTAGAGGTTGATTCAGATGAGGAAACTAAGACCCAGAGTGGAAGAGGTCACCTTGGTAGTTAGGGATGTGGGGCTAGAGATATACTCCGAAGGAGTTCTTAGGCTGAGGATGCTGAGGAAGGCCCTAGATCAGGAAGAGGGGTACAGGCTCGTGCCTTGACTCAGATCCTGCTGACTGTAATGTTTTGCTCAAGTCTCTCTTTCTGGGACTCTCTCCTGTCATCTGGTAATGGTGTCTTCCTCTAAGTTCCCCCAGCTGAGGATGGCAGGAAGACCCCTCTCTTCATTGGGAGATAGTAGTGCTGGATGCTTACAGAGCAACAGTGATGACATCTGCCATAGCCACCACCCCCACAAGTGTCCCTGCAGGTGTCTCCCACAAGGCCTCTCTCTGGCCTTTTGGCCCCTCCCTGCCTCATTTTATTGCCTAGGTGTTTGGGGACATTTTGTTTGACTCCTGCTGTGTCCTCAATGGGATGTGTAACCTATAGTGAACTGGGCAGGAGAGGAGAGAAGTGGAAAAACTTGAGGGAAGCTTTCACCAACTTGATAGCAAAGAGGACTTTACCTAAGTGACCCACCTTAAGAGAATCTCTGTACTTTTCTCCTGCCTCCTTAGCAACTGTGCAGTCTTCCTCATTCTCCGCGGGTAGGAGAAAGGACTCAGATGTCATGAATGTCACCTGCTGGCGGATAGTGGTGCCCCAAGTCCTGGAGCCAGGTGGGCAGCACAGAGCCAAGGGCCTGAGCCCTACATGCCACTTTTTATGTGTGTCAGGTTTCTAGGAACAGTCTGCTGCTTAAAACCACCAAGAGCCTGGAGTTGTAGATTGTCAGAGTGTGCCAGCCTGGGCTCAGGGCAACTGTCCCTTGTTGGGATGAAATCGGTGCCATCTACTGTCTTCTGACATCTCTGACTGGCAGTGACTGGCAGAGAGTCAGAGAGTCATAGGAGCTCAGGCTGTGTGGCACTAAGAATCCTTAAGAGAGTTAATACCTGAGACATGGAAGCTGTTTTAAACGTCAGACCCACAGGATCTTTATAAACCCAGGGCTTATGGAAACATCACATGCCTAAGGAGGGGTAAGCATTTGAACCCAGAGCTACTAGACTGATTACAAAGTAGCTCCCAGGGGGTTCCAAGTGCCAGAGTTTTATGAAGGTTTCTGCAGGGCTGTTGAGGGGAAACAGCTGATGGGATTCCTCACTTCTCACCTCATTTCCACAGCACAACTCCATTTTTATCTATCTTCCCTGGTGGAGTTTTCACTTGGGAAAAGGTTCCTCTGCTTAAGTGTGAAGAATAACGTTTGTCAGGCCTTGCACCAAGTGGCAGAGCTTCATGCCAGGACCCGCCACAGCCTGAGGGGTTTGTCTCTCTGGCAGTGGGTGGACAAGCTTGCAGGCCGGGGGGCCTCCTGGAAGGGGGTGCAGGCTGCTCCAGGCCACTGTCTCCTCCCCCTCTCACTCCTGCTGTGTTGTTGCTGCAGCCAGAGAACACTCTCAGTCTGTCATCCTGTTGACTGGGGTGACAGTTTAATAGTAGCTTCCTGGGCTGTCATTTAAATCTGCCTGCCAGGTTAGTAGGCCAGGGGCGGGCTGGCACGCCCCCTGCCCCCACCCCGGATCTTCATTCTGCTGGCAGCAGTCGTCTTGGCAACCCCAGGGCCTGGCAAGCTCTGCAGAAGGGTAACTGTATGGGAGCAGCCCTTTCATCTCCCCGAAGAGGGTACAAGTGGCCCAGCTGCCTTAGGGCTGGCTGCAGGCAGAGCTAGGCCACCCAGTATTGGCCTAAGTCTGAGAGAGGAAGTGCAAGCAGCTGAGTGAGTCCCCCTGGGCAGGGTCTGAGGTGGAAGCTCTATGTCTTTGATTTCCCCTCTCTCCACAGGCAGGGACCCAACCCAGGTCACTCAGTTGTGGTGTTGATCTGGGCCCCACCTTTCTTACTGATCTCTCACTCTGCTTCTCTCTGGAGCTCAGGAGACCAGAGGGAAGACAGTCTGCATCCCTGACATCTCCTTCCCCCTGGCCCGGGTTGCTGGCCTGTATGTACCCTCTCCCTGTTCTGAGCCCTCCCTCAAACAGTCCCTGGTCTGAGGACTTCTGTTTCCCCAGTGCTGAGTGTTCTTTGAACATCCGTTATTCATGGTCAGGTGGGAGCCGCCCACAGTGAGATGGTACCATTCTCTGCTGGGTGCCTGTGGCCAGACTTTCTTTCCAAGGGCCTCGTCTTTTCATAGGATTGAGAGCTTATATCACACAGTATTTCCCAGATATGGCTCACTGGACTTCCTTTTCTTGGAACATTAATAGGCATGGCATCCAAAAGGGGGAATCTTCACTAAACAAGATTGGATGTGCTGAAAAAAAAGAGCCAATCAGGTATCAGCTACAGGCTGGGGTGGGGGGAGAGCTTTTGGTAAGCCGTTGGGCATCATATCATGATTCTCCAAGGGGGAAAGTATATCCCAAAGATCTGGGAAGATGGCTACCTAGGCTCTCTGCCTGTACCTCTGCTAGGGGCCATTGGTGCATGCTGCATAGCCTTAGCAAATCTCAAAGCAAACAAGAGCTGTGGGTCTCCCTGGCTGCTGCATAAGCAGTCCTGTGCTTAGTCAGACACGAGTGGGTCCCTGAGTGAGCTCAAGGAAAGCAAGGTCAAACTGGACCTTTGAGGGGCAATTTGATGCCACGCAGAGCAAGTTGGCTGCTAGCCTGATAGAGCCCTCAAACTCCATGACACTTGCCGTCTTCCCAGTCCCTTATAGACTCTGCTGGTTACTCCAGTCCAGACCTGTTAGCCCTTCCCAGAAGGCCTCTTCATCTCACCCTGCCCATCCTCACAGTAGGCACCTGCTCCTTTGGGCACAGTCTTCCTCTGATGGCCGTCTCTCAGGCTTCCTGGCCACATAGTGGACCCACATATCAATACCTGAGCTCAAGTGCAGCCTCCCACAGGTACATGCTGTGACCTTGAGCTGTCACTCGGCTAGGAAATCTGGTTTGGTGGGACATTCTCTTGCCATGAGGAGCTGCTGGCAGCTGGCTTAATCGAAGCCACGTCTCTGCATAGGAGTGTGTGGGTGGGATCCACAGCCCGAGCATACGTGTTGTTTTGGGAAGGACACCTCTGTGGGTGGTGAGTGGGAGTGATGACTGATCATAATAATTTGCAGGATCGTACAAGGGCTGAGAGCTGCTGAAGGACCAGTCAGCACTCCACCTCCCTCTCTTGAGGATGTGCTGACTGACAGTCCTGCATCACAAACCCTTTAGCTGGGGCCAGGGCTGTGACTTTACACTCCTCGACCATGTCCCCTTTTGTTCCTCAGTCACAGATCCCTAGCACAATCCTTATCCCATTTGTTCCTCATGGCAACCCTGTGTGTTTTGTGAGGCTCAGAGAAGTGGAGCATTTTTTATAAGGTCACACAGCCACAAGCGGCCAGAGAGTCTTTGACCATGAACTGTCCGCTGTTTTCCTTGGCTTGTGTTATTATAAATAACAATAGCTCCCACTTCCTTTGTCCTGGATTTCCCACTGTCCTCTGCTCTTCCCTGGGGTAGGCCCCTCCTCACCACCCGTGGAATCCCAAGTCCTTTGTGGCGGTCCATCTGTTGCCATGGCACCAGATTATGATGTCGCAGACCCTGGATGACTGTGTATCACTCCTGCAGCGTGGAGTACAGGGGCTCACAGAGGTGGGCATTGTCCAAGGCGCAGACTGGCACAGAGGGACATAAATCCCTGGAAACAGGGAACCACAGCCTGGAGCCCAGCTGGGGAATTGCCCTGGGAACCAAAGCCAAGGCCAGGAGAGCAGGGTCTGGCATGGCCTACGGTGACAGCCTTGACCGACTGCATGGCCTCTTCCTGTGGCAGGGCTGAGCTAGCCTGGTTACACTGGAGGGACCCAACGATGCTGAGCTTATTCACTGAGCTCTTTTGCCTTTTGTCCTGTGGTAGTGCTACAGAGGAAAGCTACATCCCCACTGGCTCAGAGACAGAAGGGACTTGCCCTCAGTCACCTAGCGAAGAGGTGGCCGTGCCAGAATTCATCTTAAGCTCCATGCCAGCTCCTTCCATGTGATCACAGAGGACCTTCAAAAGTGACTGTCTGCTCTCTAGCCTGAAAGTGATCGTGCTGTTGTGCACTACCCAAGCGTGCATTATCACAGGCCAGGTTTCAGCTATACACTTCTGGGCACACGGCAAGCGTATACCTGTGTTTGCTGGCTGTCTTGCAAAGAGATCCCTGAAGTTCGAGGTGGCATCTGTTTCAGGAGCCTTTGCTCTTCACCTGCCAATGCCCTGATAGCTGCAGGCCTTGTGGAAAGGGATTTATCTAACCTTTGGCAGCTACCACACAGACCCCTGAGTCTTCCTGCCACATATCCACTCACCTCTTTGCATCTCCGCTTCCTTGGTAGAAAGGGTTAACAGCAGCTACCAGGAAAGCTGCAAAGTGGGGTGGAAGGCACAAGTCTAGATCTAGGTGAAGATAACCAAACTGGCCCAGATACTTAGAGTCTGCTGTGGGCCAGGCATCCCTGAAGCTGCCATTTCTGGCATTTGGCTGCTATGGCTTCCATGCCCGGTGTCTGTCATGGCTTTCCACAAGGGAGAGAGCAAGCTCCCCCTGCACTCCCAGAATGCCCAAGAAGAAAGGGTCCTGGGATGATATCTGACTGTCATGTGCCCAGTGACAGAGTTTCTGCATCACCTAATGTAATCTGTCTTGCTCCTTGGCAGGCTTGTCCCCTTGTTGGAGCTCCTGGGACTAGCTGTCCTGTTCTTTGTTCCCAGGGCAAAGGCTTATGGGCACTAGGGCTCTCACAGGCTCCTCCACTTATTTAGGGTCTTTTCTGCCAAACATGCCACTGTTTGAAGATTGTGCTGGAGAAGCCTGCTGATTGGACAGGTTCAGAACTGCTCCCACTTACATGTGACCTTGGGCATATAACCTAACAGCTCTGCCTGGGACCCTGCCTATGTCAGATGAGGAAACATCAGGCTGTTTGTCCTGGGGTTTCCTGAGAACAACATCCAGCAGAGACTGAGAGAGCTGGAGAAATAAAAAATGGAGGCATCTATCTTAGGAAGACATGAAGAGAACACCTCAGAGTAGAGATGCACTAGGAGGACACCATGGGAAACCAAGGCAGTCATGGAGTGGAGCCAAAGAAGTCAGTCAGTTTTCCCAGAACCCTGCTAGGCAGCTGGAGGACCTCGAGAAGGGAAAAATAAAAACAAAAACAAAACAAAAAATCCTTAGGCAATGGAATGTGCTTACCAAGGAGACGGAGCCCTACCCTGGATGTATAAGAGCAGAGAAGCCAGGCAATAGGCTTGATGTCCTGCTAGGGTTTGCCCTGAGTTGGGTCCCTGTTGTGGAGGGCCAGGAGACAGGAAGCCACACCAGACCACAGGATCAGTGATGGCACAGAGCAGAGGGCATCAGGTTCAAGGGCACAGGCCGAAGCCAGCCTGTTGCTGGTCTTTGAAAACAGGCTTGTCCTGAAACACATCCCTGTGCTCCTACCTGCTTTCTGTGAGGGCGCTGTCCACAATAGCAAAACCAAGGAGCAGGGCAGAGACTATGCAGCCCAAAGCCCCAGATAGCTACCATCTGTACCCAGTTTGCCAGACTGTAGAGGGCCATTTAGAGGATTATGGAAACTCTAAGGAGGGCCCCCACAGAGACCAGAGGTGATGGGAACGCTTCTCGGAGAGAGGAAAAGCCAAGCTTAGAGTGGAAAAGTAGTGTTCAAAGTGAGGATTTTCAGAGGACAGCCTTGGCAGAGTGTGATGGTATTAATAGTATCTTGGGACCAACAGTAGTCAGGGTGGGACCAATTGGGCAATTGGAGAAGGGAAAAAATGGGAGAAAGACCTTTCAGTCCCAGTATCCAGATGACCCTAACATCACATCTAGTCCCACATCATTCAGGGAGAGGACTTCTAGGACCTGGGCTCCCTAAGGACTCTCTTGGGCTAGGAAGACACTACTTCTGCCAATTCTGCCTCTTGACCTGGGACTACCTACCATGCCCCAAAGATTGTGTCTTCCCCAATCCCTTTCCCTACAAAGAAACCAAGAGCCTGGAAGGGAAGTACTCTTACTTGAGAGTACATGGCAAAGCAGAACAGCCAAGATGCAGATCCAGGCCCGCTAGCTCTCCGTGCAGAATCTTCCTCCTTTCCCGCAGGTCACTGACTCTCGAAGGCCCTGGAGTGCATGAAGGGTGCCAGGAGCCGGAGGCCAAGTCCTCAAACCTCTCCTCCACACTTTCCAGGGTGGGCAAACTGCCAAGCTCACCTGCAGCTTCCCTGTTGGGACAGCTGCCTTGTCCTGCCCTTGTCTGAAGATGTGTTCAGTGCCAGGCACCAGGGCAACACAGAGAAATAATATGGAGACAACAGTGGCTTTCTCCACTCTGACCTTTAAACTCCAGTTTCTCTCCAAACTAGGCACACAGGGCAGCAAATAGTTTGGGGCTGGACCTGGTATTCACATTCTCACTCCCGTTCTGCCATGAGCCATGAGATCTCGGCTTGCATGGGCACCCAGCACCCCATGTCTTTCCCTCCTAATTACCACCCAGACAACAGCAATAGCTGTAATGACACCAAACACCTGCCATGTGCCAGGGCCCAATGGCATGTCCTCATACATTAACTTCTTGCTATTCTGAGCCCTTTGTGTTCCCCCAGTTTATAGCCAAGAAGAGGGACTTCAGAGGTTAGTAATGTCCTCAGATTCACACAGATGGCAGGAGGCCCAGCAGGGTTCAAAAAACCTGATTCCGGACATGATGAGTCTTCCTGCAGAGTTCTAGGGCAGGAACCCGACCCATATGGGCATTCTGACCAGTAAGGCCCCCTCCATCTTGGCCGCAACTTCAAGGACAAAATTCCTCATTCATCTTTACAAAAACCATCATCTACTTTTAGGATTCACGGTCATGAGCTCCCTGGTACTTTTCCAAGGGGGCCTGGTTGTGTGGTGGGTCATAGACAGGTGAAGAGGCTGAGAAGTGCCTGAAAGGAGGAGGAGCTGAGAAGAGAGATGGTGTGGTGGGAAGCGAAGGTGCCTGCCTTGCTGGGCTTGAGCCCCTTACCCACAGACCCTGTGGGAGGCTTGGCGGTATGCTTTCTAGGCTGAGTACATGCCAGCCGCCCATTTGCCACCTGCCTCTGTCTTAGAAAAGCGTTCAGTACTGACCCTTATGCTCTTATCTTTTGTCCCACAGCCAAGAGGACCTGTGCAGACAGCGACTTTACATGTGATAATGGGCACTGCATCCCAGAGCGGTGGAAGTGTGATGGTGAGGAGGAGTGTCCTGACGGATCTGACGAATCAAAGGCTACTTGTTGTGAGTCTTCTCCCCCCCCCC
>CAJQZJ010005020.1:6509420-6534896 GCA_907164525.1 Lophiomys imhausi
CCCCCCCCCCGCTTCCCTCATCAGCATTTTCGTGTTGGCAGGTTGTTAGGCTCACGGGACATGGTCGGAGGGTGCTCTGTGCCAGGCCCACTGGGGAGCAGGCAAGTGCCTTATCTTGTTGCCCCTTGCCTGTTTCTGGCTTTCTTCTCTCTGTCCCTGCAGCACCAGGAGCTAAAATCAGCCCCCAGATACTTCTCAGAAGTAGCCACGGCTCATCTTCCAGGCCCCCTGCTCTCTTTCTTAAGGATCTTAATTGTAATTCCTGCAGCACTGACGGCAGCTGGTGCGTGTTGATCATTTACTGGGTGCCACACCTCGCTAAGCTCTTTGTATGCCGTCATTCCTTTTATCTTCACAGCAGCCTCCAGAGGCAGGTACTCCCCACTTTCTGAATTTTCAAAAGGGACACACAGAAACTCAGAGTTGGAGTGATTTGTCCATGGCCATCCAGCCAGGACTTCAGGGGTCCAGCTCTTTGCTCTGTCTTGGGGAGCTGAGTACAGGAGGCCTGTCCTTCATGGCTAGCTAGATGATGACATAAGGGACCAGGGTGAGGTGGCATAGCTGGCACTCAGGACTGCCTTCCACACTCAGGGCTCTGTCTCCAGGATTTCTCTTCTAGGCTCTAATCCTCAAAGCAAACTTAGACCTGGCAGGTCATTCCCTGACATTTGTTAAATTAAAAAGGAGATGAGAAGGGGGAGGCAGAGGGCCCAGCGGTCCAGAGGCAGAGCTGCAGCAGCGCTAGCCCGAGACAAAAGGCTGGGGGCAAGCACTTGGAGGATGGGGGGACT
Organism: Lophiomys imhausi; assembly: GCA_907164525.1. Classification (NCBI taxonomy): domain Eukaryota; kingdom Metazoa; phylum Chordata; class Mammalia; order Rodentia; family Muridae; genus Lophiomys; species Lophiomys imhausi. The sequence continues at coordinate 6,510,215 of CAJQZJ010005020.1, forward strand.
GAAGGGGAGATCCAGAAGCCCCTTTCTGGGACTAACATTTGCCCTAGAGGGAGAGGCAGGGACAATGAAGGCCAGAGTCCCATCTAAGGCTGCCGCTAATGATAACTGGGTTTCCTTGTCTCCTAGCAACAGAGCTACCAGTTTCCAAGAGAGAAAGAGAAAGGGAGAGCAAGAGAGACCCCCCACCCCAGACAAAGGGCTCCTCATTTCTTAGGCAGCTGCCAAGCCCTCCCCAGTTTTGCTACCGGCCACATCCTTTCCTTACCACACAAATGCCACTCCACGCTGGCCTGGAGGCCTGGAGGCAGAGGGAAGCCCGGTGCTTCCTCCTGCCCTTCCAAAAGAACAAAGCCATGCCACACTTGTCTGTGACTATCATCCCAGCCTGGAGCAAGTGAGGGTGATGGATCCCCCTCAGAGAAAGAAACTGAGACTGAACCAGGTTTGGCATCTTGGCCATGGCTGCTCAGCCAAGAAGGGACAGTCATGTGCCTCCTGGCGAGTTTTGGGGGTGGGTTGGGGCTTCCTACCCTAACAGTCAGCTAGTTCTGCCTTGACCCTGGGCATAGGTCGGGGCTTTGTGGAGATTATTGGTGGGGAACTGTCTTGCTGCCTAAGGGCTATGCTCCCCTCCTTTCTACATCTCTGTTTCATGTACTGCTTCCTCCCTGCCCTGTTGGGCCCTGTTCACCTGTCCCACTCTCCTGGGCTCCCACCCTCTGGTTCATGCTCTCTGCTCCCAGCTTCCCTCCTCCTACTCCTTTCTCCCATCCTGCCACTTTCCTGTTTTTCTTCCTCAAAATGCCAGCACTCAGTGCCTTCCTACCTCATGGTATGTGTTAGACCCATATACCCCACGTCTCCTGACTCCCAGGTCCCCTTAGGCCTCAAGAAACTGAGAGACTTACCTCACAGATACACAGCCTGTCTGTGTTAACTGTCTCTCCCATGACAAAGGACAGGCTTTTCAAGTTCTCTGAGATTCATGGGAGCAGCAGCCAAGGCAGAACCCAGGAATGAAGATCTCCCACCCCCCACTGTAGATTATCCCAGGCAACTCCTGTGAAGTCCTGTCTCCATTGCTATTCTCCTGCCCAAACATGGGTCCCAATCTAGAATCCCAAAGATTTCCCCATTTTTAAGCATCCTAAATTCTTAGTAGTTCAAGACCCTCTTTCTGCCCTGTCCAGTGGGATGCAAAGTCTGCGAGCCTCACTTCCTAAGCCATTGCATTGGTCAGAGGCAGTGGTCATGGGGTCTTTGACTAGGGAGGGCTGCCTGGAAGAATCAGCCAGAGAGGACCTTGAAGGCCAGGCAGATTTGGGGCAGCAGGCTTGTTCACAGCTTCCCAACTAAATGAAACCCCAGCAGCCAACCCGCTGTCCATTTAATTGATGTTGCCATAGCAACCCCCATAGCCTACCAGGTTTCTGGGGCTGTGCCAGCTCCCAGGATAGAGCCTTACTCCTTGCCCCTACCAGAAAGATTGTAGATAGAAGAGTACAGTAGGCTTGGGATCTGATCAGTTGGGTCAGCTCCTTTGCCTTGAAACCTCATATAAGCCGCCTAGTCTTCCTGAGCCTCAGTTTCCCCATTCGTAAAATGGCACAGTGGTACTGTGCCATTATAAGGGATGTGTGACTCCAGTGAGAAAATACAAGTATTAGAGTAAGTGCCAGTGTTGTTTATTATTGTACTTGGACTTCAGAATCTCTGCCTCCAGCATAACAGTTTAATAGACTATCAGTACACCAGATTCATACTATTAAAATATTGTAAGGGGGGTGTGAGAAGCAGAGGGACCTGGGTGCCAGAGTCACAAACGGGAAAGCCCAGAACATTTGCCTAATGAAAGTATCATTTGGGCTCTAATTATAGCTCACTTGATTAGGGACGCCTCTGACCCACCTTCAGGTATCTGCTGGGAGGGACACAGCCAGGGAGGGGAGAGACTGGTTCAAAGGAAATGAGTTACAGATCTGAGTGCTACTTCCTGTGTGGATTTTTTTTCCCTTTCTTAGTAGCTAGATGGGGCCTCACTGCTTACCCCTGCTCACATTCTTATAGATCAGGGATACAGGCCTGGAGATCTGAGATCACTCATCTTACCTGAAGCTGGGTAGAAGAGTCTGATGAAACTCTGCTCCTCCAGAGAGACAGGGGGTAAGGGTGTACTTTCTAAGGCAGGGCACAGCCAAGTGATGCAACTGGTCCCTAAGGTCCAAGTCTCCAGTCCTTAGAGCAGGCAATCTGCATTTGGAAGTTATTTGTCCCTAAAACTCAAGTCTCTAAAACTACAGACCAGTGAGTAGCCACCAGCTACTATCAACATTTTCCTTTTTTCTTAATTTATTAGCTTATGAGTTACAAAATTACCTGTGGATTTGAATTTCTGGAGCAGGAGTCTCGGGAAATTAATAAATGCCTTCAGTCACTTCAGGGTGGTGTTTCCAGCCCCCTCACCAAATTGTCTGGCAGTGGGGACTTTTGCTTCTTCCTCTTGGAAGCAGGAACACTTGAACAGCAAGCCAAGGATGTCCCTTGGGAGCATCCATCCCAGGGGGAAAGGCTGTACTGGGACAGGGGACATATCACAAGGAGACACGTGAGCCTCTGTGCTTCCCCAGGGAGGAACCCCCTCCCCCAGTCAGCTACATTTTCATTGCATGGGACAGGACAAGAGCAACTGTTTCCTAAGCTCCAAGTGTGTTCCAGGCTTTTGAGCACAGGGATTTCCACACTGCCTCATACAAACCACTTACTTACCAGCACTAGGTAATCATTCAACCCCATTTTCAGCAGAGACCTCCCAGGGAGCATAGAAGTCAAGGGTCTTGCCTAAGGACCTTAGTAAATGAGATCTGGTCCTAGGTCTATCGACTCTAACACCCGGGCTCCTTCGCCTATGCCAGCTAGCCTGTAGGTCTTGGCTTCAAGGATCCTGGAAGTATACATCAGATGGTCACATTGCCCAGCCTACCCGAGCAAAGGCTAGGTGGGCAGGCACATCATTGACCCTTCTCGCCATGCTGGGGAAGCAGCAGGGGCTCCTCATGTGCAGTGGCTGAGCAGGGTAGACCTGGAATAGAAGTCCAGCTCTGCTCCTTCCATAAGACTCTCAGCAAGCAACTTACACTCTCCAGGCGTTGTCTCTACCTGGGAGATACCCATCAGCACTTCCTGCAGCTCCACTGGAGAGGCCTGACCAGTAGCCTGGAGAGCCAGGCCAAATCCCAGCGTTGGGGAAGAGCTTGATCACGAGAGAAGCAAGCAGTGGGGGTACAGGAGAGACAGGCATGTGACCCACCTGCCCCTCTCTGTTCCCTGTAATATCACTACAAGAGATGCTTGTCAACTTGATCTCCTTGGCCTCTTTTGTCCTGGCATTCCAAGAGCCTTGACTCTTTAGGGGTGAGGGGATGGTAGCAAGGACTGCTGGGTCCTTGAGAGCCTGTAATTAGAACTGTCTATTTAGGGACACAGCAAATGCCTTATTAATTATAAAGAAAGGATGCAGACAGATTGTTTAATCATTGTCCTTGTTGAAAGGTTATGCTGTTAACTATATAAATATTCATTAAAAGTTGAGACGGCTGCCTGCTGCACTGGGGGCTGCAAAGTCAGGCCTCCAGAGGTGCTGCATCTGGCCAAAGGCTGCTTCAGTCACCTTGGCTTTGGGGCTGGCTCTCAGTCATTCATGGTTTGGTGGAAAGATAGGGCTTTTGTCAGAGGAACCCAGACTCTGTCTTTCATGTACTGAGCATGTTTGGGTGAGTTCTTCTTGTCCTCTGATCCTTAGGACTGCTTTCCCACTCAGTCTAGGAAACGCTACTGCCATAGTCGCTTTGAGAATGGTGCTTCTGGACTCTGGACCCACAGCCTTCTTGCCTGTTGGGGTTCAGGGTGAGGATGATGATGAGTTGGTTCTTAGTTGGTTCTGGATATTAAAACAAAATGACATGGCTGGACTGGGTAAGTTGTAAATCACAGAAATCTATTGCAGATAGTTCTAGTGCATATACAGGGCACCAAGAGATTTGTGTCTAGTGCAGGTCCTTTCCTCACTTAAATCTTCATAATAGAGGGGCATGGAATCCACCTCAAGCATTTATATCACATTATATATCATATTATATTTATTATATAATTTTAATTGTGTACATTCACTTGCATGGTACTGTGTTCCATAAGGACATTTTCTTTTTTTTTTTTAAGATTTATTTATTTATTTTTATGTATATGAGTGCTCTATCTGTATGTACACCTGTACTCCAGAAGAGGGCATCATATCACATTATAGATGGTTGTGAGCCCCCATGTGGTTGCTGAGAATTGAACTCAGGACCTCTGGAAGAGCAGCCAGTGCTCTTAACCTCTGAGCCATCTCTCCAGCCCCCAAAAGGACATTTTCATACAAGTATATATTATGTTAAGCATATTCCTCTTTTTCCACCCTTCCTTGTCCTGTTAGCCCCTTTGTTCCTTTAGATAATTTTGCTTCTATTTTAATGTCATATGTACACACTTAATTTTATATATCCATATAAAATTAGAACCACAAATGAGAGAAGACATGCAATATTTGTCTTCCTGAGTCTAGCTTAATTGCTTAATATGATTTTCTACGATTGCATTCATTTTCCTGTAAATGGCATAACTTTATTCTTTATGGCTGAAAAAAAATTCTATTGTCTATATATGCCGTGTTTTGTTTTTATCCATTCTGCAACTTTAAGAGGGCATTAGCCCCATTGGTGAGTGCTTTGCTCTCATGACTTAATTGCCTCCTAAAGGTAAATGGAATGGGAAAACAAGTATTCAGCCCGAGAGCCTGACCCACTTGTGTGCTTGTAACTGCGGCCCTTTCAACTTCCCTGTGAGGCTTAGTTTTCTGAGTGTGGATTGGTGCTCTGGCTACCTCACACCCCACCACCACCACCCTTGCCAACTCGGGGGCTTGCAAACATTTGAACACCTGTATCACTTTTAGGGTGCCCTGGCAATACAAAAGATGAAGTGTACCATATCTTTTCAATATGCAGATTGTTAACTCAAGTGTTCTCTCACAGAGGTACCTGGGAACTGCTTGGGTTGAAAGCAGTTACTAAAATGTAGGTTTCAGGACTTGGAGCAGTGGCTCGGAGTTACAAATGCTTTCTGCCTTTCCAGAGGGCCTGAGTTTGGGTCCAGCACTCAGGGATCCCATGTCCTCTCTTCTTCTCCCCACCAGCACACACACACACATTCACTGAAATTAATTAAAATATAAAACTTTTAAAAATGCAAATTCCTTGGCCTTCAACATGTAGATTCAGTCAGCATGACCTGGGTCCAGGAACTTGAGCTTCTAACAACCCCCTTAGCCCCAGCCTCTTAGTTAGAATACCTTCTGGGAGTCAGCTGGTCAGCTCCAGCTGCTTCATGTTCTGAAGTATGAAGAAGTGCTCAAGGCCCTCCAGTGTTGGTGACAGAAGTAAATGCCCATCCACCTTCCACACCCAACAAGTCATCCCTGAGCGGCCTTTTTTCCTATTTTTTTGAAACAGGGTTTCTCTGTGTAGCCTTGGCTGTCCTGGAACTCACTCTGTAGACCAGGTTGGCATTGAACTCAGAGATTCTCCTGCCTCTGCCTCTTGAGTGCTGGGATTAAAGGCGTGCGTGCGCCACAGTCTTCCAACAGAAGTGGCCATTTGAAAAGCTCACTGAGCACCAGAGCTCTACCTGACAGTTACTCTGTGTAGAGTGACCTCTGTGAATGCGGTGTTCCCAGTGGATTGCCCCATACCTCAGGACATGGGATAACTTCTGAACCACACGGGATTGGAGGCACACCTCCCACTGCAATAGTGTGTATCATCTGGGAACCTTGACTTATACACCTGCCCTGCCCACTGCCCTGTCCCACTTTTCTGTGGCTTTTCTTGCCTCAGCCCGCTTCATTTCATCTCTTGTGGCCTCTCATTCCAGCTCTAGAAATAAAATGAGAGGAAACAGACCAGAGATCTGAGCGAGACATGAACCACCCTTCTTCTGGGGGTACAAACTGTGCCAGATCCTCGTGTCACTCTCTCTTGTGTGTGTGTGTGTGTGTGTGTGTGAGTGACTGGAACTCAGGGCTCACCATTGTGTCTGGCACCCAGCAGTGCTCAATATTATCCACTGAATGGACAGACATGACTCAGAGTCTCATCCATTATGTGTGGATAATACTAACAGGGAACATGTAGTAAGCTTAGGCTGAATGTTCTTCTAAACATTTTACAGACCATTAGTCTGACCATTAAAACAGTCCTATGCAGCAGGTCATAGTGTCATCCATACTTCGCTGACATAAAAAGAAGTATTTTAGGCCAACATCATGTGCCCGGTGAATGACTGAGCTATATGATTCAAACCCAGGCAGCCAGCCTTCAGAGCCCACATCCTCACTTTCTGTGCTGGAGGCCAAGACATAATCCTCACCCTGCTGGGTTATTATAAAGATTAAATGGAAATGTCTAGCACTGTGCCTGGCACAATCTAGAGACCCAAGGCTGGGACTCCTGCACACTATGGAAGGCAGCGGGGAGCCAACTGCCTCAGCTGTCACGTGGAGTAGGGGAAGCTCAGTGTAAGAACTCCACCAGTCCTGAATAAAATTCTCATTCTTCCAAATTGAGAAGCAACCCTGGGGCTCTAGGCCCCTGATTGAGTCAGCCTCTGATTGCAGCTGCAGTAATTAGAGCTGTGTAGTCCCGCTGGGCCTTGCATGTGGAGGCTGCTCTCAGTGGTGGGCTCGCCACCATCTTTGCAGAGACTTATACTGTTGCTGCTAAGGCTTTGGTGAGCCCTCCAAACCAATAGGTTCAGATCACAGAGTTGATCTGGAAGGTAAACTGAGTCCAGTTAGGCATAGCTCACCCAAAAGCATACAATTGAAGCATAGCAAGGGTGTAGCAGCTCCATATTGCTAGATCTTAAAGGGGGGATGGGTAGGGGGCCCTTGGATGAAAAAAGACGTGTCTGGAGTGATGGCTCAGAGGTTAAGAGCACTGGCTGTTCTTCCAAAGGTCCTGAGTTCAATTCCCAGCAACCACATGGTGGCTCACAACCATCTATAATGAGATCTTGTGCCCGGGCATTTATGGAGAGCAAATACTGTATACATAATAAATTAATAAATAAATTTAAAAAAAAGATGTGAGTGTCTTGGATTAGGAGACCCTGAGAGAGTGTTAGGCGGGACTGTGTGGGATGCGGTTAGATTTAGGTCTTAGAAAGCCTTTAGAGCAGACTGGCTTCCGATGAAGCTGTGGAGCAAGAGGACCCTAGTGGATTGATGGGGACTCATTCCAAGTACCAGGACTGGATTGCCCTGCATCACCCTTAGCTAAGCCACGCACACATGTCTGTCTCCACAGCCCATGAGGAGTGTCCTGCTGAGAAGTTGAGCTGCGGACCCACCAGCCACAAGTGCGTACCTGCCTCATGGCGCTGTGATGGAGAGAAGGACTGTGAGAGCGGAGCAGATGAGGCAGGCTGCCCTACCTGTGAGTCCAGGGCCAGAGTCCTATTGTCTGCCAAGCAGTTGGGCAGCCTTGGGAGTGGTGACTCTTCTTGGGAGGGGCCTGTCTTTCTGTGGGGCCTGGTAGGTGGGAAGGGAAGAATTACGATGAGAACTTAAGAAACGGCTGGGAACTTAGGAGACATTTTCTTCTTTCATCCTCACGACCACCTCATGAATCACCGTTACCATTCCCATTTTATGGGTGAGGAAACTGAGGCTCAGACAAGGGAGGAAATGTGCCCAAGGCTGAGGGATGGAACTGAGATTCAGATCCAGGTCTAACACACAGTGTTTTACCATGTCTGACATCTACCCATCCATTCTACAATTCTGCTGATTCTACTGATCTCTGAGAAAGAGCAGGGGGACCAAACACTGGGCTGTATGAAATGTGGTGGCTTGGGCCAGGGCACTGGCAGCACTGGGAATAGGGCATATGCCGACAGATCCCTAGGGTGTGAAGGACGACTGTTTCTGAAATCTCAGACTGGAGAGAAGCAGCCTCAGCAGGGACAGATGGAAGTGGCCATTGGGACAGTTCCACATGGCTGAACTTCAGACACAGGATTATCTCCTCTGAGAACAGACCAGCAGGTTTGGGCTGGGGGTGGGGGTGGGAGGGTGATGACCATGGCCTAGCTCATTTCACTTCTGTGGGTACCTTCTATGTGCCAGGTCTGGAGTAAGGTTCTGAAAGGGACAATAAGGTGATCCTACAGTCTTCCCCTGGGGACCACAGACTGGTTGTGCTACTAGCCTGGGCTGATACAAGTGGTCATTCGGGAGGGTGTACGCCAGGCACTTGCCCACCACTGCCTCTCCACGTGTCCAGGAGCAAGGCCATCTCCTCCCAAGGCTTCTGAGATTCAGATGTGGAGGGTTGATGGGTCTGAAGCAGGAAGTGTTGGATGGGACGGGGGGGGGGGGGGGTCCTGCCTAGGATCTGTACTTCAAAGCCTCAGTGATGGCACCAGCTTCATCCACCCTTGACAATCCCCCTTCTCAACACCCCTAACTTTGTAATCAAATGATCCTTCCAGTGTAAAGCTAACAGCCACTATTGCAGGGGATGGGAGTGTCTGACTAGGGCATGTTGGGACAGGGACATTTCCTATTAGTTATAGGAACCAAAGGTGAGCGAAGGGCCTATCAGGCTCCCCGTGGCCTGGGCAGAGAAAGAACCTTTCCTTCTCCAGGTCTCTGAGCCCCTTCCATTTGCGAATGCAGGGAGTGGGGTCCCTGGCCTGGGTCGTGGGATCTCCACTTACAGTCAGCCTCAGAACCTCGCTGAGAACTCGGTGTTCTGAAGCACTGCCTATCAGTACCCTCAGAAGACAGACTCTTCTCTCCCTGGCATGTCTAACCTGTATCATCTGGACAGGCAGGAGGGTGTCGGCAGCAGCATCCTGGGAGCTGCGGCACCAGAGAGCATGTGCTTTTCCCTCTGGTGCCCCCACGTCCCAGAAGCCCAGAAGGGGAAAAATGCAGCTGTCAGGGACTTGGTAGAGCTGTCAGAAGAACATGGCATGATCTGCCGACATTGTAACACCGAAGACATTGCTTTATTTTATGTTCAGTAACAATGAAAATTGACACCTTGTCACCAGAAAATAGAAACGTGGACTCCGGGCGCCCCCATATGGAGAGATATGGAGCTGCCACCACCATGTTGTTTGTGGTAGTTGATCACAGCATTCCTGACTAGTTTCTGAAGACAGGAAAGAGGGAAGGAGGCAAGGGAGTATGTGCCTTTAAAAGAGCCGATGCTCAAACACAAAACAAAACAAACAAACAAAAACAGGAAAGCTGAGAGGATGAGTCAGCGTAAAAGGAAATGCCTAGGACCTGAGTTCTGGTTCTCTTGTCGCATGTAACCATAAGCAAGGTGCCTGCCTCTCTGGGCCTCAGGTTTCCTGTCTTTTAACTAGCAACTGGGCTGGTCAAGGCCTTTCCTGTGGATTTCAGATTAGCCTACCAGAGAGAGGAAGCCCAGGCCTCAGAGAGGGCCAGGACCTGTTGTTTGATTCCTTCATCCACACTCTGCAAGGGGTCTCCGTGCCAGAGATAATGGAGTTTGAAAGATATGGAACCCAGACATGTGCGGTGGCTGTGAAAGGCCCACGGAAGGCAGGCTGGGGCAGAGGGAGGTTTCCTAAGCAGGGAAACAGGAAGCATGTGATGGATGGAGGTGGGATTTGGACTGGTGCGCGGGAAGAAATAGAAGCAGTGGGTTCCCAGAAGATGGAGCAACTAGAACCAAACCTTGGGGGGATACTGTTTGCCCTGGGCCTAGCTAGGGTATGTTCAGGAGTGAGGTGTGGGGACCAGGGTAGTAGATGCCAGCCAGGCTGGAGAGTTAAGTAGACTGCAAGCTGTATACACAACTGTGTCACAAGTAGGACAAAGCCCTGCCCTGTCATCTGGTGTCAATCATGTTGCAGATGATTTCCTGGCCTTCAAGACAGTAGTGCTCTGCCCCGTTAGAGCCCTGCTCGGTCCCACCATGCTGCTGGCTGCAGGGCAGAAATTCTGTGTACTTGGTGAAACCCAGAGACTCAGAAAGGGCAAGTGTGGTCCAAAGTCAGGACCCATTTCAGGCTATAGGTGCGGGTCAGAACTCCTGGTACCCTTGTAGCAAGAGCAGCGGGCTGGGTCATGGGGGATGGGGACCTGGCCGGCCGACGGCTCTCTGTCCTGCCCAGTGTGCGCCCCGCACGAGTTCCAGTGCAGCAACCGTTCCTGCCTGGCCTCTGTGTTCGTGTGCGATGGTGACGATGACTGCGGCGACGGCAGCGACGAGCGCGGCTGCTCGGACCCGGCCTGCCCGCCCCGCGAGTTCCGCTGTGGAGGGGGCGGCACCTGCATCCCCGAGCGCTGGGTCTGCGACCGCCAGTTTGACTGCGAAGACCGCTCAGATGAGGCGGCCGAGCTCTGCGGGCGAGCGGGCCAGGGGACCACCGCCACGCCGGCAGCCTGCGCCCCCACCGCCCAGTTCACCTGCCGCAGCGGCGAGTGCATACACCTGGGCTGGCGCTGCGACGGCGACCGCGACTGCAAGGACAAGTCGGACGAGGCCGACTGCTGTAAGCCCCCCTCCACGTCACCCATTCCCACCCAGAGCCTGCTGACATGGCCCTCCTACTGGGAGTACATACCCTGCTTTAACAAAGGCTTAACACTGGGGGAATGAAGTGACTTGCGGGAGGTCACATGGCTGCTAAGGAGTGAAGCTCAGGTCTGACCCCAGAAACCAGGCCTCTTCACTGGTACCTTTGTCTTTGCTATGTGGTCATCCTGTACCTGTGTTGCCCTTTCCTGTTACAGGGCCTCTGGCGCTGCCCCCCCCCACACACACCCCCAGAGACCTCTGTCCTAGGAGCGCCTACATACCAGAGCCTGTCAGAGTCTGCTGACTGTCCCAGCTGTGTTGGATCCTCGTCCCCCCCCTCTTACGGGCGGCCGGTGTGGCTCACACTGTGCTGTCTCCATCTTGAGCATTTCCCCATTCCTCTCTACCCCTGGGCTTCTGGAGATGGGCTCTTAGTCTCCAGGCTCCCCACCAACAGCCAGCACAGTGCCAGGTTCAGGAAAGGCTGGCTGAGTGGACCAGATCACTAAGTCATGAATACCAGGACTCAGTGGGAAACCTCACGTCCGTGCCGAGGTGGTACACAGGGAACCAGGAAACTGGAGTGCTTCCCCCTCTCTGAGCTTCAGTCTCCCCATGTATACACTAGAGATGCTTTGGCTAGGTGTCCTCTGAGGCCGCCTAAGCTCAGCCACTGGTGTCATTCTTTCCAGGAGTGGATGGGACGTGAGGTTGTGGAAGCTGTCCTAGCATCACACTGGTCCTGACCTACCCTTGCCCTGTCTCAGCAGCACCAGGACCCTGCAGTGAGAATGAGTTCCAGTGTGGGGATGGGACTTGTGTCCTTGCGATCAAACGCTGCAACCAGGAACACGACTGCCTGGACGGAAGTGATGAAGCTGGCTGCCTGCAGGGTGCGTGTGGCCAAGGCAAGGGTTGGCATCCTCTGTGAGGAAAGGCCCTCCCGGGCTTGGAGACAGCAGAGCTGGGGGAGTTCCTCCCTTGAGCTCTGAGATGTTTTTACCCCTTCACCATCACTTACTTGCCCATTATCACTGGAATTCTTTCCCATGGGGTTCTGGAGTCCAAGATCTGGACATTTAGTTAAGGACTTTTTAAAAACTAAAGAGGACTAAGGGGACATCAAAGAGCACTGCAGGGAATCTAGCCCCCCACTGTTGTCTGTCCACACCCAAGCTGCCCTGTGGCTTTCCTTACTAGTTCCCAGACTGAGCAGGCTGCAACCTGCCCCCCCCCCCCAGAGTCCCTCCCAATCTCAGGTGGCTCTGTTGGTCACGGCCTTCCCTACAGGAACAGTGGCCCTACCCTCTAGTCATCTGGGAGGGCTAATTCCAGAGTGGGCGGCACGGCAGTGTACCTTATCTAAGACTTGTGGAACAGACACTTCCCTTGGGAGATGCCAGTCAGGATTCAGTCTCTAGAGAGCCGCTGCAGTTTTTCCCAGGACCCTAGTGTCCCCAGAACAGACAGAGACCCCTGTGTGCGTCGATGAGGATCTGTCCTGTGAGAAGGGCTTCTATCAGCTCTGGTTCCACTGTGTGTCCTAAGGTCCCTAAGAGAGACCTGTTGGGGCTGGTGCTTGAACTCTGCGTTCTCTGTGCACCGTGGCTGACCCTGCCCGGCCTCGCCTGGCCCACCTACTGTCTCACAGGCACTGTCCACTCTCTTGTCTGGCCGACAGAGTCAACTTGTGAGGGTCCCCGCAGATTTCAGTGTAAGAGTGGCGAGTGCGTGGACGGCGGGAAAGTGTGTGATGATCAGAGGGACTGCCGGGACTGGTCGGATGAGCCTCAGAAAGAGTGTGGTATGCTACCTGTCTACACCTACCAGCTGAACTAATGTTCTCACCATGCTCCCTCCTGGCATCCAGCCTGGAGGCCCTCAGTACCTCTGTTCTGACCTTCTAGACCTTGTGCTGTCCCATAGCCTCACATTGGGCCATTTGCCACTGGGATCTCTTGTTCTGTATTGCTGCGAAACTCCAGGGGCCTTTCCTTTGCAATCTAAATACCCAGAGATTAGGCTACTTCTCACAGAATCGTCCTCCTTGTTTCTGCTGCATATAAACTTGAGTGTGTGCCCTCTACAAGTTTCTCTCTTCCTCTGTGTTTCTGCCCTGCTGATCTAGCCTTGGCCCTTGAGCTCTTCCAGTCTTTGGCAGGTGAACGCTTGGAAGAAGCAGCCAGGGAGCCAGTGAGAGGCATATCCCAGCAGCAGGCAGTCATTGTTCTAAATCCCGAGAAGCTGGGCCCTGTGGGAGAGCTCAGACTTGCAGTCTCACTAGAGGGAAGTAGGGTGCGCCAGCTCTCCAAGGACTAGCAAGAGCAGAGACTCTGAGCTAGAAGTGCAGTGGGAGCCCAGTATGTGTGCAGAAAAGTTTGTGAGTCATCTTTGCTTGTCTCCAGCCAGAATTTCAGAGCATTGGACAAAGGAGCCCCCAGAGGACAGTCTAGGTTGACCCCTCCTATCCTTTCTCCTGGAAGACTGCCCAGCATCTCCTCCTGGGTACTCGGAGGAACAACATGCCTCCCCAGGATCAGCCTCTTTGATCCCCTTCTGAAGATTTCAATGAAAGCAGACTAACTGAAAGGAAGGGTAGCTAAGCAAAATTTGCTGGACCTCCACCTGAGCTTGCAGGAATAAGATACCCTACTGCCCTCAGGCCCTGCCTGAAAGAGAGTCAGAAGGGACTCGTGAAAAGGGGGACAGGGAAGCAGGAGCAGCTGAACTTGGCTTCCCCACAACACTCAGATCTGCAGTTACCCAGGGACTATTACCCTACCAAACTCTCTATTCTCATATTCTGCATGACATGTCAGAGAGAAATATGTACCCATTTGTGGCTGTGTTCTTTTTGTCTGTGCTAGTGAGAGACCAGTGTCTGTACCCAATTCTCTAAATTACTGCATTCATGCATCTCTGCCTGCATTTCTGTGTCTGTGGAGCCTGCAGATCTGTCTGTGCCTCTGCACATAAAGCTAGTGTGTGTGTGTGTGTGTGTGTGTGTGTGTGTGTGCATGATGAAGGTGTGTGCATGCAAGGTACATACTGTGCTGGGGAAAGTGACATCAAATGCTACTCAGGCCTCTACACCACTCTGCCCTCTTCCTTCCTCTCTGGGCTACACAGAATGAGATAGATAGAGATAGATAGATAGATAGATAGATAGATAGATAGATAGATAGATAGATAGATAGAGAAACAGACACCAGGCCTTCCAAAGAAGATGGTCAGGGATAAACTAACTGGGGTCTCCAAGTTTTTCTCCTCTCTTGGCCTATGTCGGCCTTGAGGCCCTCTGTACCTTCTTTTATAAAAAGTCATAGTCGTTGTGAGTTCTTCCTGAGTGGCACCACCCTATGCTCACCACTTGGCTAAGTGTCCAATAAATAGAACTGTGGGGTTGCTGCTACCTGCAAAAAGCAAGGAAGGAAGTGGGTGGGTGCATGAATGAGGCAGTGAGTGAGCGGGAAAACGAATGACTGGTGCTCATGAAATAATAAAACCCAAGACAGGTGACAGGGTGTGAGCGACTGAATGACTCTTAGTGATAGATCTCCCAGCAACTACTCCAAAGTTGCCATGCCTGAAACCACCTCCAGAAGTCTGGGGCTTCCCAGGGATGGGCCTGACTGAGCTACTCCCAGTCCCCCAAAATCATGGGCTTGCTGTGGTCTTGTTCTTTCAGTTGCACCAACATTCCAGGGAATCAGGAGGAGGCCCAGGGGTAAAGGGGACATTCCCTAAGCATGGCTCCGGCTGGAGGTGGGGACACCCACAGCTGCGCATGGCCTGGGATGGGCATCTCAGAGCAGCTGTATGCATGGCCACAGCTGGCTCCACTCAGCTCTGCTTTGCTTGGCAGAGTGGCAGTGCATGAGCCTGGTGGGCAGAGGGTGGTGTGGTACTTTCTCCTGGCTTGTGGAATTAACTTTTCTGTGATTCTAAGCTCAGGAGATGCTGTGAGAACTTGGTAAGCCTTGGTCCTGGCCTCCTAGGACTCTCCAGAGGGTGATGAGGGAGTGGAGAATGAGGGAGTCAGACCCGGGTGACCTCTTGGCATCCTTTCACTGTTTGCAGCACTTGGTAATCCTGGTCTAGGCTTGTGGCAAGGTGGATGAATGGGACGGGTCAAAGAGGAGTTAAGAAGGTTCCATTGTGTAAATCTTGACAGGAGAGAATTTTGACTTGGCCATAAGCACCTGTGAAAGAGTCTGGCCTAGAGACTCAGCAGCAGCAAGCAAGGGCACTCTGCATTGTCTGACTTCTCCCAACTGGCAAACTAACTCTGGGCCTGCCTTGAAAAAGCACACAAATAGTAGGGACCAGAAGTCAGCAGTTTAGGGAGATCTGAGGGAGCCCTGCACGTGGGCCAACCCCACAGAGCAGGGCTGCTGCGAGGAGGAGGAGCAAAGCTGCTGGAGGCAGCTCCTGTGAGGGTGAGATCTGCAAAGGCAGCAGCATTCCAAGTGGTGCCCCCTGCCTTGGGAGATAGATGTGCGGAGGCATTCAGAAGGTTCTTGGGGACATCTTAGGGGCCAACATTATACATGTGAGCTTAAGTTTGCAGAAGGACAAAGGAACTGTGAAAAATGTGTTTGTGAAAGACCTCAGAGCTCTCCCAAAGTCAAGCTGCTTCTAGTCTGTTAATGGGTGGAGCCGGCCTAGGAGGACAAGGACCTGTGCTCTCCTTGTTCCACTAACCCTGTCTTGTCTACTCAGGGACCTGCCCTCTGACCCTCCTCCTTCCTAGTCTCCTGGCTTTTGAGGTAAAGGTTCAATTCAGCTTCCTGTTTTCCTGGTCCTGCCGGCACGGCTTCCACAAGGCTTTGCTTTGCTCTGGGCCACTTTCCTGCCTGTCCGAGTTCAGCAGCCTGTGTCCTTCCTCAGGGCTGAACGAGTGTCTGCAGAATAATGGCGGCTGCTCCCACATCTGCACTGACCTCAGGATTGGCTTTGAGTGCACGTGCCCAGCAGGCTTCCAGCTCTTGGACCAGAAGACCTGTGGTGGTGAGCCCTCCCCCATCTACCCACGCACATGCAGATCCTCCTACCAGATCTGACATCTGGTCTTTTCCACAGACATTGATGAATGCCAGGACCCAGATGCCTGCAGCCAAATCTGTGTGAATTACAAGGGCTACTTTAAGTGTGAATGCCACCCTGGCTATGAGATGGATGCGCAGACCAAGAACTGCAAAGCTGTAGGTACGGACTTCCTACGAGGCAGGGGACAACTGTGGAGGGTATAGGAAGCATCAGACTTCCACACATGTGAGGAGTGGTTAAACACATGTGTGCACACACAAGGAAAGCAAGTGAGCATCACACTCAAGATGCACTGCGGGCAAACACCCTCAAGCATGGTGAGAGCCACTCATGATAGCCTGCAGTGTTCACATCTGCACAGCACAAATGTACAGGCACAAACTTGGGCCACAACGCCAGTATAGGCAGCTCACACGAAAGGTATGACTTGTGCAGATCTATGTGTTGATCCATGCAGAGATCTGAGGGAGCCCCTGCACCTGGACCAACCCCATAGAGCAGGGCTGGGAGGAGGAGCAAAGCTGCTGGAGGCAGCTCCTGTGAGGGTGAGATGTAATTAATTATTCTTCATATTCAATGAAATAGCACTGCTGTAGGCCCTAGAAAATCAGTTGGCATATGACTCCGATACCCTTGTTAGTGACTGAGACAGACGAAAAGTAAGACAGATAAATAAAATACAACAGATGGCAGGTAAGGGCCAAGGAGAAATAAAGTAGGAAATGGGGAGAAAATGGTGGGTTATGGTTTTAAGCAGAATAGTCAGGGAAGCCCTCGCTAAAAAGATGACATTTGAGTGAGAACCTAAAAGAGGTGAGAGGGTGAGCCCCGTAGTTATCTGCAGGAAAGGCATTCCAGACTGAAGAAAGAGCAGAAGCCCGAGGAAAGGGCTGTGCTTGGATCTCGAGGGAACAGTGAGGAAGCTGCTGTAGTTGGAACAAGGAGACTAGCGAGAGGTGGTCAGAGCTGACTCGGCATCTCCCAAAGCCTTCCAGACTGTTATAAAGGCTGACTTGATTTCTCCCGTGTCTGAGGGAAGCCCTCACAGGGTTCTGAGTGGAGGGGAAATACAATGTTCAAGCTCTGCCTGGCTTCATTGCTGAAAGCAAACCGCAGAGGGCGAGAGAAAAGCTACAGTAGTGCATGCAGCACTCCAGGAGAAAGGCTTGGAGCGGAGGGTTACTGTGGGAATAGTGAGAAGTGAACAGATGTGTGTATATTTTAAAGGGCAACCAACAGGATTTGCTTATAAATTCAATGTAGGATGCTAGAGAAAAGTGAGCCAGAAGATTCCAAGGATAAATAACTGATAAAAAAGAAAAAGATTGTTATTTCAGTCTATGAGAAAGATGCAAGTTTAGGAGGAATGTAGACTGTTGGACAGGTTGAGTGTAAGGAAACTGTAGCTCTCAACATGGAGGTATTGAATAAACAGCTCAGTTCCGGTCTGGAGTTTCACACAAACACTTGATTGAACACATAGGTTATGGTGACACAGTAGCTGCAATACTTGATATGAAACCCATAAATCCTAAAATATACCCACACCATATACTGTATAACATGCATTCTCACATCACATGTAACCTGTCTACTTCCATATGGGACATGGCCCATTTGTATGCAGTAGAGATAACTATCTAAGGTGCCATTAAACAAAAATTCAAATCGTAAACACATAGATCCCTGTTGCTGGCACAGTTCTCAGTGAAATTCGTAAGCTGCCCTCTAACCCAGCTTATCACTTCAGAGAGGGAACGTCATAGCTGTTATTTGGGATGAGGAAAGTTCTGGTTTGTTGGTGACAGAGCAAGCCTAGAACCTAGCTTTCCACCTGGTGCTTCTTGCACTGAGTTCCCAATATCCTCACGGTTTGTATCTCCACTTCCCTCTTACCCCTCGCCTTAAAATAGTTTCCGTCACTACACACAGTATATTTGTGTGTATACTACACAGCCCCAGTTCTTACTTGGCTCTGTACTGGGCCCATCCTGTGCCCATTAGCCTGGCACAAACCCATAGAAACAGGGACCAGGTGGCTGACAGAAATGTGTACCGGAAAACAAGGGAACTGTTCTGAGAATTGCCTGATACATTTCAAAATCACCTGGGGGTGGAGCAGTGCAAGGTCCTTAAAGACCTCTGGGACAGCAGCCTTCCAGATGGAAATCAAGACTATGTAGGTCCCACGTGATCTTCTGAATTTAACTCTAGAGTCTAAAAATAGGTTTTACATATATATGGTCAGTTGTATGTTCCATCCAGTGCCTGTGTGTGATCTTGTCAGATGCCACATGCCCTGCCTCTGTTGATGGTTCAGCAAACTTAACCCAGCCCACTGGGCTATCTTTCTAGGACCTTTATGTGCTCTAAGCGGGCCATTCTTACAGGATGCCAGATGGAGCCCCAAGCAGAAAGGCTAGTGATTGCTGGAAAGAAACACTCTGAGGCAAGGGAAAGACTTGAAATTGGCCTGGGGCAGGGAAATGTGGCTGGGGAAAAGCAGAGTGGCAGGTAGTTTAGCTGGAATCCAGGATAGGAGGAAGGCTGATGAGCTGGACAGGCAGCAGGGTTATGCTGCAAAAGGCCTCAGTGCAGCATGAGGACATGGGGAGTAGAGTTTCTGCTGGTGCTGGTACTCGTTAGTTCATCTGCCCTTCTAGCCTGTGAAGTAGGGACCGTCATTCCTACTTCATAGGAAAATGAGGCCTCACCTAGTGAACTAGTGGCAGAAATTTGGTCTCTAGACTCCCTGCTTCCACCATTGACGCTGCTTCCTTGCATGGCAGCCGGCAAGAGCCCATCCCTAATCTTCACTAACCGACACGAGGTGCGAAGAATAGACCTGGTGAAGCGGGACTACTCACGTCTCATCCCCCTGCTGAAGAATGTCGTGGCACTGGATGTGGAAGTAGCTACCAATCGAATATACTGGTGTGACCTTTCCTACCGCAAGATCTATAGGTAAGTGGCATGCACCCTGCAGCCAAGCCATGAGAGGCTTGAGGGAGGGGCAGATTACAGAGAAGAAGATTCATGGCTTCTGCCTCTTAGGGAAGAATTGGGCTTGAGAAGGGATACTGAACCACCTGGGCAGTAGAAGTACCAGGACTTCACCAACCTGGACCAGCAGAAGCTGAGAGGTGTAGTGTGGGAAAACCAACCTTGAGTCCACATCCTAAACTGTGTCTGACCCCTGGTGGTCTAGCCGTGAAGTGCAGGACAGAGGAACCGGTAAAGGGAGAAAAGCCCCTGGGTTCTCCGTAGAGAATTACAAATAAGGCCACATATGTGTTTTGGACCCTGGGGACTAAAGTTGACTAAGATCTGATCCTTGCCTGGAACATCCCACATATAACTAGTGGGCCACCTTTTTGCAGCCATGAGAGGAAGTTCTAAGGAGACCTCTGACCCAATTTAACGGTTGGGAAAGCTTCCTGGATGGTAGTACCCCAGTCATCACTGGGTACGCCGATCACTGGCTGTGTCTTCAGCCTTTAGCACTTTGGAATCTCCTTGGACACTTGAGAAAGTTCTCTCTTAGGTCTGTCTCAGATGCTATAATATCTGGCCACCCTGCATATTTGGGCCTCTTTGGAGTGTTAATGTTCTCTCTTTTTTGGCCCTTGAGATCCACTTGGCAGGACTGCTGATAACCAGGTTTTGGGTAGACACTGAGTCACTGTAGAAAGATGGGAAGATGGGATAAGTGAGTGGGTGGGTAGATGAGAAGACAGAAGTAAACTGCCAAGTGATTCACTGACAACTAGATTCCTGCCTTCCCACAGTGCGCACACATACTGAGTTCATGCCTACATACACAGAAGCAGTTAGAGCCTGCCCAGCAAATCTGACTGAGAAGCAGGATTTAACAAAAAACTGGTTGTGGAGCTGAATGGGACATCCCTAAATTAACTAACAGGCTAATCTAAGTCATCTCAGGGATCTGGCTTGGGCTTTCATCAGCTGCGCTACTCTTTTAGGTGGGACACATAGGACATCAGAGAGGGGTTGGCAGTCTGTGGTTGAGGGACAGGAACGGGGATGAGCAGTTTGCAATGCAAAACATTGAGTAAAGGTGCCCCTGTGTCTTAAGAGTGCTTTGCAGTCTAGACCTTGAGAGAATGGCCAGGATTGCAGAATCAGAATTAGGGGTGGCAGTGGACAGTATGGGAGAGAGCACAGTGAGGGAGAGAACAACCACCTTTAGGCAACAGCATTTGGGAAGCAAGTCCTGCTACTGGTGCCTCGCGCGCACACACGCGTGCATTTGTGTGTGTGTGTGTGTGTGTGTGTGTGGAGTCAGCTCTCTGCACTGCACGGCCTCCTGCAGACCTCTTCATTCACCTCTGCATGCCTTGACCTGCCCCTCAACACTTTCCCCTTCCTTTTGAATCCCTGCACTCCACAGGTGCCACGGTGCTCTAACATCCCCAGCTATGTCCTTGGACTCATTCACTTCCCTGCCCCACCCTTGCCCAAGATCCAGTCTGATTCTTTAGCACTGCACTCAGAGCTATCATGGTGTAGTTCTTGCCTGCACTTCCAGCTTCCCATCCCATTACCAGCTCTACCACACCAAACACTGCATCATTTCGGAACATGCTCGCTCACTTCTACATGTGCGTATGTACAGGTCTCCTTGTGTGTTCGGCTTCATCTTTTGTGCCCTGGTGATGTAGTCCTTCAGGACTCGACCACAAAGGCTTCTCCCACTCTGCAGGATGATGCAGTCTCCATCTCCCTGCTGCCTTTAGTTTCCACACACTGCTTTGCACCTGCCTGCCAGCTTCTCCCCCTACTAATTGAGGCTCCGCCAGGCCAGAAACTAGCTGATTCAGCCTAGATCCCTTCTCTGGTGGCTCAAGGAATGTGTTGAGTGGAGATTAGTCAAGTTCCTCTAAAACTCACTGCCATGGCCCAGAGAGAAGACAAAAAGGGGAGGGTTGCAGAGGCAGCTCCACATGGGCCCATGGGTGGAGCATCTGCCCATGGCCAGCCCTGCTTTCTCCTAAGCGCCCACATGGACAAGGCCAGTGTCCCAGACGAGCAGGTGGTCCTCATTGATGAGCAGCTGCACTCTCCAGAGGGCCTGGCGGTGGACTGGGTCCACAAGCACATCTACTGGACAGATTCAGGCAATAAGACCATCTCAGTAGCCACAACTGATGGCCGCCGCCGCTGTACTCTCTTCAGCCGTGAACTCAGCGAGCCCCGAGCCATTGCCGTTGATCCCCTGCGAGGGTGAGTATTCCCACTCAAACTTTCCCTTCCACCAGCAGGGGTGCTCAGTTGTCGTGTGTGTGTCTATTACAAGAGCTATCAAGGGTTCCAGAAGCCTGTGGTCCAGTCAGACACAGGGAAGAAAGTCCAAATAACTCTCATCCTATTTGTCCACAGCCAAGGTATTGGGCATTAGACACCAGGGATCTCCCTGGATTCTTGGCTCATTCATTGTATCGTTGAAATGGCATGTCTTGGAGCACTACAGGACTAGAGATTCTTGGTAGTAGCTTCCAGGGTAGAGGCCTTTCTTCATTATCTGGGTATCTGGCAGCTGCTTAACCATTTTCAGGGGCAGAGAACATATTGCTTTTCATGGAGCCTATTTCATTGTGGAACACTACCCATTACACAGTGGAGTTTTTCCTCATGATCCCAAATCTAACTCCCTATAACTTTCCCCAGTGGGGATTACATAAACCATGCGCTCAGCACAACCAGTAAGATCTGAGGACTCAGGCCCCTGGGGCTGCTCTGCTCCTAGCTCCTCACCTTACCCCGCCCCTTGTTGCCCAATATGTGGGCCCCTTACCACTGAGGCTGCTTTATTTTGGCCACACCTGAGTGGGGGCTTTAGGAATTCTGAACAAAACAATACCTTCTTCTTACCTTAGTGGAAATGTCCCTTCTTCCTTGTCCTTGGTTGTTAAGAAGGGATAAGAGAACCCTCTCACATCAAGGTCAGCTGGTGAAAGCAGCCTCTTGAAAGGGTGAGTCAGTAACAGTGGGCTGCTGAGATCTCTAATGCAAATGAGGGGCTGGGAGCAGGGATCTGAGTGAGGATGCTCATCTACTTTCTTCTCTGTAAATCAGGAGAAGTTTGTAAGGGCCCTTCCCACACGGATGCTCTGGGGTTCGTTCTGGTTAGAGCTGCCAGATGTGAGAGCAGGGCTCATAGGCTAATCAGCCAAGGGAAAGTAGATTGAGTAAGCCAAGCTTCCCAGGGTCTAAAGTGCCTTTACTAAGATTTGATAGTTCCAAATGATTTCAGAGTTTTCTCCACTAAATCTAACCCCCAACTATTCAGTGGATTACTGAGCCTTTTTGAATCAGACCACTCTAACTGTCCCAAACAAGAAGCTAAATTTGGGCTCTTCTGTCTTTTCAGGTTCATGTACTGGTCTGACTGGGGGTTCGAGGCAAAGATTGAGAAATCTGGCCTCAATGGTGCAGACCGGCAAACACTGGTTTCAGACAATATCGAATGGCCCAATGGAATCACCCTGGGTGAGCCCTGCCTATCTACCTGAGTTGGGGTCCTGCACTAGAACCAACCCTGGCAACTGTTAGGAGTTCTGTGGGTCTTGTTTCAGTGTCCCCTCATGGTGGTCAGTGTCTTTGTTCCCTTAGGCTAAGTTCAGTCTGAGGCCTGGGAATGTGGGTAGGGAGGAGGACAGTGGGGTGGAAATGCAGCTGTAGTGTCTGACCTGTTCCCTCCTCCCCAAGACTTACTGAGCCAGCGTTTGTACTGGGTGGACTCCAAACTGCACCAGCTATCCAGCATTGACTTCAATGGAGGCAACAGAAAGATGCTGATTTTCTCCACTGACTTTCTGAGTCATCCTTTTGGGGTAGCTGTATTTGAGGTGAGCCCCATAGGGGTTGGCATGGCCCTACAAGGAAGCTGAAACCTAGAGAAGGCTTGTTCAAATAGGATGCATCCCTGAGACTTGTCCAAAGGGAAACAAAAGAACAGGGAAGCCAAGTGACATGTTTGGATATACTCCTAGAGCTGCATACACAGAGGCTCTGCAGCCCATTCTGCCAGGCAGCCATTCCTCTGAACGAGGCTGTCACATAGGTAAATCACTCAGCACCTATGTGCTTTCTCTCCATGTCATCAGCACCTAGCACCATGACTCACATACAGAAGGCACCTAACAGAAGGAGGAAGTGGGAAAGGAATATGTGTGTCCTTAGAGTCATTTAGTGTAGGACACATGTGGCCTGAGAGATGCTATGCAGTTCTGCTGACCTTTGCTGAATCCTGAGGTCACTATCCAAGCCCTCAAGAAGGTAAAGAGTCAAGAAGCCCATCTGCCCTGACCATGACATTCTTTCTTCTTGGGAAATAAGGAAGCCAGAACCTACCAAAGTTTCTCTCACACAGCTCACCCAAAACTAACCCTGCCATTAAGGGAAGGTGGAGTGAGGAGATGGTGAGCAGTGGTGGGCACTGGTAGTATTTTCTTGGAGAAGCTTCATTCAGTACTGCTTGAACTTGTGAGCAACTATCTCCTCTAAATCTGGCCTGCCCTGCTTCAGTTCAAGTGCACTGGCCATGTATATGTACTTGAGTGTCTCCCTGGCATGTGTAAAGTATGTGGATATGCATGTGTCTGCATAAATGCACCGGAGTAAAAGTGTATATTCCTGTGTGTGCACGTTTATGTTCTTGTGCACTAATACTTCAGCATGAGTGTGCCTGTGTGAGTGTAGATCCACCCACTGGGGTGTGTCTGGATCCGTGGACAAGATGCATGGTTGCACCTGTAACTGGGTATTTGCCTACAGATGCATGTCAGGGTTCTATGGACTAAACGTGTAGACTTGTGTGTTCCTCCTGGAGGCCCAACAGCAGAGCAGCTAGCCCTCAAGAACTCACACATTCCTTCTGATCTTGGTCCCAAGCCTCAGGAATGGTACTAGCTATAGAGATACAATGTGGCGAGCCACAACCCTAAGCACCTGGCTTAATGCCAGAAAGCTCAAGCTTAGCTGTAAACTAGCCTTATTTGGTAGCGGCTGCCTAGCCCGGTGTGCTTCCTCCTTTTGTGAGCCTATCTTGGATCGCTAGGTGGCATGATCTGATTGGGTTTGAGTAGGCATATAAGGGCTTGGGGGAAGAGAGGAGCGGGAAGCAGATGTACAAGGTTCCTGAATAAACTGCTTGAAGAAGAATCGTGGTTGTGTCTTTCCTGCTGGTCAGGGGGACGCGACAATACAACTTTGGTTTTCTTTTGGCTCCAGGAAGTAAGCCTAGCTCCGCAGCACAGAATCACCAAATAATTATCTCAGGTAGAAGGAAACTAGGAGACTTTGCTTCATCATCAGAGGCAAAAAGTCCTCTGAAGGCCTGTGGGCAGGGTAGATAGCTCTTAGAAGACATCAGGTCAGTTCTTCCTGTCCCTCATTTGGGTCTAGGCCCTAAGGCTGGGATCGTGAGTTTGGATTCTGGGCTTCCCACCCTTTACATCTGTATTCCACAGGACAAGGTGTTCTGGACAGATCTGGAGAATGAGGCCATTTTCAGTGCAAATCGGCTCAATGGCCTGGAAGTCTCCATCCTGGCTGAGAACCTCAATAACCCACATGACATTGTAATCTTCCATGAGCTCAAACAGCCCAAAGGTACGCAAGCCTCCCCTGGTCCCTGGTTGCCTGCCTGTGTCCTCTCCTGCCACCTAGCATGCCATGTTTCTTTCCATTCATGTTGTGACCCAGCATCCCCAGGGACACAATAATCCCTCTTGTTGTAGAACACACTGCCATAGTTGGTCTCATTTGGCTTCAGCCTCTTTGTGAAGCAAGGATAGGAATAAATAAACACATAAATGTCCTACTTTTGCCAGTTCTATAACAGGTGCTTAATAGATTTCTCATTCAACAATTTGAGGAAACTGGAGCTCAGAGAAGTAAAACAACATTAGCAGGAAGAAGAACAAGAATATGAACTCAGGTCTACCTGATGGTAA
>CAJQZJ010005020.1:6534906-6606695 GCA_907164525.1 Lophiomys imhausi
AACAAGAATATGAACTCAGGTCTACCTGATGGTAAAGTTCCTCCTGCATGAGCAGGAAGAAGAACAAGAATATAAACTCAGGTCTACCTGATGGTAAAGTTCCTCCTGCCGTGACCCATCAATCCTTGCTCACTTAGTGCAGCAATCATGTGCCTCAGGTGGCTCCTTGGAAGCAGAATCAAGTGATTGTATTACCAGGCTGCCTCCTCTGTCACTAACTGTAACAGTAACAGGCATTGGCTGCCAGGGTGAGGGAGACAGCAAAGAGGGCAAGAGATAATCAAGTGATTATATTACCAGGCTGCCTCCTCTGTCACTAACTGTAACAGTAACAGGTATTGGCTGCCAGGGTGAGGGAGACAGCAAAGAAGGCAAGAGATAAGATTGATCCCTGAGCCAGGTGATGGTGGCGCACGCCTTTAATCCTGGCACTCAGGAAGCAGAGGTGGGGGAATTTCTTGAGTTCGAGGCTATTCTGGTCTACAGTGAGTCCAGGTCAGCCAGGGCTACACAGAGAAACCCTATCTTGAAAAACCAAAAAAAAAAAAAAAATTGGTGTCTGATTCCAGTTATAGAAATTTAAAGCAGAAAGTGGTAATAGGAACATAGAAGAAGAAAAAAGCAAGATAAAGGCAGTAATGGGGGGATTTATTTGGAAATCGATTTACCTCAATTTAAAATCTGTCTCCAAAGTTCTTAGAGTTGTACCTTGCACATGTGTTCTCTGAGCGTAGGCTTCTCTGTCAGTTGGGACCATAACACCCACCTCTCAGAACTGTAAGAATGCAATGTGAGTAAGGACAAAGTACTGAGTGCCATGCTGATCTGTGCCCAAATAAAAGTAGGGAAAGATTTTTGAGCAAGCCCAGTTGGTGAGATCTCATTATTGGTAAAGAAGAGGACCTGGCATGGCCTGTCAGTGTCCCAGCGTGATGTCTGTCTGCCCCTCTCTGCCCTTAGCTGCAGATGCCTGTGAACTGAGTGCCCAGCCCAATGGCGGCTGTGAATACCTGTGCCTTCCTGCTCCTCAGATCTCCAGCCACTCTCCCAAGTACACCTGTGCCTGTCCTGACACAATGTGGCTGGGTCCAGACATGAAGAGATGCTACCGAGGTTAGTGACAGACATCGCCCTTGGCTTCTGGGATACAGTATGCGCCTGGTTTTCTTCCACCTTCCCCTGTTGCCTGTCACATAGGCACATTCCTCTTGTTCAACCTCCTTGAATGCGTGAGTTCCTGGCACCTTCTAAGGATTTTCTATCTCCCAGAAAAGTGCAATGTGCATAAAGCATTTTAAATTCAACTTTCAGGAAGTTTCTGGAATCCCTTGAAGACCTCAAGCTAATGGGGCTGGAGATGGCTCCATGGTGGAGAGCACTTGTTGCTCTTGCAGAGGACCCTGTTCAGTTCCCAGCACCTATGTGATGGCTCACAGCCATCCTTGACTCCAGTTCCAGGGGATCCGATCCTGATGCCTTCTGGCCTGTGAGGGCACTGGAGGAGGAGCATGTGCTGCACAGGCAGAACACCCATAGATATAAAATAAAGTAAATCTTTTAAAAAGCCAAAAATAAAGTAAAGAACACCTTGAGTTAGGAGTCCTCGATCTCCACTGACTGTTTCTACACAGATGGCTGTATGCTCGCCTGTTGCTTAGGTAGACCTAGCACACTGCACAGAAGCCCTCGCAGCAAAATTGTAACTAATGGTGGAATAGCGCTTCATCCTCATAAATGGGGTTTATTTCCCAGTCTCCATGTACAGCCAAGGCCTTTGGTTTGAACAATAAGTCTGTTGCAGTATTTCCAATGTCTAGGTTCGGTTGTTTAATGTGAAGAATTTAACCTTAATGATGTGGCTATCTATTAGGATAGAATGCTTCTAGATTTGTGTTTCTGCTCCCTCTAGTCTTTAATAGAGGCCTTTCCACACTTGTTTCTACAGCACTGTTTCAGTGACTCATCTTTATCAGCTCGAAGTAAAGCGCTAAGAACTCAGGACTCAGCTGAAGAGAAGGGCATAGCCCATTCAGGGCAATGAGGGAAAGTTTCCAAAAAATGGCATCTGAGCTAAGCCCAGAGAATGAATCCCTTACATAACTCAGCAGCAATAACTGAGGAGCTAAAGCAACAAGCCACTCCATCTAAGTGATTTCCCTGGTCTTTCCCCTCTAGCACCTCAGTCTACCTCAACTACAACATTAGCCTCTGCTATGACAAGGACAGTACCTGCTACTACAAGAGCCTCTGGGACAACCATCCATGACTCTACCTACCAGAACCACAGCACAGAGACACCAAGCCGGACAGCTGCTGTCCCAAACTCAGTTAGTGTCCCCAGGGCTCCCAGCATCAGCCCATCTACTCTAAGCCCTGCAACCAGCAACCACTCCCAGCACCGTAAGGAAATCAGCTCTGCAGTTTTCATGACTTGGGGGGAGTCCTATGGAAGCCAGGGGGGAGGTTGGGAGTGGCTGAGAAGGGAGATCTTACCAGAACTAAGTAATGCCCACCTCTTAGGAGGAAGCAACGGAGGGAAGGGGCCATCCTGGAACTGAGGAAACTTGAGTGTCCGTAACTTTTAAAGGGCCTAGAGGCAAACTCTTCACTTCATCTCTGAGCCTCAATTTCTTCCCCTAAAAGGAGCAAATAATAAGCTACCCCCCACTTGCTTTTTTAAGATGGTCAGGAGAGGAAAAGGAGCCAGGCATGGTAGTACACATCTTTAATCTCAGCAAACAGGAGACAGGCAGGTGGATCTCTAAGTTTCAGGCCAGCCTGGTCTACATAGAGAGTTCTGGGCCAGTCAAGACCACAAGGCCTCAAGAGAGGGGGGTGGGCAAGAGTGGCACGGTAATAGAAGTGTCTGGCTGCCTGGGTGTATGTCAGTGTTTCGTGAGTTCCTGAGGTGGGTATCAACAAGTTTGGAAAGCTCCGACCTGACCTTCCAGCAGCCTTGTGAGCTGTCTAGACAGTAACACCCATAACTGTGATCTGCTTATGCCTGTTTCCAAACCCTGAGCTAAAATAATTAAGCTTTCCACTCTTAAATCATCGTGAGTAGTAATTGTCTCTGCTGGAACCTCTCTGTCTCATTAGCCAGAAAATACATTTGTAATTGCTAGGGGGGGAGTTCATTGTAAAGGATAAATCATCTCTTACGTTTTTCTCCATACATGGCTAGCCCAGAAATCAGGCAACCTGGTGACATCCTTCAGATCAGGGCTATTTTACCAGCAGAAGCTGGATTCTAAGATTAGAGCACTCACCCTGACATTTGCAGAGGAGGTGGAATCCCATTTCCTCTCATCTGGGCCAGAGCTCTGACAAGTCCTCACAGGAAGTTTGCTAGCACATCAGAGCAAGGGGACAGCAGTGCTTCCAATTAGTTTGTTTTCTCTTTTTTTTGTATGTGTCTATGTGTGTACATGTTCATGTTTGTGTATGCACATGTGTGTGCGTGTAGACGCCAGAGATCAACTTCGGGAGTGTTCTCAGTAATTCCCCATCTTAATTCTTGAGGCAGTCTCTCACAGAACCTGAAGCTCATTGATTCAGCTAAACTGGCTGGCCAGCAAGCTTCAGGTTTCCTCTTGTCTCTGCCTCCTCAGTGCTGGGACTATGAGCACATGTGGCCATGTCTGGCTTTCCATGTGCTGGGGAGTAGAATTTGGAGCCTTGTTCTTACATGGCAGGAATTTAACAAGTGAGCCACCTCACCAGCCCCCTCCAGCTAGCTCTTTAAGCCATGCAGCTCTCTGGTTAGCCAGATGACTGGAGTAGCACAGAACTGACTGAAGGGATGGACAGACTTGGGGACATTGCCAGGAACAAATGTGGCTAGCTGTTCCTCTTCTCACCTCAGAGGGCTCTCAGGTGACAGTGCAGTATGGGTGTCTCGGGGGAAGATGGCTGTTAGAATTAGCAAAGGATATTTATTTAAAATACAGTACATTTTCCAAGCACTCTTCAGTTTAAGAACGTGCTTTTACATGCCTTTAACAACAAAATCCTTTGTTTAGAGGTTGGGGGGGGGTCCTCACTATGTAGCCCAGGCTAGACTAAATTTGAGGTCTTCTTTCCTTATCATCCTGAGTGGTGAGTTATATGCATGGACCACTATGCCTGGCTAACATAGCTTTTTAAATTTAGCTGTTATAACAACTCCTACCCCTGCCACTACCCTCTTGAATTAGACAATGACACCTAGACAATGTGCTAAGTATCTTATATGAATTATCCCATTTAATCCTTAATATATCCCTAGAAGGTAGAAAATATTTTTAGATAAATATAATGTACCTTATATGTCTAATATTATATTAACTTTCACAGTGTCACACAAGTAATGAATAATAGAGACAGAATGTGAACCCAGGAAACCTAACCCAGAAGCATATGCTTCTGATTACACTCCACTACATTCTAGTATATGTCATTTTAATCTCTTAGGACAACAAGTTGGTAGTGCATATGACAGGCAGATCACCAAAAACAGTGAAGACATTGTGCTGGATTTTGGTGGGAAAAAACAGCTGACCCCATCAGCAACAGAGACCTAAGCACTCACCTACCATGTACAGCCCCCAGCTTCCTACTGTCTTGATGCTATGGGATGGTGTGGGACTTGGGCCATTAGTCCTGAGTTCAAGTCCCAAGTTTGCATTTTTCAAAATTTAGTTTCTCATATGTGAAATAACCTTTGTCCTATTTGCCTCAGAGGTTTTGATGCAATTTAGTAAGACTGAATTATTAAATAGTAGCTGGGATCACCATTTTAGAGTGAGGATAAGAAGAGGCTGGATGGATCTTACAGATTGAGGCCAGGAAGGGCTTGCATTCACAGTAATGGAGTATCATTCTGTAAATGTTGGTGTTTTACAGATGGTAACGAAGGCAGCCAGATGAGCTCAACAGTCACTGCTGCTGTCATTGGGATCATTGTGCCCATAGGTAAGTGTGGTCCCAACCAAGGAGGGCTAAAGGACTCTTTGCCCAAGGTTTGGGAAAGGCACTAGAGGGATAAAGAACTTTACATGCTGCATGGTCAGTTTGGGTTCTTGCCTGACACACAGTGCTCTTCAGCTTCCGGGCTTATGTGAACTTCAGGTGCACCTCCCTGCCCCTTTCATACCCCACACTTACACATGAAGACCAAATGAATGCTCCCAGCTGCTGTCTTTGTTCACCAGTCTCCCAACCTCCTAGCAATGGCCGGCACATGATAGGGAATTATATATTATCTGATGAGCTGGACTGCTTGTCATTTCTTGACGAGCAGTTAAATCATCTTGTCTTGTTTTCTTTCTCTTTAGTTTTCAATAAACATTGATCAAGCACGACTGAGTGCCAAACTCTAATAAGGAAAGGGAAGGTGGCTGCAGTATAAGTAAGACACGGTCCTGTCCTCTGAAAGTCTAATCTCTATCTAGCAAGATAACTTAGTAGGTGAAAGCACTTGCCACCACGGCTGGCTTCCTGAATTCTATCCCTGGGACCCACATGGTGGAAGGAGAGTTGGTTCCTGCAGTATGCTCTCTGGTCTTCCCCACCTTTTAGCATACATGCCTCACCCCCCCCCCCAAATAAATACATGAATGTAATTTTTAAAAAACAGCAGGATAAGAGACACATGTAATACAGGTAAGTTCATTATGACATGACATAATGAGCAAGCTGTGTTACTGAGTTGAGTGGGAATGCAAAAGAATCACTTTGGTCGAAAAGGGAAAAGAACAGGCAAGGTTTCCCACTAGAAATAATCCTTGAGCTGAGTTGGCCAGGTGAAGAAGAATCAAGACCAGCCCAAGCTGTGCAGACAGCATGGTGCAAAGCCGGGAACGGGAGAGGCATGGAGAGTCAGGGAGGTTGAACTAGGATTTTAGTATGGCAGAGAGCATCCTGGTTAAGACGCACACAGAGCCTGGGGTTGACTCATTCTCTTCCACTTGATATTCATGTGTCCTATATATCCAATCTCTCATACCTGCCTCAAGTCTTAGCAGTATTTTTGAGTCGGATTGCCCATTTTTAGGTTTATCTTCTGTCTTAGTTGGGGTTGCTGTGATGAAACACTATAGCTAAAGTAATTTGAGAAGACAGGACTTACTTGGTTTATGCTTCCACATCATTCATCATTGAAGGAAATCAGGACAGGAACTCAAATATGGCAGGAACTTGGAGTCAGGAGCTGATAACAGAGGCCATGGAGGGGTGCTGATTACTGACTTGCTGCCCATGCTTGCTTGCTTGCTTGCTTGCTTGCTTGCGTTTTCCTTTTTTTGGGGGGGGGAGGGTGAGGTTCAAGACAGGGTTTCTCTGTGTAGCCCTGGCTGTCCTGGAACTTACTCTGTAGACCAAGCTGCCCTCTAACTCAGAGATCTGCCTGCTTCTGCCTCCCAGTGCTGGGATTAAAGGCATGCAGCACCACCACCTGGCTTCAGCCTGCTTTCTTATAGAACCCAGGACCACCATCCCAGGGATTGCACCACGCACAATGGGCTGGGCCCTCCGCCCTCCCCCATCAATCCTTGGTTAAGAAAATCCACTACAAGCCGGGCGGTGGTGGCGCACGCCTTTAATCCCAGCACTTGGGAGGCAGAGGCAGGCGGATCTTTGTGAGTTCGAGGCCAGCCTGGTCTACAAAGCGAGTCCAGGACAGCCAGGGCTACACAGAGAAACCCTGTCTCGAAAAACCAAAAAAAAAAAAAAAAGAAAATCCACTACAGACTTGCCTATAGCCCGATCTTATAGAGGTGCTTTCTTTTTTTAGAGACCTTTTCTTTTTTTAATTTTTAATTATTTACTCAAGTTACATCTCAATCGCAACTCCCACCCTCTTCCCCACCTGGTCCCACCCTCTTCCCCACCTGGTCCCACCCTCTTCCCCACCTGGTCCCACCCTCTCCTCCTTGGATGAGGGGAAGCCCCTACCTATCAACCCCCCTTTGTTCATCAGTCATATGAGGGCTAAGAGCTTCCTCTTGTACTGGGGCCCAACATGGTAACCCAGCCTAGGGTAAGGTGTTCCGTTAACAGGCAAGAGAGTCCATGTCAGAGACAGCCCCCGCATCCACTTGCTAAGGGATCTGCATGAAGACCAAGTTGCCTATCATCTATGTATGTGTACGGGTGTATGGGTAGAGGCATTTTCTTAATTGATGCTCCCTCCTCTCAGATGACTTTAGGTTGTGTCAAGTTGACATAAAACTAATCAGCACATCTCCCTTTGGGACTTTGTCCTTTTATAAGTCACATACAGTATATGCTAATGCATACTATACATAATGCTGTCATAGAGGCATGGCAGATACATAGATATGTATACATACATACATACAGCATCTTGATATTCCTATGGAGGAAATAGAAAGGGAGTTCAGGGTGGAAGTGATGGTTCTACAGAAGAGAGCGTTTAAGTTGGTCTTGAAAGGGCTCACCACACAGACGGCTGAGGGGCTGCTATTCTACTTTATTTTCAGTGAGCCTGTTCTTGTGATCTGTGTGTGCTTTCTGCCTCTTAAAACCCTCCCTGAAAGAATCAATATTTAAGTTGAATTAAATAATTAAATTTAATTGTTTACTAATCTGAAGAGGAAAAGATGAGTATTATTCCCACAAGAAGAAGAGTTAGGTTTTCATAAGCTTCTTGGACATTTATTTACATTTTACTATGTATGAATTGGCTACTCAGTCTTAATTTTTTTTGGTTATTTTATTTGTACAAATACATAATAAATATTAAAACCTTAATATTATATAAACAAGTATCTTCTCCCACTCTGATACTATATTTTAAATTTGTTCATGATATCTTTTATCATTCATAAATTTATATTTTTTAATTATCTGATCTGTTAATCTTTTGTTTTGTCAGTTCTGGATTTTCTGTCTTGCTTACAAAGGCTCACTTCATTCTGAATCATTAAAATGTCTCCTAATAATTTCTTCTTCTAATTTAAAGTCTTTTCAGTGCTTATATATTATTTAGAGGATGGCATGAGGTAGAGATTGAACTGTTTTCTTTTATAATCATCATACCTGTTCTAATCTGTGACCTTTTTTTATATGTGTATATAGATTCTTCAAAACCATATATTTAGGGACCATCATTTCCTTCTGATTTGAGTGATCACCTTTATTGTAAACTACGTGGCTATACATGGTAGCCTGTCTATTCTCCTTCACCTGTTATCTATTTCCATAGACTAGCAATACTTTATGAAATGTTATTCTTGTAAACGTTTTCTTAAATGTTTTTATCTGCCTTCTCTTCTAGATGAAGGGTAATTGTGCCATTTTGTAAAATGTATGATAAATTTTCATTGAACTTGCTGTGATATATACACTTATGTAAGGGAGTTTTCATTTTCAGAAATGAAAATCAGACTTTCTCAGATGTGATATCTCAGCCTCCGCTTATGTCCTTTAGCAGAATTGGATAGGTCACATTGTATTCGCCTGCTTCTTGTTAGGGTGTTCCAGGTATTCTGTACCTTTTCTGGGCTGTTATGAATTTGCTCATTGCATGACATTTTCTAATTGGTTTTCTATATGGGGAATTCTGTTTGTTTGTTTTTGTTTGGATGGGTGGGTTTTTGAGACAGGGTTGCAGAAACTGTAAGCCAGACTTGCCTGAGCTCACTACATAGTCCAGAGCGTCCTTGAACTCATAAGAACCTTCCTGTCTCAGTCTCCTGAGTGCTGGAATTACAGATGTGGGGCCCACACCTGGCTGGCATTCTAATGTGTTACTGCTTAGTAAAAAGAAAGTATTGATTTTTTTACTATTGAATCTTGATTAACTAGATGATTTCTAATAATTTTTACCTGTGTCTCTAACACTCTAAGTTGTCCTCATTGCTATCTTTAATTATGGTATTCTTACTCAAACAGAAACCCCTTTGCAGCATCCTAAATAGTCTCCATTGATATGCTCAGAACCACTGCGTACTTTGGTGGGCACGGTCGTGAAAACTCTCTTCCTGTGGGCCACCCTGGGTTACCTCTGCAGTTCCCACATGGCCATTGAGTTAGTTCTTGCCCATCCCCATCATCTTGACTTGCACTTCCACCAGTTCCCTGAGGTTGGAATCAAGCATGGGTTCCTTCCTAGACCTATAAAACACCCCTTCCTTTTTTTCTGTCTGGCAAAGGGACAAAGAGTGTGCTGGGCCTTGACTTTCCCATTTGTCCAACAAGAACCAAGCTGCTTAGTATTTATAACCAGCTCTGAATCCTTCAGCTCAAACCCGCGTTGCCCCTCTATATCCCCTTCTGGAGACATTCTTCATCTGATGGACCAGCCTTAGTGTTGCAAAGACGTGCAGTTTGGAGGGTGAATTCCAGAGAAGCAGCAACATTAGGGCACAGCTGTAGGCAGGCAAACACTTCCCAGCCACGTAGCATGTGTCACTGAGTGCCTCCTCAGAACTAGGCATGCACAGAGAGATAACTAAGCACACCCTGGGCTGGAGAGATGGCCCAGCAGTTAGTGGCGCTTGCTGTTCTTCTAGAAGACCAGAGTTTGTTTCCCAACATCCTTGTCAGGTGGCTCACAACCAACTGTGACACCAGTCAAAGGCTCAGTTCAGTTGGGAGAACAGATGTTTAAAAATAGTTTGACCAGGAAACATATCTAAGTGAGCATCAGAGACTTTCCAGAGCAGTTGGGAAAATCTTCACATAAAGCTGGATCTCAAAAGATGAAGAATTAATAAAGGAAAGCAATGGTGAGAGGACTTCCAAGTGGGAGACAATGAGCATACAGGATCACT
Organism: Lophiomys imhausi; assembly: GCA_907164525.1. Taxonomy (NCBI): domain Eukaryota; kingdom Metazoa; phylum Chordata; class Mammalia; order Rodentia; family Muridae; genus Lophiomys; species Lophiomys imhausi. Next base: position 6,544,683 of record CAJQZJ010005020.1, read on the forward strand.
GTGGAGTAGCAAGGAGTAATAGAGCTGGGGAGCTGGCAGGATCTGTGTCATGCTTGGCCAGAGCTCCTGGTTGTTCAGTAGGACGTGTCCTTTCCTCCAGTGGTAATAGCCCTGCTGTGTATGAGTGGGTACCTGATCTGGAGAAACTGGAAGCGGAAGAACACCAAAAGCATGAATTTCGACAACCCAGTGTACAGGAAAACGACAGAAGAAGAAGATGAAGATGAACTTCATATAGGGAGGACTGCTCAGATTGGCCATGTCTATCCTGCAGTAAGTATCTTCACTAGGAGAGCTCCTTCCCTCCCTCCTTTCCTCTTACCCTGTCTCCTCCCTCCCTCCCTTTCTTCCTTCTTTGCTTTCTTCCCTCCTTCCTTCCTACCTTATCAAGAACCTCCCACATATCAGGCACTGTTCTGGCTCTGGGAGAACACATACATACTGAAGCAGGTGTTGGGGGTAGCAGAATATTAAGACTGCCTTTTACCTGGAGGGTCTTCTGGGGGCAGTTAAGCCAAATATCTTTCTGCAGAAGAGTAACTGGCTATTTTATATATATTTATATATATATATATATTATTAAGTAACAATAAGTGAATTACAACAAGCTCTGAATGCCAGTTAAATGCCAAACAACACATTAAACACCAAGTATTCAGAAGTAATAAAGGAATACATTGCTTCCCAAGTAGCTGGCGGGCAGTAGGAGATGCTAAGTGTCATGGGTGGAAGTTGGAAGAATCTATCTATCTAGGAAGCCTTCCCAGGCTTGCTTTCTGTTCCCACATCCACAGTCCACTTACCTTTTGCTTAGTAGTTAACCCACTAGACCATGAGGTCCCTGAGGGCAGGATCTGATGTGGTTAGTTTGTTTTCCTGGGCTTGGCATAGCACAGCTAGCTTCTAACAAATGCTGAATGGTTGAATGGTATGGAAGCACAGCAAGGGAGCTGCTCATTATGTCTGGGGAATGACTCACGGTAACAGGTGAGCTGTGTCTTTAAAAAAAAAAAAAACAATGCTTTTCAGGTAGGGAAGAAAGGAAATGGCATTCCAGACAGAATCATGTCCAAGGCTTAGAGGCACAAAAGAGCATGGGCTGCTTGGGGAGCAAGGGTTATGAAGTGCTTAGAACAGGTGTCATTGTTGTACAGCAGTCAGGGGGCTGAGTGTGACCTCAGAGGTCATCCAGTCCATCCCCCTGTCAGGCCATCAGCAGCTTTGATCGCCCACTGTGGGCAGAGCCCTGTCTTGGGGAGACCAGAGACCTGGAAGACCCAGCCCCTGCCCTCAAGGAGCTTTTTGTCTTGCCGGGGGAACCAAAGTCACAGCTGCACCAACTCCCGAAGAACCCTCTTCCCGAGCTGCCTGTCGCCAAGTGCAAGGTAGGGCGGTGCCACTCTGAGCCTGAGCGGCTGGTGAGTGAGGGCCATAAACCTAGGCAGGGACAGCAGACCCTAAAAGACCTTCTGGTTTTGGAAGGCTACAACTGTAAGCTTGATACTGGGAGAGAGGAAAGCTGGGGTTGTCATAGACAAAAGATGTACAATGTGTGGCAGGGAATCTGTAAAGGAGAGATGAACGAAACAAAGTTGAACAGTGTTATGAGGGTTAGCAGGTGGCCTTGAGTCTCCTTCACTGTGGCCAGTGCAAGCAAACATTTTTAGAGATCAGACAAGGCACTTACTAGAAGCCTTGACCTTGGAGCAAGATGACAACTCTGTGATTTTGTCTATTTACCTCTACTAGCAAAATGACAGTGATAACCCCAGTCTCTGCCTCCTGAGGTTATAAAGTTTAAGAGCAGTTTGCAAACTACAAGTCAATCTAAAGTACCATCATTTCCAGAGGAGGAAATGATGCAGCGAAGTTACCCTGGTTAATGTAAGGCTTGTGTGATAGGCTCCTGTCAGTCACAGAGAAACAGAGAAACTGAGTAAGCACAGTGGTATTTGGCAAGCATCTACTATGTGTCAGACACTGCTTTCTGTGTTTCACATGTCTTTTCCTCATTTAGTCTTCACAGTTACTTGAGGAGGAGATATCATTAGTTTCATTTACAGTTGAGAAAACTGAGATCCATAGAATTGTAATAATTTCCCTGAGATCACAGCCAGAAAGTGACAGAACCAAGATTAAGCTTTAGGCAGTGTGCAGAGGCCATTGTTCTTTCCTTCAGATTCTGAGACTGATGGCCTACTGCACTAAGAGGGTTACCGTGTTCTTTCCATTCTTGTAAGGTACATGTCCTTGAAGCTCTGGAAATCAGAATTCTCAGCCACCTGTCTTCTTCTGTCCTTTACTACTCTGTTGTCACTACTGGGGCCTATCTTTGGCCTCGAGATAGGCTTGGTGAGAATAAGAGGGTGGCTTGACAATTTCAGTGTTAGTAAAGCATGACCATGCATGCATGGAAAACTAAAAGTAATTCAAAATTAACTTGTTTTTGTTCTTGTTGTTGGTTTTTTGGTCATAGGTAGCATGTCCAAAGATGGAAATGTTTATTTTATGCTGGTTAAGTTTGATTAGATTACTCCTGACATCATACTTGCTATGAAAAAAAAAAAAACTCTAGTTCTGTTATTTGGCTTCTCAGCAATCCTATGAAAGAGATCTAGCCCCACTGAAGGCTTAGAAAAGCGAACCGAGCTTATTCCCAAATCATATAGGTGTAAGAAGGTAATGAAACTCAGGTTCTTCCAAGGGAGGTGTCCAGGAAGTGGGAAAGTGGGTGGTCAGGGTTCTGTCAGGATGAGCTAAGGAATGTTAGTTATGTATCTTGGAAAATAAATTCACTTAGTCAAAAATTTGGAGTTTTCCTGTCCAGAATCTGAGACTGATATAGATCCAGGAATATAAGATATAAATCACATCAGTATAGGAAATAATTTTAACCCTTAAGGGAACAGAGCCATTGGTTAGCCATTTGAAGCAGAAGAGAGTTGAGCATCCAGTAACTGGAAAAGAGGAACAAGGGAGAGAGGGACTGAATGTAATTACTTCTATTGCTTTTTAATGCTCTTTTATCAGTTAATAGGGGTGTAGAATGGTACCCACCTAATTGGGATTTGTATTCTGGAGACAGGTACTAACAGCCCAAGATTTAACATTTGATCTTAAAGAGTTAACCCTCTAAGTTCACCCAACTTAAACTCCTATAAGGAATCAAAGTTTAGACCTTTGCTATCCTGCTTTCTGAAAGGACAGAACAAAATGGTGGGGAAAGGCTATACATCTAGATCGGCAGAGACGTGAGATGAAACTTTAGTTCAGCTGTTTGCTATGTGGTCCAGAGTGATATAAGTGAGCCTCAGTTTTCTCATCTCTAAAATAAGTAAATCTTGTCATTGGCAGTTTGAAGATTAGGTGAGCTAATCTCTATATAGTAACAGTATGTCTGGTACTTTTGTTGATATTCAGTAAAGATAGCCTCTTATAGATCTAATGATGATTTCTTTGGTCTATTTCCCCAGCGAGTGGCATTAAGTCTTGAAGATGATGGACTGCCCTGAGGATGGGACCACCCACTTCGTGCCTCATGGAGTTCAGTCCTATGCACTACTCTCTCTGGATGGTGTGTGACTGGATGAATGTCATTTCTGTATATGGGTCTGTGTGAGTGTGTGTGTGTAACTTTTTTTAAATTTATGTTGCGGAAAGGTAACCACAAAGTTATGATGAACTGCAAACATCCAAAGGATGTGAAAGTTTTTATATGTATAATGTTTTATACACTTTTTAACTGGTTGCACTACCCATGAGAATTCACGGGACAGCTACTGCTGAGTGACTAACATGATGTACACAACCAAACGGGGGCCAATGGTACAAACTTTACTCATCATTTGAATACTGTATTTACACAGGATGTTTGATTTGAGGGCTTTTTTAGGTTTGAGAAGCTTGGTTTTTTGTAAATAAAATTATGCTTTGTGGCTATCCATCAACATAAGTATAAAAAGAAAGAACACATCAACTCCTTTCCCCATTTAGATTATTTATTAACATATTTCAAAAGTAAGATTAGCTCTATAAATAATTTAGAGAAGTGAGAGTATTTATTTTTGGTATGATTGGCCCACTGCACAGACTCTGTGTTTATGTGTGTATGTTTGTATGAGGAAAAAAATTTGTAGAGAAGAGGCACGCTTATGACTATTGTTCAAATACATAAAAACAAGAGTATTTTAAAACAGTCCACAAGAGGGGTATCTAGTTTTCAGAGACACCTTCAGAAACTTTGCTCAGAAAATAGATGCCACAGTTTGTGCAGACATGTGGTAGGAAAGGTAGATCTTTTCACCTCTGGCTACTCTGAGACCCTGGGGAGCCAGCGCAGAGCTTTTCAGGTCCTCCATGGCTATCATTACACCTACCTGGGCTTTCTGTTCTGTGGCTTAGGTCAGTATACAGATAGTACACACTGCCACAAGCCTCATGAACTCAAGATAGCAGAGCTCAGCTAGTCCTTCTGCAGTGGTTCTCAACTGTGGGCCGCGACCCCTCTGCAGGTCAAAAGACCCTTTCACAGGGATAGCCTAAGACCATGGGGAAAACAGATATTTATAACAGTAGCAAAATTTCATTTATGAAGTAGAAACAAAAGTAATGTTATAGTTGGGGGTCACCACAACATGAGGAACTGTATTAAAGGGTCTCAGCTTTAGGAAGGTTGAGAACCATTGCTCTAGAGCTAACTGAAGACATTTCTAGGATTCCCAAATTTACTATAAGGACTGGCTCGGACACTGAACCTCTGAGTCACTGCGAATGAGGACAAAGAGTTTGGGAAAGGTGTGATTACATGTTTCTCCATCCCCTTACTTTCTACCATTTTCTTAAGTAGGGGAAACATTAAAATAATAAACATGTCTCTTACCACTATATGTTCACATGGATAAAACTAAGTCCAAAAAGGTGACCACATCCAAAGTTATATTTTGGGGAAATACCATAAGAGATATTATAGCATATTGGGCATGTGTCCACATAAAGATTTGTTTTACTGCTTTATAAATAAAAGGAAAAACTCTGGGTATTTATACAGGTTTTTCTTCATTATGAATACCATCTTTATTTTTTCTGAGCTTTGGGGGTGGGGTGGGGATAAATGACATTTTCTGACTGTGGAATCCACTACTGGAAACATAATCCCATAGTCCCAGAAGGAATTCAGTCCCCACTAGCTTTTTCTTCCAAAGTATGGTTTTTCCATGACTCTGCTGTTCTGCCAATTCACTCTAGCTAAATGACCAAGGACAAGTACAACATGGAAGTATTTGGCTTAAGTGGGAGCAGACTGATGTCTAACTTTGATATACCTACAACTTGACACTTAAGAAAATGCCTCCCTGTTCCTACCCTCCAGCTGTCCCCAAACCAGTGAAGTTTCAATGTCTCAGCAGCTTGACACTCTGAATTTCCAGGCAGAACATCTGGAGTTCTGTCATCTTGTTCCAGAAGCTTACTCTAGGTCACTCATGTTTTCCTAACCTTTAAAAAACATGGATTAAAAAAAAAACATGGCTGAGTTCTAACTCTGACAACTTCTTTTGGTATGCATGTGTTGATGGTCCTAAGATATTCAGTGAATAAATGCGGCCGACTTCCATTCCAACGGTTTTAAGAACAGATGGCCGGCTCCTATGGTATTTACTCACCACTGTCCATTCAAGACGGAAAGGAAACCAGTTCAGACTGAAGAAAAATGGTGAAAGGGAAAGTATCAAAATTTACATAAACAAGCAGTTTTTTCTTTAATCTGCCTCCAAAGAGACTGAAATAGCAATAGGTATTTGATAATATGTGTAGTTTCTGAACTTCTAGTCAGACTCCAGCCTTCACCAAAGGTTGAAACAGTCTTGGAGTTCCAAAAGATAATTGAATTGACGACCTAGAAGCACCAAGTTTCCTGAATGTGCTACAGCTGCAGCCTGAAAGCCGAGACCTACAGTAAACAAACTGACAAATACAGGGAGGCAACAGATCAGAAGCAGTCTAAGGAGGCAAATCCACTTCCTCTGATCCTTGAAAACTTTGAGCCTCATTGTGAGGTGTAATTCAAATTTTCTGTTGCCTTTTGCTCCTGTGTATATGTATCCACAACCAATAACAGAAGGATGCTTAATGATAAAACAAGAGGACAGAAAATTCAACAAACTACTTATTAAAAAGAAGCCAGCCCAGTCCTTTTGTTCTCCCTTCTCCAGACGACAACTTTGGGCTCCCTGAACAGGGTATCAGACCTGCTTCCTCTCCCATGACTATCTGTCCAATGGATTGATAAAAGCATTAACAGAAATGCCTTCCTGAAACAAGAGTAAGTGTGTGTACACAGAGACAGGTTGAAATGGCTTCTGACTTCAAGGAGTAAAAATAATGAGATAAGTTGTTGTTTCTGCTTCCCCCCCTCCCCCCAGACAAGGTTTCTCTGTATAACAGCCCTGGCTGTCCTGGACTCGCTTTGTAGACCAGGCTGGCCTCGAACTCACAGAGATCCGCCTGCCTCTGCCTCCCAAGTGCTGGGATTAAAGGCATGCGCCACCATGCCCAGCTGAGATGAGATTTAAATTGATGGCAGTTAATAGTATTGAACTCTTATGTGTTTGAACATACTTATTCTCTAAAATTCTCCAGGCACTGCAAACATCAAAGGTCAGTTAAATGTTTTTTTTTTTACCCTTTCAGAGCTCACAGCAGTAGAAGATACATGTAGGCATAAAAAAATTGGGTCTTCATAGAAGTGACCCGAAGCCAAGTCTTAATTAAAAAGGCTGCTTCTGGCGGCAGAGACCCTGAGTTAAGACTGAGGTATGAATCAGCAGCAGGACTTTAAGGAACAACATGAAGTTCATTACACCTGGAAGAAAGAACTCAGAGAGTTGGCAAGAACTGAAAGTGGATGGAAAGACAACTTCAACATAAGCACTTTATAAACTAATTTCTGATGTAATTAGGCCGACATTTCTTTGGTGGTTTACTTTGGTGGTGTACAAGGCACCATGGAAAACTTACTGCCAGCACCTTGCAGCCTGGACCTTATTCTACCGCAAGCTCTCCCGTGGCCCCAGGGAAATGCTGACTGCTTTTTATTCATTTGAGTCAGATTTTGATGTGGTTCGTGAAAACTAATGTAAGGGCAGTGGAGTTTTCGGCAGAAGCATGCCATATTGTCAAGCGCCTTTTAGACTGTTTCACCTGTGAGAAAGAAAACACGATGATAACGAGACAGAATCTGGAGAGGGCACCCCAGTCGCAAGGCAGTCAGATGCTACTAGATGGAAAGAAAGCAATTCCAATCCTGCAGGACTGCAGAGACACACTTCCCGCCACACACTCACCATTTCACAAAACACCAGAATGTCAGCAGTTTCAAAATATATAATTTCCTTCCCCATAAATGCATGAAGATAGAGTGTCAAAGTCTCCTCACAGTATATTTTTAGGTATTTGGGAGTTTTCAGCATATGAAGAATGTAGAAGGTGGATGAAATTACAACTTCAAATTTTCAGTTAATTAAAGGAAGCTTTCATTCAGGCTGTGCACCATGTGCACAGTCTTAAGAATCAGCAGGAACTACAAACTTTGTGCTGTAAAAAAATGAATTTTTAAAAAGCTACCTGTATGAATATATATATACATATATATATTTAAAGACAAAGTTTTGATACTTTTTTTTTTTTTTACAAAAACTACGAGAAGACTGTATAAACCACAGGCTTTTAAAATAGCATTTTGTTCTATACAAGCTGTTAATGTTGAGGGGTAAGGTACTGGTTTGCAAACTCACACTATCCAAATGGACTTTCTTTTTTTTGGTTTTTCGAGACAGGGTTTCTCTGTGTAACTGGACTTGCTTTGTAGACCAGGCTGGCCTCGAACTCACAGAGATCCGCCTGCCTCTGCCTCCCAAGTGCTGGGATTAAAGGCGTGCGCCACCACGCCCGGCTCATCCAAATGGACTTTCTTGTTTGTGGTCCCACCCTCCAAATGATTGTATTTGGCATAACAGTAGGGCATGTAAGATGTTGGGTCACACTAACCATCTCTGCTCCTGCCATGTCATTCTGAATTCCATTACCTTCTGTGCTCAGTGCCTCAGGGATCCAGCTTCTTCCAGAGGCAGTGGGACTGAAGGAGGTGTGCAGCAGCATTTCACTAGCTGTACTGACATCATCTTGGTGAACTGAAAACCCAATGTGGACATTTGTAAAATAAGTGCGCTGTTTCTAGAGAGATTAAATTCATTTTTTAAAATCTGTTTTGTTTCATTGCGGTGCTTTGATGGGGGGAGGTATGAATTATCACTAATTAACCCCCTAATATATACCACATGTTTTGCACAAATCACCTCAACCTTGGAAATAACCCTGTAAAACACTACTTTCAGTATTATTCACTCCCATTTTTATAGAGAAATAGGTAAAGTCACTGTCCAAAGCCACACAGTACCCTTTAGTAGTTCTAAAGAGCGGTAGCCTGCATAGCACTCTCTGCCTAGATTTTCTTCCGACTTTTTATTAAGTACTCAGTACTTAATAAATACTTAGGTAGTATCTCTTCCAGGAAGCAACCCCCTGTCTCTGCCTGGGTTAGATAACTCCACGTTTCCATTATGGCTTTTGCTCACTTGTTTCTGACCTGCCACTTATTATCTAGCACCCCCCCCCACCCCATTCAAAATCTTGCAGACACCCTCAGTCCTTTCCCTGACCCCGGAGCAGTATTTAACATTAGGCCGCTTACTCATCTTGGAATACTCTCACCTTGGCTTCCACAACACCGTCTTCCTGGTCTTCTCCTCATAGGTTTGGCCACAGCATAGTCTCCTTTGCCTACCCTTTACGTTAAGGTATTCCATTTCAAATCCCCTCATTTCTCAGTTTGCATCATCACTACCCGCACATGGGTCATCCTCATATTACTACCCTCATAGTCTACTTTAACAACTACCTATCTCAATAGGTTATACTTCTGGGCTTTCTGTTTTCCAGTCTAGCTTACATGAAAGCCAAAGTGATCTTTGCTTTGTTCTTTTTGTTTTTTTGATACAGTCTCTTTTTTTTGTTTTGTTTTGTTTTTCGAGACAGGGTTTCTCTGTGTATCCTTGGCTGTCCTGGACTCACTTTGTAGACCAGGCTGGCCTCGAACTCACAAAGATCCGCCTGCCTCTGCCTCCCAAGTGCTGGGATTAAAGGCGTGCGCCACCACCGCCCTCTTTTTGTTTTTTTGAGACAGGATTTCTCTGTGTGACCTTGGCTGTCCTGGATTCACTTTGTAGACCAGGCTAGCTTGGAATTCACAGAGATCTGCCTGCCTCTGCCTCCTGAGTACTGAGATTAAAGGTGTGTGCCATCACACTCAGCCATTACAGACAGACAGCTGTGAACTGCCATGTGGGTGCTGGAATTTGAATCCAGGTCCTTTGGAAGAGCAGCTCTTAACCACTAAGCCATCCCTCCTGCCCCACAAAGTGATATTTCTAAAGTGCAGTAGGAGCTGGGCATGATGGTGACACACGCCTTTAATACCAGCACTCCAGAGGCAAAGGCAGGCAGATATCTGTGCTCAAGCCCAGCCTGGCCTACATAGTTCCAGGCCAGCCAGGGCTACACAATGAGACCCTGCTTCTAAAAACAAACCAGCCGGGCATGGTGGCACACCTTTAATCCCAGCACTTGGGAAGCAGAGGCAGGCAGATCTCTGTGAGTTCAAGGCCAGCCTGGTTTACAAAGCGAGGCCAAGACAGCCAGGGCTCTGTTAGAGAAACGCTGTCTCGAAACACCCCCCCCCCCCAAAAAAAAAAAAAACAACAAACCAGTGGCAGGTCTGGTAAAGATGTGTGTCAATCTTCTATAATCAGAGCTTTATTGTTTTTCCCTACTCAACCTTAAAATTCCCACAGCCAGAAAAGTTTCAGAGGTCAGCTTTGGCTCTTGAAAATGATCCTCAAGTGTAGTGGTCCCCATATTTGACTCACCTAGATTTTTATTTTGTTTTTTGTAAGAGGGTCTCACTTTGTAGTCCTGGCTGGCCTGAAACATAGAGCAGGCTGGGTTTAAATTCAGAGATCTACCCCACTCTGTCTCTAAACTTCTGGGATTAGAGGCATTGACCACCATGCCCAATCCTGACCTGGGTATTTTTTAGAGGTTTCAATGCAAATTGATTCCATCAGCTGCATGCAGTCAGGCTGAGAATCACTGCTAAAGGTGAGAATCCAACATCCATTTAGATGTCCATCCATACCACCTAACCTGGACATCAGTGGGCCTGGAAGACAGGAGAGGTGAAAGGCAACTTGTTCTTAAGTGGTGACACTTTGGAAGGTGGGGGAGGGGGGGTGTCACAAGTTGCAGGTCAGCCTGGGCCACCCAGAGAAACCCTGTCTCGAAAAACCTAAAAAAAAAAACAGTAAAGCCAACTTTATTTTTGAGACAGGATTTTAGTGTCCAACCGATGGTCTCGAACTCGTGACCCATCTGGGTTATGCCCTTGAGAGCTAGACCATAGGCACTGGCAACTATACTACCCCCTCAAAGCCAACTCCTGATTCATACACTGCGGGGTGGAAGAGGGGGAGCAGCGTGCTTATAGCTGGGCGAATCATTTTGTCCCATTTTGCTGGGGAGACCCACCTGGGTTCAGTGTGAATAGCCTCGCTCGGCTCCCTTGGGTCCTTAAACTGAGGTTGGGCCTGACTGGACTCTAGCGCGCTGTGCTGGGCCTAAAATCCATTCGTCAAGACCTCCAAATGCAATTGGAGAAGCCCAGGCCCTTCCAGAACCCTTCACTTCCGGCGAGAGGCGTGGTGGTGATCTTGATCTCGCCTCAGGACGAGGGGGCGTGGTAATCTCGCCCCCCGCCTCCGGAGAGTTAGAAACTGTTAAACGTCGCTGAGGTTTGACGTCATTTCCGCGCTACTACTATATCACTGTGGGCGCAGACGGTGGCAGTGTGGACTGTTCCTAAAGTTCGGTCGTGATTCTCCTTTGCAAGCCATGGAAAGTGACTTTTACCTGCGTTACTACGTGGGTCACAAAGGCAAGTTCGGTCATGAGTTCCTGGAGTTTGAGTTCCGACCTGACGGTAAGAGCGGCCTCTCGCCTGCAGGGAGCGGGACCGGACCTGGGGGAGGGCGGAGGAGAAGGAAGGGTCTGAGACCGGTGAGAACCTGCTTCACTGGTTCTTTCTGTTTATACGCTGGAGCTTCTCGGTAACTTTTTAAAAAGCCAGATTGCTTATATTTCAGCAAAGATGGATTGAATGTCCATTTTATGCCGGGCTGTGTTCCCCTCTGGGGACAGAGCAACAAAGATAAATTTCCGCTCTCGTGGAATGTGTTTCAGTGCTGAAAGAAACCCCAAACAGCGATCTGTAGTGAGGAGTGACCAGAAAATAGCGTCGCTTTTAGAGAGCACTGTGAAGAGTGGGTATTTGAGTTAAGCCGTAATTGAAAAGGGACCAAATTTTCTTAAAATTTTATTTATTTATTTGTTTGTTTATGGTTTTTCTAGACAGGGTTTCTCTGTGTATCTCTGGGTGTCCTGGACTCACTTTGTAGACCAGGCTAACCTTGAACTCACAGAGATCCGCCTGCCTCTGCCTCCCAAGTGCACCACCACGCTCGGCTTTTTTGGGATCAATTTTTGAAGTTCAGCAAGAAAGACATTCTATAGGAGTAGCACGTGTCAGAGTCATAGGACAGCAAAGAACCAGGCATTTCTCAGGAGGCCATTGGGATGACTGAAGGGTAATAGAGAATTCTAAGGACAATAGTAGGAGATGGTACTAGGTAGGAGCCTAGCTAGCTATGTAGGTGTTTATAGGCCATGAACAGTCCAACAGGAAACAACTTAAAACTTTTAAAGAGAAAAGATGTGGTCTGTTTTTTAAGAAATATCCTGACTCTTGGACATGAATGATGGTTGTCAGGACAGAAGAGATGGTAGAAGAAAAGGATTTAGGATTGAACTTAACTTATTCATAATATTTTGGGGAGGTTGCAGTGTGGTAAAGAATCAGAGACGATTCTCTGACTCCAATCGTTTCCTGTTCAGATGGACAAGAAAATGTAGCAATGGGCCTGTATAATTGCATTACTCTAGTTTTCTGATCCTGACAACAGCTTCCCTCTACCTTCCTGACAAAATTCAAACCCGTACCATGGCATACAGCCAAGCCAAGTACCTCCGTCCGTTTTCATCCACGGACCTACAACTCTAACCACACACTTATAATCAAACTACTTTGTTTCTCCATGTAGCATCTCATGCACTTTTTAGTTTTCAGTCTCTTTGCTGTGAATTCTATCCAAACACCATCTTGTCTTTTCTTGGTCCCTTAACCCTACACTTTACTGTACATTCTCTCATCACCCACCCACCCAAAGTCACTTTATCCTTGAAACTGCTCAGACCTTCAGCCTAAACTAGGTGTTGCTTCTCTCCAGTTTCCTCTGTTTCTTTCTACCATAACACCTAATACACTGTGGAGTTTTTTGTTTTGGTTTGGTTTTTGAGACAGGGTTTCTGTGTGGAGTCCTGGCTCTCCTAGGACTCTCTGTAGACCAGGCTGGCCTCAAACTCACAGAGCTCCACCTGCCTCTGCCTCCCAAGTGCTGGGATTAAAGCACCATGCCCGGCTGCCCAGTTTGTTTCTTTGTGATTTTTTTTTTTTTGTAATCATCTTCATCCTAACTATATGCCCAGAATAGCCTAGTAGCTATACATATACACAAAAGGCCTAATGAACCAAATGTGCTCAGTTTAAAAATGCAGAAACAAATTAGTGTCAAAAGACCACATGGGAGTGAGTGAGTGAGTGTGTGTGTGTATGCATGTACAGCTTCCTTAGTTTTCAAAATACTTTCACAACCCAGCTGAGCATAAGCATATTCTCTGTGCAGGTAAGACAGCAATTAAAATTCCCGTGTACAGCTGAGGACACTAACCTACAGAAAAGCTGTTTGCCATAGTCAAAGAGACTACCTGTGTTCTTTTTAGAGTAGCCTTTGGCTGAACTCTAGTTCAGTGTCAGGCGGATCTTCTTCAGTTGTTCAGTCGTTTAAAGTAAGCCAAAGAAAGAGACTAGTATCACAGCTGTGACGTGGGTTGAAAATTGGATATAGTTTAGGAAAAGCTGATATTCTTAGAAGGCTAATGATGCTTTGTTCATGTTTTTTTATACATTGCATTCATTTTTTTTTTTTACTCCCACAGGAAAATTGCGATACGCCAACAACAGTAATTACAAAAATGATGTCATGATCAGAAAAGAGGTATGAGCCTTTCCTTCATTGCAAGCTATCTTTGTTTTACATTGTTTATGCTCTTTAGCACTAGAGAAAGATGAAGAGTAGAAAAGGAAGCACTTCTAAACAGTGAGATTATTTATCAGGTCTTTAGTTTGCTTGCTTATTTATTTCTTTATTTGTAACAGTGCTGAATCAATAGCTAGTAAGTGTTTGAAGTCTGTGTCCAGGTTTGAGCCATCAGTCTGCTCTATGACCACGTGACCTTAGACAATCTCTCGGGCTGAACATGGTCTCTATTTTTTCATCTGCAAAATGAGGCATAATAAAACCTGCCTTCCATTCCCAAGTGCTATGATAGAATTAAATATTTTTACAGTGCTTGATACAGCTCCTAGTGCATAGATAGACTATGAAGAGAGCATTGAGTTTGCTTCTAAAGGGAATGGGGAAAGTCTTTAAATACAGGCTGATGCACTAGGAATTTTACATATATGTATGTTCTTTAATGGTGATTATAAAAGCCCATGTGACAGACTATTCAGCTGCATTTACATATAGGAAAATGATGGCCCAGGTATCAAGTGTGAAGCTTGTTCAAAGTTACTCTTGCTTCTAAGAGATAATGGTGGAAATCTGCGCATCTCCATATCTCAATAAAATTCATGTATTACATTTTGCTGTGATTTCTACCACTTAAGCTTCATCAAAACTACTGTTTCCTTTTAATCACTCTGTCACGATTAAAAATAGTGTATCTTCAAACTATTTAGCAGTTAATTTTATACCAAGTCAGCATCATATCTTCTCTGTTTTTGCATGAGCTAGTGTGTTCCTCAAAAGCATGCTATATAACTAAGACTAGCTAGGATGGGCTCAGCTGACAGAGTGTTTGTCTTCTTGAAGCCCTGACTGTGTCCGTAGCACTACAGAAGCTGATTGTGATAGTACATGTCTCTAATCTCAGCACTGGGGAGGTGAAAGCAAGAAGATTAGAAGTTTAAGATCAGCCGGGCGTAGTGGCGCACGCCTTTAATCCCAGCACTCGGGAGGCAGAGGCAGGCGGATCTCTGTGAGTTCGAGGCCAGCCTGGTCTACAAAGCAAGTCCAGGACAGCCAGGGCTACACAGAGAAACCCTGTCTCGAAAAACCAAAAACAAAACAAAACAAAAAAAACCAGAAGTTTAAGATCATCCTTGGCTATATAAAGTGTTCAAGTCCAGTCTAAGCTATATAAAACCTTATCTTAGCCAGGCATGGTGGCTCACACCTTTAGTCCCAGCACTTGGGAGGCAGAGGCAGGCAGATCTCTGTGAGTCGAGGCCAATGTGAGACCAGGAGGCTCTCTAGGAGACTGTCTACAAAGAGAGTCCAGGACAGCCAAGGGCTTTATTGCACAGGGAAACCCTGTCTCAAAAAACAAAAAACCTTATCTTTAAAAAATAGGATGTAGGGGGCTGGAGAGATGGCTCAGCGGTTAAGAGCACTGGCTGCTCTTCCAGAGGTCATGAGTTCAATTCCGAGCAACCACATGGTGGCTCATAACCATCCATAATGTAATCTGGTGCCCTCTTCTGGCCTGCAGATATACCTGCAGACAGAACACTGTACACATAATAAATAAATCTTTAAAAAAAAAAAAATAGGATGTAGCTGGGCAGTGACGGCACACGCCTTTAATCCCAGCACTAGGAAGACAGAGGCAGGTGGATCTCTGAGTTCGAGGCCAGCTTGGTCTACAAAGTGAATTCTAGCGCAGTCAGAGCTTTCAATCAGAGAAGCCCTGTCTCAAACAAAACAAAAAAAGGTAGGATGTATTAGTCTCCTTTAACCTATAACAATATATCTGACAAAGGCTATTGAAAGATTATTGCCAGGAATGATGATACATGAGCCTACAGTCTCAGGACTTTGGAGGTGAAGGCAAGAGGATTAGAAATTCAAATTCATAGTAACTTTGAAGCCACAAAGAAGAGATTATTTAGCTCATCATTCTGGAGGTTCAGAATCCAAACATCACTGCAGTAGTAGGAATGTGTATGTGGCCATGCAATGACCTCAAACCAGGAGAGTGAGACAGAAACAGATCCTGAAGTCCCACAATTCCTCTGATGATATGCTTCAATGATTTAAAGACCAACATCCAATTCCAGTCTCTTCAAGGCCCATACCCATTCCATAGTACCACCCTGAGAACCAAACCTTTAGTTGGTTGGGGTTGGGAAGGACACACTGAAATCATGTCCAAGTCACACCATAGAGGCGTATCTCAGTCCAGTTGTACTGCTATATTAAAATACTATAGACTAAGTGGTAGCTTGTGCCTTTTAAAATCCCAGCATTTGGGAGGCAAAGGCAGGTGGATCTTTATGAGTTCAAGACCAGCCTGGTCTATAAAGTGAGTTCCAGGACAGCCAGGGCTACACAAAAAACCCTGTCTCAAAAAAACAAAACAAGGGGCTAGAATGATGGCTCAGAGATTAAGAGCACAGGCTGTTGTTGGCTGTTCTTCTAGAAGTCCTGAGTTCAATCCCCAACAATCACTCAGTGGCTCATAACCATCTATAATAAGATCTGGTGCCCTCTTCTGGCCTGCAGGCCTACATACTTCAATACATAATATTGTATAAATATTAAATAAATAAATACAAAAACAAAACAAAAATACCTAATACAGGGTAATGCATAAAAAATAATTAACCTTTCAGTGAATTCCAAGAGTGTCAGGTTTGGTGTGTGGTGAGGACCCAATGTGTTCTATATGGTGTCTTATTACTGTAGCTTTCCAAAACAAGCTTTGTTCACATGACAAAGGAGCAAAAGGGGCCCTTGAATCCTCTGTCCTTGTGACCTAATCTTGTACTAAAGGCCGTACCTCTCACTATTCTCATATTTGGAAATATGTTTCAACGTAATTTGGAGGGACATAAATTAAAACCACAGCAGAGAGATTTATGTGAACAGGATGTGCCAACAGGTACTTTTGATCCTGACCCTCCATATGGTGGTGTCAGAAACATCTTCAGGAGCAATTGTTTGTATCTTCCATTACTTTCAGAGTTAGAATGTTGTTGGGGTATGGTGGTTTGAATGAGAATGGCCCTTACAGGCTCATATATTTTAAACTTGATTTCAGGCTTATGTACATAAAAGTGTGATGGAAGAATTAAAAAGAATTATTGATGACAGTGAAATCACCAAAGAAGATGATGCTCTGTGGCCCCCTCCTGACCGAGTAGGCCGGCAGGTAAGTGCTTTATTGACTGTGCTTGTCCTCACAGAGAAGATGAGGACCAGTGCTCTATGGGGAGGAGGGAGCCCTACATGAAACAGACTAGGAGTGCCCAGTTGTAGGAAATCATTAATTCCATGTTGGTGCTGGGGATGGAACTCAGGTCCTGGAAAGGCAACCAGCATTCTTAACCACTGAGCCAGCTTTCCTGTCTTATATTACCATTTAGAAAACTCAAAAATAGGGCTGGAGAGATGGCTCAGCTGTTGAGAGCACTGTTTGCTCTTCCAGAGGTCTGGAATTCAATTCCCAGCAACCACCTGGTGGTTTACAACCATCTATACTGGAATCTGTTGCCCTCTTCTGGCATGAAGGGGTACACACAGATAGAGCTCTCATATATGTAAAATAAATCTAAATCTTTAGAAAAAAGAAAACTCAAAAATAAAATTGACTGCTACTATTCTACTCCAGACTTCTGGTTTATGTGTTTCTCCTGTCTTGTATAGTCCTATGTTTCTATCATAGAGTCAAGGGGGTCTTTTAAAATGTAAATTGTGCTGCGCTTGGGGACACATGTCTCTGATCTCAGCACTTGGGAAACAGAGGCTGGTGATCTCTGTGGATTCTAGGCCAGCCAAAGGTATGCAGTAAGACCCATCTCACCACCCACCAACAAAACCAACTTCTTTTGCCTTAAAGGAAAAGATTTGGTTTGGGGTTTGTTTTGTTTTTTGCTTGTTTGTTTTTGTTTTCAAGACAGGGTTTCTCTGTAGCTCTGGCTGTCCTGGAACTCACTCTAGACCAGACTGGCCTCGAACTCAGAGATCTGCCTGCCTCTGCCTTCCAAGTGCTGGGACTATAAAAGTGTATACCACCACCACCTAGCTAAGGAAAAGATTTGTAAATCTGATTCCATTAAGCTTAAAATTTAACTGGGCAGTGGTGGCGCACACCTTTAATCCCAGCACTCAGGAAGCAGAGGCAGGTGGGACTCTGTGAATGAGGCAAGTCTGGCCTACAGAGAAAGTTCTAGGATAGCCAAGGCTATACAGAGAAACCCTGTCTCAAAAACAAAAGGAACCCTTAAAACTTGTTTGTTGAGATTCATCAAAATAAAGTTGAAACAAGCCACTGGATGAAGATAACTTATAAAATATATCTGACAAGGAGTTTCTATCCAGAATATAAAAAGAACTGTAGACCAGTGAAAATATAAAATGTTACAAAGGTTATAAGTAGACAGTTTATAGACTCATAGAGTGGCCAGTAAACATGGAAAATATTTACAGGATTTTTAACCTGTAAAAATTAGGACAACACATTTTTAAAAGATGGGTCTTATGGTGTCTTCAAATGGATAGATGAGTTGGTACATGCTGGCATGGCATGAACAAAGTATCCATGTGACCACATTAGGGAACCATCAGGATAGGAGCTGGCAGAGCAGAAAATACTTCTGGTGGGTCTGGGGTTTTAACCCTAGACTAGAACAAATGTTTACTGTGAGTTTAGCCCCAACACCTAGAACATTCATTTATAGTAACACAACTTGGGAATTTAAGTCGGTCTCAGTAAAGAAATAGAATATTCAAAGCATTTAAGTGTTGAGTAGCTCAACATGGATAAATCTTAGAAACAATATTGAATGAAAAAAAATATACATGTGTGGTATGACCATTTATTTTAGAAGTATGCTTCTAAATCTTAAAAAGCAAGTGGAAGGAATACTTTCCAGTTTGGGGAGATACCAGAGAATGGAGTGGGAGACAGGCATTAACCTGTGGGTTTTTAAAGAAGATGGAATGGAGCAGAAAGATGGATCAGTGGATAAGGATCCACACCTGGCAGCTTGAATGCAGTCTCCATAACACATATGGTGTAAGGGAAGAACTCCCACAAGTTGTCCTCTGACATCCCCAAATGTGCTCTGAGAGGCATGCCTGCATGCATACGTCACACACATCCCAAATAAATAAATATTTGAAAAGAAGAACGAGGGCTGGAGAGATGGCTTGGTGGATAAAGAGTTTGTCATGCAAGCATGAGGAACAGAGTTTGGATGTGCTTGATGAATGAACTAGTACTGCCTGACTTTGATTTTTTTTTTTTTAATGTTTTTAGGAGCTTGAAATTGTCATTGGAGATGAACACATTTCTTTTACAACATCAAAAATTGGTTCCCTTATTGACGTCAACCAGTCCAAGTAAGCACAGATGACATATCTAGTTGTGTCTGTTGGACATTGAAAGTTTCAGCCAAATGGGGTCAGCATAGAATGATGTGGTGCAGACACAGCAGAAGTGGACCGTGCGGTCCTCATTCATAGAGGCTCCAGGTTACAGTTGTTCAGTATTATGGGTGGTTGGTTCCAGGAATTTTGGTACCAGAGTCTTTGAATGCTCTACTATCTTATATAAAATAGTGTCATGTTTGCATAGAACCTGGATGCTTTCCATACACTTTAAATAATTTTGGTACCAGAGTCTTTGAATGCTCAACTACCTTATATAAAAGTGTCATGTTTGCATAGAACTTAAAAGCTTTCCATACACTTTAAATCACCTTTATGAAGCCACATTCTGTGTAAATAGCTGTAGTAATGTATCATTTAGGAAATAATTACAAGAGAAAACATCTAAACTTACATGTGAACATTATGAGTTGGAAACCTTATAAAGCTTACTATCTCCTGCACTCCTGGCTGGACCTACAGATGTAGAGCTTATGGATTCAAAAGGTTGCTTCTGCCGGGCGTGGTGGCGCACGCCTTTAATCCCAGCACTTGGGAGGCAGAGGCAGGCTGATCATTGTGAATTCGAGGCCAGCCTGGTCTACAAAGTGAGTCCAGGACAGCCAGAGCGGTTACACAGAGAAACCCTGTCTCGAAAAACAAAAAAAAAAAAAAAAAAAAGGTTGCTTCTAACTTGGTGGTGGTTCATTCAGTCACTGCTTCTCAGTGACATGGAGGAATGCATAGTAACAACCGGAAGAGAAAATGAAAGAAGGCCAAAGAATTATTGTTCACTGAGTGAACATCTTTGTGTGTTGACTGTTTAGAGTAGCCCATCTTAGTCTTGGTGAAACTTGAAATCTTGTATCTAAATTTAAATATTCATGTTGTCAGTGGTGTGAATTATAACACTGGGTTGTGAATCTGTTTGCTATAAAGAATTCTTAGGAGCCGGGCGTGATGGCGCACGCCTTTAATCCCAGCACTTGGGAGGCAGAGGCAGGTGGATTTCTGAGTTTGAGGCCAGCCTGGTCTACAAAGCAAGTCCAGGACAGCCAGGGCTGTTACACAGAGAAACCCTGTCTCGAAAAACCAAAAAAAAAAAAAAGAATTCTTAGAATTTGGCAGGCTCTTTGGTTTCCATGGTTTGAGGGTTTGGGGCTATGACCAATATTAAGTAAATGTTGGACATATTTATTTTTGGTTAGTCTCCCTGATCTTAGCTAATGATGCCACAGTAATCTTCAACTTGTTGGTCCTGCTTACTCCTTTCCAATTTTTTTTCCAATTCTAAAGTAATAGGTGGTTATTGTAAAAAATACAGGAAATACAGAAAAACAGTAAGGAAAAGTTCTTTCATAACATCTTTTTTTGGTTTTAGAAAGACTCTTACTATATAGCCATGGCTGGCCTGCAATTCAGCTTTGCAGATCAGGCTGCCCTTGAACTTTGAGAAGCCTCCTGCCTTTTCTTCTTGAGTGTTGAAATATAAGCATGTGTGGCTCCTGTGCCTAGCTATTGCTAATATCTTTTTTTTTTTTTTTTTTGGTTTTTCGAGACAGGGTTTCTCTGAATATCTCTGGCTGTCCTAGACTCGCTTTGTAGACCAGGCTGGCCTTGAACTCACAAAGATCCGCCTGCCTCTGCCTCCCAAGTGCTGGGATTAAAGGCGTGCGCCACCACCGCCCGGCTAATTGCTAATATCTTGACATGTAATTTCTTAGTCTTTTTCGCCCCTATGGATTAGAAAATACACAGGAGCAAGGCATAGTGGTGCATGCTTGTACTCTCAAATACTTAGGAAGTAGCACAGGAATCTCATGAGCCATCCTGGTCTATATAACAAGACTCAGTCTCAAAAACAAAACAAGTTTTAACCCCCTCACTCTATACTGGGGCTGGGAGTGGGGCTTTTTGTTTTGTTTGTGGTGCTGGGAACTGAAATTGAACATGGTGAGAGCCTTGCATGTGTTAGGCCACTGACCTGCATTTCCAGCGCTATATACAGTTGGGGTTTTTTAAGCACGAGACAAAATCTGTTTAAGAAATCATAATTTTTTCCCTTTGATTTTAAGTATTTTCACAGTAAGAACAACATGCCTAAATGGCTTCATAATACTCTATTTTAATAATTAACCCTTACCTTCTTAATGGTCGTGTGCTTCCTCAAAGTAGTACTGTAAATAGCTTCATAAGGAACATTTTTGTAGTAGTTGGGGCTATTAATGTTTTGTATTTGCCAATTTTTCTCTGCTTCTTAAACATTTTGCTTTTCTTTTGTATTTTAGGGATCCAGAAGGCTTACGAGTGTTTTATTATCTTGTCCAGGACCTGAAATGTTTAGTCTTCAGTCTTATTGGATTACACTTCAAGATTAAACCAATCTAGATTGAATATTGTGGACACAAGGGGGGGTGGGAGTTTTTAGTTACTATAATTAGGACTTTTTTCTGTACATTGGGGCAATTTTTATAAATAAATGGTGATCTTTAATAAATGTGATAACATCTGAGGTTTTTTGTTATTTTTCTAAACACCTGAATTGTGAAATATGTAAAAATACATTCTGTGGGAAATGACAAAGGAAAGGAAAAAAAAACTCTAAGCAGCTGTCTAAAAACCACCATTTTACAGGAAATAATGGGGAAAGTTTGAAAATAAAATGAGAGCCAAGGAGGCTGTTCTGGCAGTAAAACCATGTGGTCTGAATAGGATAGCCCCATAGACTTGTGCTCGGCTCAGAGGAACTGGCACTATTAGGATGGCCTTGTTGGAGGAAGTGTGTCCCTGTGGGGCGGAATTTGAGGTCTCATATGCTCAGGCTATGCCCAGTGTGACAGTCTCCTGCTGCCTCCTGATCAAGATATAGAACTGTCAGCCTCACCATGCTTGCCTGCACTCCTGCTGTCATAATGGACTAAACTGAACTCTGAAACTAAGTCAGCCCCAATTAAATGTTTTCCTTTATAAGGGTTGTTGTGGTCATGGTGTCTCTTCACAACAATAAAACCTGAACTAACACTGCATAATCCTGACATGAAAACCACCATCCAAATCCCTGAGACCTACATAGGCTACCTAGCCAGGACTAAGCCACCCAGCAGCAGAAAGAGACAGTGCCTCATCAAGGTGGAAGCAAGAACTGACAGACTCAGAACTTCCACACTTGTGCTGTGCCATGGGCATGTGCTACTGCACACACAAATGTACTAAATGGGGGCTGGAGAGATGGCTCAGCAGTTAAGAGCACTGGCTGTTCTTCCAAAGGACCTGGGTTCAAGTCCCAGCACCCACATGGCAGTTCACAGCTGTCTGTAATTGCCAGGCCTGGTGGCACACGCCTTTAATCCCAGCACTTGGGAGGCAGAGGCAGGCCTGGTCTACAAAGCAAGTCCAGGACAGCCAGAGCTGTTACACAGAGAAACGCTGTCTCGAAAAAACAAAACAAAACAAAAAAAACCCAACCAAACTAAATGGTTTTTTCAATACAATGAAAGGTGGGAATCATGTTAGCAGTATTCAAAGGAAATTCCACGAAAAGTTTGCCCGGATTTTGTTTTGACAAAAAGCCTACCCCTTGCTGCCCAGGAAGAACTTGGCTTTGAACTTGGGATCAGTCTCCTAAGTGCTAGGATTACAGGAAGGTACCACTATATCCAGTTCAACTTGGATTCTTTTTTTTTTTTTTTGAGACAGGGTTTCTCTGTGTAGCCTTGGCTGTCCTAGACTGGCTTTGTAGACCAGGCTGGCCTCGAACTCACAGAGATCCGCCTGCCTCTGCCTCCCGAGTGCTGGGATTAAAGGCGTGCGCCACTACGCTCGGCTTCAACTTGGATTCTTAAATAAATTCCAGGGGAAATGGGAACCTGAAAATTTATAAGACAAATTAATTATTGGAGTAATAGCACAGTAGCATAGTAAAGCACCTGCCTCATGTTCAGGAGGCCTTGCATTAAATTTCTGTCAAGGTAGACAGAATAATGCAACGTTTGACCCTAAGAGGGTCATGATAAAAAGCTGTAAGGTTGACACCATTAAAGAAATTTTATCGCCGGGTGGTGGTGGCGCACGCCTTTAATCCCAGCACTTGGGAGGCAGAGGCAGGCGGATTTTTGTGAGTTCGAGGCCAGCCTGGTCTACAAAGCGAGTCCAGGACAGCCAGAGATATTCAGAGAAACCCTGTCTCGAAAAACCAAAAAAAAAAAAATTTTATCATTGCCTGTTGGGTTTACATATTGTGTGTAAGACTGGGCTTTGCACATACTAAGCAAGAACTCCACCATCAAGCTACATTTCTAACTGGGTAATGTTAGCTTCTTAGGCATGATTATTGTGGTAGGATTTTAATTTTTACAGATCCTTTATTTCAATATGGAGGAAAACTGTTCAGTAGGTACTTTCTCTTGTACCTAAGTTACATAAATTTCATGGCTTTAGGCAAATAGCTGATTAGACCAGAGGAAATGGGACTTCATAGGTTTCATCTGACTGAAGGGACATGATGAGCATAAATACACATCCTTAGAGACATTCCAACCTGAGACAAGGTCCTATTCGTTCTCAGACTTTTCATGCTCAACTCTGCCTGCTTCAAGTTTGGGATATCATTTGTAATACTGAGCTATTTTGAGGCCAGTCTGCTGGTGTCAAAAAACAAAAAACGCTGAGCTATCTCCCCACTT
This sequence comes from Lophiomys imhausi, assembly GCA_907164525.1. NCBI lineage: Eukaryota > Metazoa > Chordata > Mammalia > Rodentia > Muridae > Lophiomys > Lophiomys imhausi. The sequence goes on from CAJQZJ010005020.1 coordinate 6,568,084, forward strand.
ACTCGAGTGGCTTTTTTTTTTGGTTGTTGTTTTTGTTTTTCAAGACAGGGTTTCTCTGTGTAATAGTCCTGAGTGTCCTGGACTCACTTTGTAGACTAGGCTGGCCTCGAACCCACAGAGATCCGCCTGCCTCTGCCTCCCGAGCCCTCCCGAGCGCTGAGATTAAAGGCATAAACCACCAGGCCCGGCTCAAGCACATAAAATGAAAAAAGTAGATCATAAAAAAGTCAAGTGGGACGTATTTTCGAATGTTGATGCCCACGGCTCCTGCAGTGTCGGAAAATAAATGATAGACCAAGATGGTGGGAAGAGCCGGCTGTATTCAGTCATAGGGCCACGAAAAAGACACAGGATAGCCTGTGGGAAAGAACGCAGCATCAGGTCTAACATGTAGACCGAGTGAGCAGTTTAGAGGAGGTCGAGTATCACAAATCTGCGAGGTTGCAACATAATCTGAGAAGCCTCGCGACCAAGGGGCAGTAAAAAATCGGAAAGTGAACCGAGGGCCTTGAGAGGTCTGGCAGAGGTTTCGAGCCGTACTATGTTGCTTGCTTAGTGATAGCACGAATTGAGAACCAGAAACTCTCTGGCATTAGCGATTCTACGGGTTCCAGCGCGTGGACATAACCAGGAGAGCCGGGCGGGCAGGTTACAGCGGAACAAGCTAGAGGCCGCCAGCCTACCCCGCCCGCCAACTCCCTGCACCCGCCCACCCGCACTGAGGCTGCGCGGCGGCGGCGGCGCCAGCCTTTTACGACGGGCCGGAAAGCAGCTCTCTCAGCGGCAGAACGTGGACCAGGCAGCTATGGGGGTAAGGGGAGGCGATTCGCCACCGGGACGTCCGGAAGCCGAGTTAGAAGTGGGGCGGAGGTGGCGATGACCTGAGAATCGCGAGCTCACGCCAGGAGGGAGTGAAGGGAGCGGGCTCGCCTTGAGGCCCGGGAGGCCGGGCTTGAGCTGGGAGGGGCGGAGTGGGGCGTGGCCCGCAGCTGAGCAGGCGCAGCCATGCATCCAGCCTGTACCGCCCTCTTCCCAGAAAATCGCGCTGCAGTTCAAAGCCACGCTGGAGAACGTCACAAACCTTCGGCCAGTGGGCGAGGACTTCCGGTGGTACCTGAAGGTGTGACGGAAGGCGGATCCCTCCTAGGAAAGGGAGGAGCTTCGGGAGGCAGTGGGCGACTTAGGACCCAGGGTCAAACCACGATCTGAGTATAGAACTGGGAGCTTTTCTGTTCCACTGGGTCCGAGGTAGTTAACCAGGTATATAAGCGGGTTTTTCAGGATGGAATTTTAGATTTTATTTTTATTGATTAAACATTAGTCTTAAGTAATCTAGGCTGGCTTTGAGCTCTTTACTTTGAACCCCTGATCTTCCTGCCTTCACCATCTGAGTGCTTGGATAGCAGATGTGCGTCCTCCTTACACGGTGGAGCTTTCTCTTTTTTCCCCTCTTCAGTTCTGGGGATATATCCGAATCTAGGGCCGCACGGTAGCACTCTCCTATGTAATCTCTCCAGCTCTTGGTTTGTAAACATAACACTGAACAAAATTTATTTGAAGAGACCTTGTGATTACTTAATAAGGTTATTAAGTAATTACTGAATTATTACTTAATTCAACTCACCTTGTTTTATTTTCTGGCTTTACTTATTGTGAAAGTTGATCACCCTTTGTTTTCACACAGTACTAATAAACCCAGTAGGTACTCTGTCTATATGATCTGTAGAGGTTCAAACAGTGTGAGGCTCTTCATTGTCCCAGATTCTGCTTCAGTCTACTAGTCTATCCCAGTGACTCACAAAGCCAGCCTTGTGTTTCAGGAAGCCATAACTGATCACTTTTATTTCCATTCCCCCACCTCAGTACTAGACAAGTGCTCTACTGTTGCACCCACAGCTTCTGTATTCCAGGGCTCATTTGAAGGATGAACTTCTTTGACTTGAAGAAACACAGAATAATGAGACATAAAAGAGTAACAAAATGATGGATGTTTAACCCCAACACTCTTAGGATCCTAAGCACAAAGCTCCTAACCAGACAGTTCCTGGACCTATGACTTGGATTCCCCTGCCAAATGGCAGAGATTTTAGAGGAGGGTAGGAATGACAGCATCAGAAATAACTTGTTCCTTGCCTGGAGATAAGTCTGCTTATGTCCTCATTATCTCTTCATTGAGGCTGGTTGTAGGGTGAGGTAAGACTCATCCAGAAGATAGGCTATATTAGGCACAGTGACACTTGTAATCCCAGTACTCTGAAAGCACAGGCAGGAAGATCTCAGGTTCAAAAACTGTTTGGGCCAGGCATGGTGACACAGACCTTTAATCCCAGTACTCAGGAGGCAGAGGCAGGTGGATCCCTATGAGTTCAAGGATAGCCTGGCCTACAAAAGTCAGACTAGGACAGTCAGGGCTGTTATACTGAGAAATCCTGTGTCAAAAAAACAGTTTGGGCTGTGTAGTCTGAGCCTATCTAAAATAAATAAATGGGAGAAAGTATTAGGTTATGAGCCTGCCTTACACTATACTTACCCTTCCCATAGTATCTTTTCAACTAAGCCAGCTCCTCAGCTAACACTCTTTTTCTCCCCCAAGATGAAATGTGGCAACTGTGGTGAGATTTCAGAGAAGTGGCAGTATATCCGGCTGATGGTAATAGTCCCTACCACATACATGCAAATACCCCTGGGCAGAGATTTGGAGAAACTGACCTTCATCTCTCTTTCCTTTGAACATTTTTGGGGAGGCGGGGGTTGAGAGGGCAAGCACCAATGTGACCAGCACTGGGAACAATAGGCATCTTTGGGATATGAAGCAGAGTTTAAAATAGAGGGACCTTTTCCTCAACCACAAGAAGACTGCTTAGGATTCTGCCCCACCCCCATCCTAGGTGTGCTGGGGGATTGACTCCCAGGGCTTTATACATCCTAAATATGATCTATCACTAAGCTGTCCCCAACCGTCTTGTTACTTGTCAGCAAGTGACTCACCTCTGTGGGCCTTGATCTGTTCCATTGGATAAGAGGTAGTGGGGGAAAGGTAGTGGGGTAGGATCTCTTTATGGGACCCTTGCATCCAGCTATTACATGACTAGAGATTCTGTCTGCTTCTTGTCAGGACAGTGTGGCGCTGAAAGGAGGCCGAGGCAGTGCCTCCATGGTCCAGAAGTGCAAGCTGTGTGCACGGGAAAACTCCATTGGTAGGTCAGGCAGTGACTGCCAGGTTCTTCCAGGCTGACTGGAAGCAGGTTCGTGTTGTCCAGGGGTGGACTCGGTGTGAAGAGCTGAGACCTGTGCAGCTACTCTCTCTCTCAGGCCTGAATGGACCTAGGTACAGATTCAAGTCAACTTTTCCTCTTTGTATTTCAGAAATTTTGAGCAGCACCATCAAGCCTTACAATGTAAGTTTCCTGCTGTAGTGAAAGGGACAGTGGGATTAAATTTGAGCTGGTGGCTAGGAGGAGCAGGTTCACGAGTAGCTGCATCTGAGTGGCCTGCCACCGAACATGGCCTGTGTACTATTTGTTTTGTTTGAGACTAGATCTCACTGGGTAGCCCAGGCGTGGCTCAATCTGACCATACTGCTGTTTCAGACTTCTGAATGCTGAGGGTACAGGCACCATGCTCTCTTGCTTATTTGCCCTCTAATGGACTTAACTTAGTCGTTATCTGCTCAGCCACCTTTTGTCCACTATACACTGGGTGATACTGCAGTGTTTTCCTGTAAGTACAATGGAAAGAAGATTGGGGCCTGGTGCTTGGTAGTCACTGAGCCCATGGATGAAGTAGGCATGGATTTCCTGGGTACCCACCTCCCAAGAGGTGCCCCCTCCACACACCTAGCCCTTCTCCTCACCACATGTGGATGGTTAACAAAAGGCCACAGGATGCTTCCTGGGAGCATAGAGGGATAGTCTGGAGCCTTTGTAGCTTAATGTTCTTGTCTTCTTGGTGCTGATCATTTACCATTCATTGAACGTACTGTTAGGGCCTACGCTCTACTCTCTGTACACAACTCGGATTCTTACAATAGACATGGAGGTTTTCCTCAGCTCTTTTGCAGAATCTGTGTCTACAAAAAGTCCTATTGGGGAGCAGTGCCCCCAACAGGCTTTTTTTTTTTTTTTAAGGGCAAATTGTTCTAGGACCTATTCTAGGCTCACAGTGCAGTAAGGGCCCACAAGTAGAAAGGACAGAGGGCATGGGGTCTCCTGAGGGCCTAGTGGGCCTGCCTCCTCAGTATTCTTCCTTTGTAGGCTGAAGACAATGAGAAGTTCAAGACAATAGTAGAGTTTGAGTGTCGGGGCCTTGAACCAGTTGATTTCCAGCCCCAGGTATGTACTTTTGGATTTTCAAGACAGGGTTTCTCTGTATAGTCCTGACTGTCCTGGATCTCACCCTGTAGACCAGGCTAGCCTTGAACTCAGTGATCCACCTGCCTCTGCCTCCTGAGTGCTGGGACCAAAGACGTGACACTGGTCCAGGCTCCAGGAATGTATTTTTAAGAGGACTCTCTGGGATAGGAATGAAGAGACAGAACTTTGCATCTTAGACTGTAAGATAGGAAATCTCCAACTTGCTTTTCCCTTCGGTGTTCTAAATTACAACACAAAGCAGGAATTCTGTGAATAGCAGTTGTCACTTATCAAGTGCCTGCTGGATGCTGTGCTCCATGCCCATTTACATGTAATTTCATTTCATCCTTACTATAACCCTGTGGAGTGATTTAATTTTTAGACAAGGGAACCTCAGAGACTGTGCAGCTTGCCAGAACCCCACAGTCAGTAAGCAGAGGCCTGTAATCTGAACCCAGGTCTGTCTGACTCTTACAGTATCTGCTCATCCCTTTATTTGCATTTCTACCCACAGTAAACCTGTTGGTAAGTTAGAAAAGATGGGATTGGCATCCCCATGTCATAAACAAAAATAAAAATCTTTAGCCACACAGAGAGTTTAAGGCCAGCCTGGGATCCTTGAGACCCTATCTCAAAAACAAACTAACAACCTAGCTTCATAGCCAGGCATAGTGGTGCCCATCTTTAATCCCAGCACTCAGGAAGCTGAGGCAGGTGGATTTCTGTGAGTTCAAAGACAGCCTGGTCAACATAGCAAGTTCCAGGACAGCCAGGGCTATGTAGAGAGACCCTATCTCAAAAAAACAAAACAACATGGACTGGACATTGGGAATGTATGCTAAGCCATATAACTCTTATAATCGTGGCCTATTTATTTCTGTTGTTTTGTATTGTATTTATAGTTATAAGAAAAAGAACCATTATTTGGACTGAAAGGGAGAGCTGTTGGGGGGAAAAATAAATACCTTAAACTAAAAAAAAAAAAAAAAAAAAAGAAGGGAAGAGGATGGGGGGGCTGAGGGGGAGGAGGGTGGAAGGGTGGGACTGGAGGGGGGAGTAGGGAGGGGATTGTGATTGAGATGTAACTTGAAGAAATAAAAAATAAATTATTAAAAAAAACAAACAAAAAAAAAAAACAGCAACAAAAACTGTGCGTGTGCACACACACACACACACACATACACACACAGACAACACAAACTAAGGTTCAGAGAGAGGAGTGGAGTGCATACCCACTCAGGTACTTCAACAAACATTGATGGTAGAATTTACCCCACTCCTGCCTTTTGTGTTTGGTTAGTTTTCATTAACACAAACTAGAATATCCTAAGTGGGGAGCCTCAACTGAAGAACTGTCCCAGTTGCTAATTGAGGTGGGCTTGGGATATATATATATATATATATATATATATATATATATATATATAAAATAGCCAGGTGGTGGTGGCACACGCCTTTAATCCCAGCGCTTGGGAGGCAGAGGCAGGCGGATCTCTGTGTGTTCGAGGCCAGCCTGGTCTACAAAGCGAGTCCAGGACAGCCAGAGATACACAGAGAAACCCTGTCTCGAAAAACCAAAAAAAAAAAAAAATAGCTGAGGTTAGACATAATCATGCCTTTAATCCCAGAACTTGGCAGGAGGTTTGGGGGGCAGAGGCAGATGGATCTCTGTGAGCTCAAAAACAGCATAGTTTACATAGTAAGACCAGAGCTCCATAGTGAGACCCTGTGACAAAAGGAAAAAAAAAAAAAAAAAAACAGACAAGAAGGAAAAAAGAGAAATAAAAGTAGCTGAGCAAGCAAGTAAGCACTCCTAGAAAGTCTCTGGTTTGGTTCCTGTCTCTGGGATCCTGCCTTGGCCTCACTGAATGATAGGCTATAAGCAGGGTAGACCCTTGCTCTCCCACGCTGCTTTTGGGTCATGGCTCACAGCAACAGAAAGGAAACCAAAGCAGTCTTATGGGCCAGGGCTGTGATTTAGAGACCCCACAAAGTACCGAGTGACTTGGAAACTCAGGTTTTTCAAGAGTACTTGCTTAAGATGAAATTGCCTTTAATCTTGAAAGTTTTGCTAGAAGACCAGCCCTGGGCCAGTCTTCACAGGCACCTGCTTTCCTCCAACCTCACTGCTGTCTTCCTGTCCCCTGCAGGCCGGGTTTGCTGCTGAAGGTGTGGAGTCAGGGACAGTCTTCAGTGACATTAATCTGCAAGAAAAGGTGAGTCTTGGGAATCCTGCAAGGCGTTATGTGGTACCTGGTGGAAAGTGTCTTATTGGTGTACAGAGCTTATCAGTGGGGAGCTAGCTCCACATTTTTGTGCTTTTTGTTGGTGGTTCTGCTGTTTCAATGGTGAAGGGCGGTTGCCAGAGGCCAGCATCAGCAGGGCAGGGTTCCGAAAAGGAAATGTGGAATTATCAATAAAAAGACCCACAGACATATTATGGTTGAAGCAAGCTCATATTTTCTCCTGTTCTCTCTGATTTTATTTTTTCTTACTCCTTATATACTACTCAGAACAAAAGTATTTATGTAGAAAGAAATCACCTCATAATCATAAGTTACATATTTCAAAAAACAAATTTCCTCAGAAGCCCCACATGTAGTTAAACACTCTCCCCCCTATTTTCCTCCCGTAATTGCATCTTTATCCCAAAGCAATAATTCTTTTATTATTGATTAACAAAGTTCATACAAGCCAAGTATGTTCAGCTAGGTTTCTATACTGGCTGAGAGCAGTTTGCGGTAACAATGTGGTAGACTTTTGTTTCTGTTTTATTATACAGGACCTTGCTCAGCTGGCTTAGTTAACAGCTACTTCCCTCTTCTTCCACTCCCAATAGGGTCATTTCTTTTCCTCTTACCACTCTGTTTTCTCGAGGTGCATACCAAAAACATGTAATTAGATCTATAAGCTACATGACCAGCAGACTCAGACCTAGCCATAGCTACAGGAACATAATTGTTTTCTTTGATCACTGGCCTGACTCTCAGAGGCAAGACTCGTGGGCTAGCAATGTCTGAAACGTCCCTGTTCTTATTTCCTATTTCTAGTAAGTCTCACATCCAGCAGGAAAAAAAGGTTGTTTCTACTCTTATTGCTATATCCCTCATGAGAAGCCCTAGCCACTTGTGCCTTAAACTATTCTCAGAAAATTCATCTGAATTATTGATCTGTCTAAACTGCATTGTCCTGAGAAAATCATTACTCTTGTTATATACATCAGGTAAATTGCCCAGAGAGGAGAGGGAACCTCCCACAAAATAATCACACCATGATTAATACAAGGAGATCATGGCAGCACCAAGCGCAGTAAGGCCCAGCAGCAGCACGGAGCATTCTGGGCACAGTCCCCTGGGGTTTTGCCTCTCCGAGGTACACTCATCACTGCTGTGCTAACCAGTGAGCCATACCCTGTAAGCCCCAATGCTGACTGAGGTTCCTCCCTCTTGGTCACTGCCTGGCAGCATGTTTGTACATGCAGGAAGGCTGCATGTGTCTGACATAGAAAGTGCACAGTGGACAGGCTTCAGTGTAACACCAAGTTACAGTGTTGGTGGCCCTGAGGTACATAGTGAATACGGTACTCTTAAGCACATACAACAAGCTGGGCGGTGGTGGCACATCCCTTTAATCCCAACACTCAGAAGCCAGAGGCAGATGGATCTCTTGTGAGTTCAAGGCCAGCCTGGTCTACAGAGCTAGTTCCAGGGCAGCCAAGGCTATCCTATCCGGAAAAAACAAAAACAAAACAAAACCACATACAACAGAGGTATTTACTTTATCAGCTGATGGAAATCTTGTGAGCAGACGCTCATAAGAAGGCAACCCCATTTCCCCTGGGAGCAGTAGCTAAAGTGTCTGCAGGGGTCACCTGTAGTACTGACTTGTCACAACCCTGCAGATAGACAAGTCTTTTGCTCCAACTGTGAAGGAAGGACAGCAGCTCATTCTATTTGCCTGGCTCCTTGTAACAGCAGTAAGTGGCATTCTGTGCCCCACCTTGTGCTGGTTACTGTGCCAAGTGTGTTTCCATGTGTCTCATTCTTTGAACATTCACTCTCAAACCCCTTTCTTCCTTTTTTAATTAAGGACAGAGCTCAGGGTTGGGGAAGTGACATGACTTGCCTGGTTATAAGACTGAGAGATGGAGTTCAGGTCTGAGTTGTCTGTTCTGTTAAGGGTCTCCTGCGTTCATGACAACTGAGTCAGAACCTGCATTGGGCTGTGGAATTTCTGGTTCTCCACTGTCCACACTGTCCCGTTCTGCCTTGAGAAGCTAATGCTGCCATCTTATCTCCTAGGACTGGACAGACTATGATGAAAAGACTCAGGAGTCTGTGGGGATCTTCGAGGTCACCCATCAGTTTGTGAAGTGCTGAACTGTCTTCCAGCAAACTTGCCCGTAAGAACCAAAAGGAGACAAAGCGCCCTGAGCACACTTCCATGGAGGCCTCTCATCTCTGCTCTCCTAGCACCTGTACCAAGCCTCACAGTCTGCATGCTGGGGTTTGTCATGATTCTTAGTCCTACCAATAAAGCCCCTGTTGGTGCCACAGTGGTGTGTAAAGGTAGTCTGAGCAATACTCCCTCCACAAATAAGAATGGACTATGGAGGTCTTTGCTTTCTTATTCCTACTCTGGACCTAATCCAATTAGCAAAATAAACAGGAGCATACAGCTTACATAAAGGCTCTCCGGCTCCTGGGAAACAGGCTGGCTAACCTACAGGATCAAAGGCATGAAGGCCAAAGGCACAAAGGGCAGAGAAGCCTATGGAGTGATGCTGTGAACCTGACAGCGTCCAACCTAAACACTCTCTCATCAGCATGACTCTCCAGTAAACCCAGGCATCACTGTTAGCTGCTCATTTCACATCCCAGACCTCACTCCAGAGACCAGCAGCCCACTCCTGCCACTCCACAAAATTCCTGGCTGATGGCCCGTCCCTGTTCACTTGGTGTGATAGAGCACTTCCTGTCAGAGTCGATGTGAAAGTTCTTCCTTGTGTGGAATCAGCCTCTCATCCCTGAAGCTCCCCTTGCTGGTCCAGGCTTATCCCCTGTTCTACTTCCAAACAGCTATTTGGAATGAAGACAGCAATCACATGCCCTGCTAAGTCTCATGGAACCAGATTTCCTATGCAGCAGACAAGAGTTGTTGAGTGCAGCACTAGGCAATGAGGATGCTTGTACCTTCATACTTGGGAATCCGCCATTTGGAAAACCTGTTTCCACATACTGTATTTCTCCAGTATTCTACTGGAGGCAAAAAAAAAAAAAAAAACAAGATTTGTTTTTTTAATTATGTATACTTATGTGTATTTACGTGTAGGTATGTGGGAGTGAGTGTGGGTGCCTTTGGAGACCAGAAGAGATTGTCCCTGTACCTTAGAGCTGGAGTTACAGTCTATGTTGATGCACCCAATGTGGATCCCAGGAACCAACTCAGGTCTTCTGCAAGAGCAGTGTGTGCTCTTCTGAGCCATCTCATCTGTAGTCCGTGTTCTTCCACCACTGGGAGCAGAAAAGGGCATGCTGTTCCCCAGGCTGGTAGAAAGGATCTAACAAAGGGAGCTGGCAAACTGGCCATATCTGAGAATGGTAGAGAGGTGCCTACTTTGCCTCCCTTCAAGTCAGACAACCATGTTGTGTGTACTAAGTCCCCTGTGTCCCCTGCTTCCTGACTGCTTCTGCAGCTGAGAGAGCAGGTCCCACCCTCCCTCAAGGCATTCTGTCACCCACTAGGCCCAAGCCACAGTCTACCCTGGAAGCAAGCAGGTAGCCCTGGATTGGGGAAGTAGCCTTTCTTGTTTCCAGTCTCTGTACAGCCAGTGTGTGTTCATGAAATTAAATATTCTCAGTTCAAGAAGTGGGGGAACCCAAGTCATCATCAAGAAGTAAAAGGGAAATTGAGATAGATTGCACAGACAGGTAACATTCAATCCCTATTTAACCAAAACATCAACAAAGAAGCTCTGAACAGACCAAGAATTAGGAGAAAACCAAGAGCAAATGTTGTGTTTAGTGAGGGATTAAATGCTCAAGTGTGCCACTCAGGGTCAAAGTGGAATGACGACTCCCTCCATCACTGCTTCTGTTCCTTGTGCTGGGTCCCACCAGTATAAAGAAAAAAGGATGAAAAGAAGAAAGAACTTAGTAGAAAGTCCAAGGTTCACAGGTGCTGGATTTAAGGTCTACGTAGAAATCAAAGGTATTTCAATACATTTAACAAGCAAAAATATAATTCAAGAAAAGATGTCTTTTATAACAGCAGCTTGGGGGGTGTCTCAGGGACAGAGCACTTGCATAGCATTGCATGAATCTGTAGCTACACTCTAGGACCACAAAGAAATATAGCAAGAAAACACACCCCCTTCCCCAAACAAGGATTTAATCTCAAATTTATGACAATGGAGAATAGTACTAAGCCTCACTGAAAGTCATTAAAGACATAAGATGGATAGGAAGACAAGTTCAGACACGTTTCCAAAAACTTTATATAAATTTAGTTGAAATTCCAACTTCTGTTTAGTAGAACCTGAGTCAGTCCTGAAACCCCTATGCGTCACAGATGGGGGACTTACATACCAGATGCCACAGTGAGCAGAGCAGTGGCAGTTAAGCTAGTGTGGTGTTAGCCCTGTGGTAGCCAAGTAGATCAATAAACCGACCATTGGTGCAAAACAAATAATGGCAGATGGTGTGCAGATGAAAATGTTAATTATCAACTCTGTGTAGAGACAGTTGTTCAACTGCAGTGAGGCAAGGTTGGAGCCCTGCTTCACTCTGCCCTGAATATGTGTTTCACCCAAGACTTTTAAGTTTGGGTGCTTGATGCTGACCTATGTGGGAGACGCGGGTTGCTGGGCTCAGCATCTGCCACTGCAAACCCTGGGCAAGTGCCACCCATTTCGGGACCTTATTTTATTTTCTTCATGTAAAAAGTGAGGATGGTTCAGCTCTGGAGTGTGTTACTCGAGATCAGTCCACATGGAGTGTCTGAGCCCGGCTCCTTCCCACGCCTGTGCACTGTACGCGATGTAAATAAAGGGAGTTTCAGGAGTCTGGGGAGATGACAAGGTGGGAGCAAAATCTGTGGATGTGAGAGGACACTGCAGGAGTTCTCTCCTACTGTGTGTGTTCCAAGGGTCCAGTTCAGGTTATTAGACTTGACGACAAGTGCCATTATCCACAGAGCTACCATCTTATGAGTCCTTCCTTTTTAAATTGGTGTATGGGAGGGACATGTGTGCAGGTCAAAGGACAATTTGTAATAGTTTGCTCTTTCCACCACATGGGCTCCTAGGACTCAAAATCAGGTTGGTGACAAGCACCTTTACCCACTGAGCCATCTCACTGCTCCCCACTGCTTTTGCTTGTGAACATTAAGGAAAGGTGCTCACCCTGCCCTTAAATTATCCCTGAGCAGCTCTTTTTTTTGGGGGGGGGGCTACCATCTTTATCCAAAACTCGTGTTTTCTTATGTTGACCTGTGTAAGAATGTGGCTTTCTATGGCTGACAGTGCTGTGGCTGTGATAGGCTGAGCTGCACGCTTTGTACACTACAGCCTTTTCTGCTACTTCTCAGAGCAGAAACACCTAGGGGCTCTGCTTGGCTGGCTGTGGCGATCATTATTCAACACTGTCCGAATTCCTCAGTAAGCCAAGTGCCAGTGGGCGAGTCCTAGCACTGGTGGGTCCCTGGGGATGGGGAGCGGGAGAGGGCTTTCAAGCCAGCCCTCCAGAAAGCTGCAGGGCTCTCAGCACTGGGCTTTATTGTTTCCTGGTACCTTCTGTGCATTCGCACACTCACTTGGCGTTGTTTCCCCAAGGGCTTCTCTAAATGCTTAAAAGGGGTTACACTGGAGCTCACGTGTTGAGGAGCAGGCGGGAGTGGAGTGGAAGCCATCAGCTGCAGTGTCCCCCCAGCCGCTCTTCCCAGTAGGAAAACTGTTGACAAAAAGTTTCTTGACTGCCTGAATCCTCACCAGACGTGCCTCTCCCAGGCAGAAGCCTGGGGTTGCCCTGCGGAAGCATTCCCTGCCTGCGGAATGAGCCGCCTGCCCCAGCGGGAGGTGCTGGAGGCTGCTGCAGGGATAGGGGTGAGGGCTCAGCACACTTAGGCCACTGGAACAACGGTCTGCTCGAGTGCACACAGGCTACTGTTCTCTAGTGACCCAGTACCCACTTGGAACCAGCCCAGGGCACAGTTGTCAGTGCTCTGTAGCCTCCAGAGGGAGCCAGCTTGGCTCAGACCTGCCAGCCTTCCTTGGCATCAAGTACGAACTAATGCGTGCCACCTGGCTGCTTCTGCATGCCAGAAGAATCTAGCTGTTTTCAGATGTAAAGATAAAACCTTTGCCCAACAGCTGCCTCTTGCTGTGCCCTAAAGTGAGAAACAGGAGAAAAGTAGGCTTGCCTGTGTTCCTTAGAGAGGGGCCTAACACCTTCCGGTTAGAGAAAAATGGTTCTGAACAGAAAGAAAATCTAACTCAAGGAGAAAGCTGTAGGAGTGAATCAAAGTTAGAGTCAGTTAGGACTGTTTCACAATAGGTCATTTAGGGAAGATATGTGGCCTCCGGAGAACTGTAGTAACTGTAACCTCAGCCAGCTACAGACCAGCTAGGAATCAGAAGTGACCTCAGGCCACAATCAAATAAAACAATGGCAAGATCAGGGAGTTACTAGTTACTTTTTTGTGGCTGTGATAAGATACCACGACTAAGACAGCTTGTAGAGAGTTTATGTTTGGCTTACAGGTCCATCGGGGCAGGGAAGCAGAGCAGCAAGCGGCAGGAACTGGATACTGAGAACTCTCATGTTAAACTGTAAGCATGAAGTAAAGAGGGCAAACTAGAAGTAGGCAAGATCTCCCCCTTCAAAGCTGGTCCCTAACAAACCATACCTCCTACATGTCCTACAGTGCTGCCAGTTGGAGAAACAAATATTCAAATACCAGAGACTAACGGGGGCATTTCTCGTTCAAACCATAGAGTGCAAACAGGTGCTCTTCCCCTCCAGACTGGGCAACGCGTGCCGTGTGTAAGCCTGTGCTGAGCAGTCTAATGAGGTTTCACACAACATTCACTAGGGTCTGGAGGTCACTGTGAGATACAGTTGTACAAAAGGTAGGGATTTAACCAAGGGAGAAACACCAGGAAGGTGAGGGGAAGAGGCAGGCATGATCAACTTTTAGAGAGCTGAGGAGAGAGCCCGACTCCATCAAAATCAGCACATCTGTGATGGGTACAGTAGTATAGATAGGAGGCGCTAACTTAGCTTTTCACAACCCTCAGTCATTCTCTCTGAATCCTTCCACTTCCATACCGCGCTGGATGGTTTTATGTTACCTTGACAGAAGCTAAAGTCGTTTGAGTGGAGGGAACCTCAACTAAGAAAACACTTCTGTAAGCTGGGGCCGTAGGCAATCCTGTAGGCCAGGATCAGGGAGGCTCTGGGCTGCCACATATCCTACTTAGGACAGGGATAACTGCCCACCCTCCAGACAGGCGTGATCTTCTGCACTTGTATGGTTTGATCATGGAGGCCTTCTGTGAGCTGCTCCTCAGGCCCCAAAGCCTTCCCAATGTTCACTAGCACAGATTTTGGCTGTCTGGGGAGGAAAGCTTGACCTATTTGTCTCTGAGTAAAGACAGACCTCTTTCTGTTTTGCCCTTCTCTTACCTCTAAGCTCCCCTACTTTGCGGACACTCTTTCTACCTCATAAAGACCCTGCCTGCCCCACCACAGACTCAGCAAAGCTCTGAAGCTCCATGCCAGTCTCAGGTCTTTGATGAAGCCTGTTCTTCCTAAGATCTCTGGTGGACAGAGTCCTACCAGCACCCGGACATCATACATCGCTTTCCTCATACCTAGTTCCCTCAATAGAGCCTGTCCCTCCTCTGCTGTCCTGTGGCCCCTGATATCCATAGGGACCTCCACTGGTGATGACCAAGGTGCTCTACTGGCTCTTCTGACCCAATCCATCAGAGACTGAGTCCCCCTGTACCGCCTCAGGCTGTGCAGCGAGTCTCAAGGATGATGTGTGGCTACGGACTGATCTCTGTTGGTTACCATCTCCCACAGCCTCACAAGGCTGACTGCTGGAGAGTCTCTCGTTGCTTGCTTAAAGCTCTTTCCAGTGCCAGAAATTCCAGTGTTGAATATTCTTTGATTAACATGGTCTTTCACACTGGACCACCGTGTAGACCCCTGTGTGCATGCTGGATCATAGATTTTTCCCTTCTCTGTATCAAAGGTCAGACTTGTGGAGTATATTCTGTTGCTTCTGGGTCACTCCTCTACTCACTGTGACCAGGTTCCTCCCAGTGGTTCCAGGTTTAGGATTCCAGGAAGGGTTCTGGATTACTGGCCCTCTTCCCCTTTTGGTCCCTTAGCCATAGAAAACAGCCAGGTAACATCTCCATTTTTCCATTTTTTTTTTCAATTTTCCAGCTGAGTCAGGAATGGCAATGCCAAAGCTACCAGCCTCATGTCCCTATCTTGCTGTCATTTTCTCCCACCCCCCACCCCATCCACATCAGCAATTTCCCTCCCGGCTGTACCCACCTCTGGCCTCACATCTTTTATTACCCATAACAGTCACTTGCTGATACTTCCACCCCTGATGTGCTACTCTCAAGGCTTGCAATGACTCCTCTAGACCTTCAGCAGTTCTCAAAACATCTCCATACTTCCAGCAGACACCCTCCCCGTCAAGCAGTAATGCCAATCCACACTGCCTGGAAGAAGCCCACCATCCTGGAATTTCTCACACTGATAGCACCTGCCCTGCTGGCCACACCTTAGTTACTCCTTTCTGCACTGGCCATGGCTGGCCACTATTCCCACAAAGTCCTATAGGGAAGTACCACCATGCCAAAGTTTCCTCGACAAACATCACTAACCCCATCCCAATTCACACAACTTCACTTCATTCTCCATATCAGGAACGCCACTGCTCTCATAAATTCATCCCGTTTTGACATATCCTACTAACTGTCATGCCAAGTGTTGTTAAAATTTATTCCCGGGGGGAAATGTAAGGCCACCACCTACACACTCCTCTCCTAAGGACAAACTGAAGCACAAGTCCACCAAAGTTCACCTGAGGAACTAATGAGTTTACTGGGCTTCCTTACAGCTCACAGGTGAAGGGTGATGATAGGGGCATGGGCACTTCTTCCCCAGCTGGCCACCTTTGGAAAGCCTTACCCAATGGAGACCAGAGCTTCCCTGTAGCTGCACAGATGGACTGCCACTAGCTTCCCACCCTCAGTCTTCCCTGTCTCCATGCTACCACATAACCAGCAGCTCCCTGTTGCCACTGATGGTGCCCCAGTCACCATGATGGACCATATCCTCTCAAACTATGAGCCAAAATAAGTCTTTACTCAAGTTGCTTTTTATCACAATGACAAGAAAAACTACTAGTATACCATCCAAGCCACCATTTTATCATGGTCTAAGACAAGAAAGGCTAGGGAGACAAGAACACCGGGCACTATGATAATCTGCATGCACCGAGGTGTACTGCCTGCCCAATGCAGTCACCCTGAACCTAAGCAAGTAGTGTAATTTTCAGCCTTACATGATCCAGTAGGGGCACAATCACCAATGCTACAGGGAATTTGCCATTCAAATGAGTCAGAAGCCCTCTAGAGAACAAACAGAAGTGGCAGATATCACAGCTGACTGTAGAGCACCCACGTGCCAGGAACTTTACCCATGTGACAGCTAATCCTTTCAGGAATCTCTCACTATAGAAACTAGAATGAGGATTAAGTGAGAGAATAAATTAAAAGTGATTTGTGAGGGACCTAAACCAGAATTCAGCTATACCAAAAACTCAGTAGGAAGCCATTGGAAACAGTAACTTTATATAAAAAGTCATCCTTAGATACACACACATGCACACATGCATGCACGAACATGCACACACACATTCAAGCACAAATCAAGCCCTTGCACAGCAAATTTCCCCTCTTTCCTGGAAATGGGAGTGGAAAAAAAAATCAGTGCTCATGTCCCTCAGTAGGTATGTTCTCTACTGTAAAATATGGACATGTATTGCTACCTGAGGTCATAATCAGCACACGGACTTCAGCCAGTGAAACAACACATGCCCATTAGAAATGGAATCCTTGGGCTGCAGAGATGGTTCTGAGGTTAAGAACATAAACTGTTCTTCCAGAGGACTCAAGTTCAGTTCCTAGCACCACATCAGGCACCTCACAACCACCTGTATAACTCCAGTTCCAAGGGATCCAAGGCCTCCGGCCTTTGCAGGCTCTTGCCCTCACATGCACATATCTGCATGCAGACACTCACACAAACACACAATTAAAAAAAAAAAAAAAAAAGCCAGACAGCAGTGGCACACGCCTTTGATTCCAGCACTCAGGAGACAGAGACAGGTGGACCTGTGAGTTTGAGGCCAGCCAAGGCTACACAGAGAAACCCTGTCTGGAAAAGAAAAAAATAGAATCTAAAAATAATAACAAATTCTTAAAAACAAATAAACAAACAAAACCCATGGAATTTATCTGGCTGGAAAAGAATAAAATTAAGTAGTCTTCCAACCCATGGGAAGAGCTTCTTCTGCAGCTCACCTGCCTGAAACAAGCAGATTAGTCCACACCTTAAGGAGTGCTTTAGGGCTGGAGAGATGGCTCAGTGGTTAAGAACACTGTCTGCTCTTCCAGAGGTCTGGAGTTCAGTTCCCAGCAACCACATGATGGCTCACAACCATCAATACTGGAATGTGATGCTCTCTTCTGGCATGTAGGGGTACATGCAGATTGAGCTCTCATATATGTAAAATAAACAAATAAATAAATCTTTAAAAAAAAAAAGGACTGCTTTAAACAGACTATATTCCAGAGACCTGGACAAGCTTACAGACAAATGGGACCATGCCACCCTAAAACTGGGACCCCAAGGTAACTACAATACCTGATGATGTTGTTGGAAAGTTCTCTGGAGGATTAGGAAACAAGGTGGGGGATTTAAAAAAGGAACCATATCTCTAAGCGACAACAAGTTTTATTTCTGTTTAAACAATAAATACACCCGAGTTAGTTTTCCAAACGATCTCCTGAACAAAAAGCCTTAAAACTGCGATCTCTCATTACCTCAGCTGGGATCTTCCAGCTCACACCTGCAGCACTGGGTGTTCAAGCACCCTGGGGCTTGTTAGACACAAGATAGTACCTACCGGCTACATGGACACCCATGCTCATGATGAGGAAGAATGGAGGCTTGTCACCCACTGAGAAGCTAAGTTTTGATGGCTTTGCCTCCTAAGGCATCGAACATGTCTTCTAAGCACTTCTGGACACACTGGAGAAACTCCCGGGAATTGCGCCCTGAGTAGGAGGAGACATTGCAGCCTATCCAGTCATCATGAACAGCATACGCGATGCCAAAGCCATCGGGAACCACAGGGGCAAAGCCACCAATATTTACCGCCGGGCTGTTCAGAGTGCTGGTGGACAGGATGTTGTGGTTTATCTGCTGGTATGCAGGGTCCAGGTAGAACTCGGGCAGGGTGACCCCTCTGGCTGTTGCCAGATACCGCAGCGCAAACAAGTGTCTGTCAAAGCCCTGGCCTGTCAGAGACAAAACAGAAAGCCAAAGTCTTAGTATCTCACAGTAAAGAGGGTGTAGGGAACCCCCAATCATGGTAGGAACCACCACACAGGAAGTGGGAAAAGGGTCTTCTCTGCACATGCCTCCAGTTTACCTTAGGGCAGACCACTCCAGAATACCTAAAAACTATATTCTCAGCTGTCAATAGATGGGCTAACCATGAGCCTACCATGAAAGCATGATGGTAAAACACACTGAATGTAGTGCATGCCTGTACTCGCAGCACTGGGGAAGCTGAGGCAGGAGAATTGAAAGTTTAAGGACAGCATGGACAACATGGCAAAAACCACATATCAAAAACAAACAAAAGGCCATACATGGTGGCATACACCATTAATATCCCAAAACTCAGGAGGCAGAGACAGGAGGATGTCTGTGAGCACAAGGCCAGTCTGGTCTACATATTGAGGTCCAGGTCAGCCAGGACTACATAGAGAGACCATGTCTCAACAAACAAACAAACAAGGACCAGAGAATTAGCCCAGCAGAGCAACTGTTGCTCTTGCTGATGACCCAGGGTCAATCCTCAGAACCCACATGGTGGCTCACAACTACCTGTAACTCCAGTTTCAGGAGATATGATGTCTTCTTCTGACCTCCACAGGCATGAGGAATGTACATGGTGCACATACATACATGCAGGCAAAACACTCACACGCATAAAAATAATAAATCTAAAATAATTAAACAGACTGAATCAGTTCAGTCAAGAGTCAAGATGGTATGAGAAGAAATATGAAGAGAACAATGAACTTAACAACTGAAACAAGGCTCAGCAGGTAAGGCCTGGGTTTATTCCTCAACAACACACACACACACACACACACACACACACACACACACACACTTTCTCATATGCGCTCGAGTGGGTAAAAAAGAAAATGTTCATGTATAAAAGACTGACTGGGTGGAGCAGAAAGGTACAGGCATCTACCCAGGTTCTAATCTCAGGCTTGTGTAATACTGGGCTAGTGGCTTAGCTTCCTAACTTACAAATGGACAAAGAATAACTAGATCTCTTGAGCACCTTTTAGCTCCAGAGCTACATTAAGTGCTACATGACAGGACTGGACTATGAGATCCTCAGCGTTGCTTCCAGGTCTTGAATTTTATCACAAAGAGTTGAAAAAAAAATAGCCCCAGTAGAAAGAAGCAGGTGGATCTCTGAGTTCCAGGTCAGCCTGGTCTACATAGAGAGTTCCAGGACAATCAGAGCTACACAGGGAAACCCTGTCTCAAAATAAACAACTAACCAACCAAACAGTTGTGATGAGCTTCTGAGATGACCTACTTACAGACAGCTGACACATTGCAGCTGAGGTGAATTAAGAGGGGCAGGCCTAGAAATCCTAAACTGTAAAAATGTGTCTGATGACCAATAAGGGGCAGGAAAAAAAAAAAAACCAAAACAACAACAACACAAACCATTTGTCGCAGCTGAAAGTGACTCACTCAGATCTGCTTACTTTCTGATCCCTAGTGGCTGCTCTGACTGTTCAGACGTGGTTAGCACAGGGAAAAGATCATGTTGGGAGTCAACCTGGTGATGGGTAGGGGTCAGATGTGGGTGGAGTGTTGCTGAGGCTCACAGTGAGCAAAAGGACCCAAGGTGTTCTCCCCACCCTCGCCTCACCCATGGCTGCTTCTCTGGTCAGCTGGCCGTGGTATCTGGAGCACTCAGCCATCATGTGCTGAAGTTCAGCCACACTGTGCCTGGAGGGCTCCCTGACAAACGCCTGGGAGCATCTCTTAGTGAAGACAGAGGCTGGCCGGATGGTCTCGGTGCGGCCGTGCTTGAAGGCTGCAGTACTGCAGGATTCATAAGTAGCCACTGTCTGGCCATACTGTCGCAGGAAAGCCATCTGGAAGGCCAGCTGGGCCACTGCATCAGGGCTCAGCTTTTGCTTCTTCAAGAATTCCTTGCCACCTCTCTGAAACTGAATGGAATCGATGTTGAGGGTTTTCGTGGTGGCATCAAACTTCTTCTTAGCGGTGGTGATGCCAGTCTTTAAAGCATCACTCAGCTTAAAGCTGAGTTTCTGCACAGACACAGAGGAGTCGGTTGCAGATGGCCGGCTCTGGGGAGTGACCACAGGGGTCTGAGTGCTGTCTTTGAACACTTCGTTGAAAAACCTAAGCACCGCTACACCATCGCCCCACGCGTGCTCAAAGTGGACCGCGGCAGTACCATCCTTGGCTACAATGAGGTTAAAGGACTTATCAAACCAGCGGTTTGTGCCATCACCGTGCAGCATGGTGTGCGACAAGTGGGCAAGATCCTTCATCGGGAAGTCATCTAGGCAGAGGCAGAAGACAGCAGAGTCCACTTTCCTCAGGGTTTCCTCGTTACCATCCTCCACCAGCTTCTGTCTGAGCTCTGCCCAGACGTCTCGGTTCTCACTGGTAAGATATGCCAGGGGAAACTCAGGCACAGGGCTGCTGTCGGAGAGGATGTACTCTAGATGTGCCTGAATTTCTGAGGAGTTCACAATGTTCCCATCTTGATTGAGGACATCAAAGACATAGAAATGTCCTTTTCTTAGGACCAGGAGGTGTCTAGCCTTGACATCAGTAAAGAGTTCATCACGACTGAGTTTGGGTAAACGAGTTGAATTGAAAAGCCGAAAATACTGGGACATATCCAGAGGATATGCATTAACCAGGTAGGCGCCATACCAGGACAGAAAAGATGGAACAAAGCGTATGAGTCTTTTGAAAGCATCCGTGTCACTTTTGGCAGGGTTCAAGTGGAACACTTCTGGCTCTAGAAGGCCAGCCCGAAGTGTCTTCAGAAACCGGACCGCAGAAACAGTCATGTTGGTCGCCCGGGTGAGCTGGTCATTGTACTCAGACTTCGGGTCCGGATTGAATGCCATAAATGGATTAAAGTTTAAAACAACAGAGTCTCGAGCAGTTAAATACATATCAAACCAGGGGCCTAAAAAAGAGAAAACATAAAAAGCTAATGCAATCCCTAAAAATAAAATTTAAGAACGAAAAGAACTCCAGCTCAGGTGGAAGAAGCATTATCAACTTCAAGAAGGTGAGTGTACCTGGCTGCGCAATAATTCACCACATCTTGACAGGGCCACACACGGCATGGTCAGGCATCTGGATTCTGCTACTTCAATAATGGTTCTAGGGTTCATCCAGGTTGTAGCATACATGAGTTTTTTTCTTTCTTACTACTGAGTAACACTCCACCATATGCATGTATACATTTTGTTATCCACTCATCAGATAATGGATACCTGAGTTCTTTTCACCTCTTAGCCAAGCATATTCCTATGAACCTTTATATGCAAGTTTTTGTGTGGACATATGTTCTCATTTCTTTTAGGGATATATGTAAGGTAGGCAAGTCTCTGCTAAGCCTTTTTAATTTTTAATTTTATTCATTCATTCATTCATTCATTTATTTATTTATTTTTGAGACAGGGTCTCTATCTATATATAGCCCTGACTGTCCTGGAACTCACTCTGTGGACCAGGCTAGCCTTGAACTCACAGAGATCCTCCTGCCTCTGCTTCCCAAATGCCAGTATTAAAGGCGTGCATCACCACATCTGGCTTCTGCTAAGCCTTTTGAGGAATACCAAGCCCTATGTGAGAAATCCCCACACCTTCAAATGCAATTGTTATTATGTGTATATCTTTTTTTATGACCCTAGACAGAGTCTCACTGTTGCCACAGCTGGTCTCAAATTTGTAATTCTTCTGTCTCAGCCTTTTGGCTAGTTAGAATCACAAAAATCCCAAAGAAAACAATGTTAAGGTCAAGAGAGTAAGAAAAGAAAGACTGACAGTCTGAAAGTATCTAGGCAACTGGTAATGCCCACAGCAGATGCAAGCAGGCCGATCCCAAGAAGACAAGAAGCAGTCTGCTTTCCACAGCAGACCTTCCAGAGCACCTGGTTGAAATGGTCTCATTGCATACTTGCCTACCACTCTCTAACTCCCTCCTCACTCTTGGAGAATACAGGCTTTGTTCTCTCTGTCAAGCAGGGACACACATCACAGCTGAGCTCACAGATCTCCCCACCAACTTCTCTACACTGCACTCAGTGAGGGGGTTACTAGAAACGGCTTCGTAGGGGATCTAACCAGACATGACCACTAGCAGCATCAAGGCAACAGCTGAACCCAACCACAAAGCAGTTCTGTCTCACACTGACCGGTCCCATGCTCATCCACAGAGAACATCTCACTCATCTGTAAAACAGTAAGGAAGGATGAACAGCAATGTGGACGTGTAAACCAAATAAACCCTTTCCTCCCTCCCCAGCTGGCTTTTTTTGTCATGGGATGTCCCTGCACAGAGGCCCAGAGAGGCCATTGCATGAAGCTGTGAGAGTGAAACCTATATTGCCTTGGAGACTCCAAGATGTCAGAGCTGTGGGATACCTGCTGAGAGAATCAAGTGTGTTGAAGTCAACAAAGCTGAAAGGATTAGGAGATCTGAAGAGCACTTTGACATCAGACATGAAGATGCAGAGCTTCAAGTTTGCCCAGCTGGTTTTTGATCTTGTTTTGGTCCAGTATTTCCTCACTGTGCTCCCTTCCCTACGTTTTGGGACAGTAATGTATATCCTGTGCCATGATATGTTGGAAGTATGTGATCTCCTTTTTGAATTTGATTTTATAGGGGATTACAGTTAAGAGATTGCATGAATCTCAGAAGAGACTTTGAACTTTGGACTTTTTTTTTTTTTTTTTTTTTTTTTGGTTTTTTCAAGACAGGGTTTCTCTGAATATCTCTGGCTGTCCTGGACTCGCTTTGTAGACCAGGTGGGCCTCGAACTCACAAAGATCCGCCTGCCTCTGCCTCCCAAGTGCTGGGATTAAAGGCGTGCGCCACCACCGCCCGGCGAACTTTGGACTTTTAAACATTGTTGAGACTGTGATACACTATGGGGATTTTTGAAGTTGGACTAAATGCATTTTGCATTATATTATGGCTTCAAGCCTATGGGGGCTAGGGAGTGGAATGTGGTGGTTTCAATAGGTATGGCCCCCATAGATTCATGTGTTTGAATGCTTGGCCATAGGGAGTGGCACTATTAGGAGGTGTGGCCTTGTTGGAGGAAGAGTGTCAGAGTGGGGGAGGGATTTGAGGTCTCCTATGCTCAAGCTCTGACCAGTGTGGAATTCCAGTTTCCTCCTGGCTGCCTTCAGATCAATATGTAGAACTCTTCTCCAGCACCATGTCTGCCTGGACATAGCCATGCTTCCTGCCATGATGATAATGAACTAAACCTCTGAACTGTAAGCCAGTCCCAATTAAATGTTGACCTTTAAGAGTTGCCTTGGGCCGGGCGGTGGTGGCGCACGCCTTTAATCCCAGCACTTGGGAGGCAGAGGCAGGCGGATCTTTGCGAGTTCAAGGCCAGCCTGGTCTACAAAGCGAGTCCAGGACAGCCAGAGCTGTTAAACAGAGAAACCCTGTCTCGAAAAACCAAAAAAAAAAGAGTTGCCTTGGTCCTGGTGTCTCTTCACAGCAAACCTGTGTGCAGTAATCCACAGAGGCCAGAGGGATTGGAACTGGAGTTACAATACCCAGTGAGCTTCCTCAAATGGGTATTGGTAGCCAAACCCAGTTCTTCTACAAGAGCAATAAATGCTAAGCCACCTCTCCAGCCTATTTGATTCTTTAAACTGTATGTATGTATAATGGATAAAACTATAAACTATGGGCCAAGGAAGTGGATCAGTGGGTAAAAGTACTTGCTGTGAAGCCTGACAATTTGGCCCTAGGAGCTCACAGGGTGGGAGGAGAGAACTCAGTTCTGCAATCTGTCCTCTGACCTCCACATGCATGCTAAGGCACATGACCCTACCAAAAATAGATAAATGTGTAATTAAAAGAAAACTATATTATGCCAGGTATGGTGATACATCTGTAATCCCAGCTACTTGGAGCAGAGGAATCATGAAGTGAGGCCAGCCTGGGTTACAAAGGGAGACCTCCATCTCAAAAACAATAAAACATTTTTTAATAAAAAAAATCATAATTTAAAAAAAAAAAAGTGTGCCAGGCATGGTGGCGCATGTCTTTAATCCTAGCACCCAGGAGACAGAAGCAAGAGATCTTTGTGAGTTCAAGGACAGCCTAGTCCACAAGTGAGTCCATGACAGTCAGGGTTCTGTTACACAGAGAAACCCTGTTTCAAAAAAAAAAAAAAACAACAACAAAAAAGTGTAAGAACAGGGATGAACACCACTAACTTTAGACCAAAGACACAGAGAATTAGGGTTTCACGGACCAAAAGACACAGAGAATTAGGGTTTCACGGACCAACTGTTCTACCTGGATCACAAAGGAAGGCTCTGCCAGTAACAAAATATAAATGAGAGCATGGACAAAAGATTGACAGAGTTCAGGAGGCCAGATCCAGCAGGTTGGATGAAGCATGACTTTCATCAGAGAGGCAGGTGAGATCAGGCTACAGAGGACAGTTAGACAATGAAGGGCTGAATGACACTCAAGACAGGCCTACCTCTCACAAAGATACAAGACTGACTCTCCCGCATCTTTTTCAGACAGAATCAGTTAAGTTCTGTCTCAACCCCATGTACAGCGGAGGCAAGGTACTGGTTTGAGCATGGATGCCAGCCCACACCTGCCTAAGCTCCAGGACTCACAGAGCCTCCCTCCACATACTTGAGGAAGGGAAGGAGCTGGGAAGATGTCTCCAGGGAGCCAACGGAGCACCCCCCCCACCTACCTGAGATGTAGCTGGTGTGCTTGTTCTGCTTGTCTTGAGCAAGCAGATGTGCATGCAGCTCCTTCCCAATGCCACTCTCAAAACTCTTACACAACTCTTCTGTTTTCCTGGAGTGTTCAAGAAAAGACAGATCAAACCACAGTAGGAAATACATAATTTTCAGGTTCCTGGCCAGGAATTCACACTCTAGGTCCCTAACAACATATACCAGAACCTGGGAATAAATCAGAAAGTACCCCTGAAGAGAAGAAGAGCCCAAGTCAGCTGAAAACGGATGAACCTAGGGAGATGGGAAGGTCAGTGTCACCCCACAAACCACCTGTCCACTAGGAGGCAGTTTGGCAAGGAGAAAAGCTTTGGGGTCGGTCAAAGGGAGCCAAGTTTGAGTCCCAGCTCTGCCACATTCAAACTGGGTGACTTCAGACAATTAGCCCAATCTCTCCAGGTCTCAGTTTCTACTTGCATAAAAGACAGATAATAATGCCATCTCAAGGAATTAAAAAAAAACATAAAGGAAAACATGATGCAGTAACTAGAAGCCATTGTCCTGTTAAAAGGAACTGTAGATGACAATTTCAAAGCAGAATCATAGACTATGAACAGTTCATCTGTTTCTTTCACTGTGCAGTGAAGGACTCTGTGATTCTCATGACAATTCTAGTAGACTGTACAGAAAGTTCCCAGTGTGGAAAACAGCACCAATTATAGTAGGCTACAAGGCTTTCATGCAATTCCATCTGACAATACTCAATGTTCTCTTAAGTCTGTTCTGTGCTGTGTTGGTTTCCTAAGATTACTCTAACAAGTACCACAAACCCAATGTGGCTTAAAACAACAGGATTTTACTAAGCTTTTCATACCAACACTCTGGAGGCAGAGGGAGGCAGAATTCTGTGAGTTCAAAGCCAGCCTAGTCTACATACTGAGTTCCAAGACAGCCAGCACACTATGTACAAAGACCCTGTCTCAAAACAACAATAACAACAAAACCCCAAAACAAACAAAAAAACCCCAAGGTTTTATTCTCTGGCAGTCCTGATAGCTAGAAACCCAAAATAAAGGTGACAACATGAAGGTGATGTCTCTGCACACCACGGAAGAGAATCTGTTCCATGCACTTGTCTTGGCTTCTGGTGTTGGCAACAATCCTTGGTGTCCTTGGCTTTTGGACACAACACTCCAATCTCTACCTGAATCCTTTATGTCTATCTTTGACTCTACACAAGTCATGTTGGATTAGGGACCCTCTACAATCCCAGTAGAACCTCATCTAAGCTAATTATATCTGCAAAACCTGATTTCCATATAAGGTCTCATTCTAGGGTTCTAAAAGGGTATGTGTTTGGGGCCCAGTATCCAATCTGGTAAATGTCTTCAGCAAGCAGGATCTGGTCTGCCATATAATCTTGTATGGACCTCCTTCCCAGGACACAGGTCTCTTGAATATGAGCAGTACCAGCCAGCCTCCCAGACATGCCTACCAAGATAAAGCACAAACATGCCACTCTGGCTTATAAACCAACTCCTGCTGAGTTTAACTAGAGGCACTCTTTTTTTTTTTTTTTTTAAAGATTTATTTATTATGTATACAGTGTTCTGTCTGCAGGTATATCTGCAGGCCAGAAGAGGGCACCAGATTTCATTATGGATGGTTGTGAGCCACCATGTGGTTGCTGGGAATTGAACTCATGACCTCTGGAAGAGCAGCCAGTGCTCTTAACCGCTGAGCCATCTCTCCAGCCCTAGAGGCACTCTTAACCTAGCTTGATTAGTCCTTTGTGAATGAAAACCTAACTCATGAATTTGCAAATACATAAACTAGGTTCTAGGTTTTAGAGGCCTCGTCAGGCCACAGATATCCCTTGAAGTTTGGTCTGAGACCATACTTATAAACCTCCCTTGAGCTCTACCTGCTAGCAATAGCTCCCTGGAGTTCACAGTGTTTACCTGAACTGGCTGTCGTCCAAGAGAGGTTTCTGAGCACTGAGGTATCTCTTCATGGTGTCCTCAAGTTTGGGGATAGGCAGCCTAGGCAGAAGCAAAGTCAGTATGAGGCTGACAGTATAGGAAGACACCAAGAAGCTTTGCAAGCTAAAATAGTACACCAACTGCTGGATAATTAATTCCACTTTAGGAAAAAAAATGGAAAAGCCAGTAACAAATCAGAACTGATGGACAGGAGCTGGGATGTAGGTTAGTGATAGAACACTTCCCTAGCATAGCATGCAGGAGGTCCTAGCTTTGATTCCTAGCACCACAGTAAATAAATGTATCAGAAGTTGACAGCCTAGCTCTGCCAAGACAGGGTAGGTAAGTCCTTCATAATTCCTGCTCTACAATCAATGTCTGTCAGAGAAACGGGGCCAAATGGCTGAAGATTGATGCTGTAATGTATGGAGAGAAAATGGGAACTGTCCAGGCAGCCACTGGTATGTCATTTCTTAGTTTTGGAAGCTGCAGGCCCTGCACTTCCTATATAATCAGATATATTTATCCCTCTCAGGTCTCTGAGGTGGTTGAAGAATAGATAGCTAGAGTCTCATAGTTAAATTTTGAGTTGTTTAGGAATCAAAAGGGTGTTCTGGATCTAAGAAGATATTTTTAAAATTATGAGGCAAGTTAGTATGAAAGCTGAGTTAGATATAGAACTTTAAACTCATGGAGATGGTTAGATAGTAGAATGTTAAAGTCAGGTGCCAAATACATATGGACTGGACATTGGGAATGTATGCTAAGCCATATAACTCTTATAATTGTGGCCTATTTATTTCTGTTGTTTTGTATTGTATTTATAGTTATAAGAAAAAGAACCATTTTTTGGACTGAAAGGGAGAGCTGTTGGGGGGAAAAAAAGAAATACTTAAACTAAAAAAAATAAAGAAAAAAAAAAGAAGGGAAGAGGATGGGGAGTTGAGGGGGAGGAGGGTGGATGGGACTGGAGGGGGAGTAGGGAGGGGATTGTGATTGAGATGTAACTTGAAGAAATAAAAAATAAATTATTAAAAAAAGAAAAATAAATAAATATATCAGAACTGATGAATTTACTACTGCATCAAGAGTTAAGTCTAATCTATTCTAGTAAAATTACTATAAAAGTATTTTAATAACAATAATAATGATAAATTCAAAATGGGAAAGCAAAGGTTATATCCCAAGCATTCCTGTTTCCTGGCCACATCTATACTAACTGTATAGTACTAAGTCCAACCCTTTGTCTGAACATACATTCTGAACCGCTCATAATGAAAAGAAAAAGCTTTATTTGTAAAAACATTCTTGAGCATTTTACAAAAGAGAATCACAGAAGAGTGAAACAAAGCCAGATGTGGGAGCACCTGGAAGGCAGAGGCAGGCAGACCTCTGAGAGTTCAAGGCCAGCCTGGTCTAGATAGAGAGTTCCAGGACACCCAGAGCTCCACAGAGAAACCCTGTCTCAGGAGAAAACAAAAAAGAGCAAAACAAAGCAGTCCAAAACAGCTGGATATGGAGGCTGCATACACTGAGAGGTAGAAACTGATCACTACACCATGCCCAGCAGCAGTATCCTATCAGGAATCGCCAGGCATCCCCGTGTGCTCAAACAGCAGCAAGGACACCCAATGGTGAGGATACTGGTCCAACGGTGAAATGAAATGCAGACCGCACGGCACCTTCAATGCCGTTCCAATAGTTTTATTAAAAGACACACACTCTGGTATTAGCAGCCTAACATCTTCTTACTTACTTCTACCAAGATGAAATTAACAGTTATATACAAAATACTGAACTTTATCAGTCATTCATGAAAAACAAAGCATTAGCCAAAAGCATAGTTCAGTTTATGCTGTCCTGCACTGCATCTGTTTATTCTTAAATGCATGTTTAAATAGAAATTATTTATAGCCATTGTGAACTTAGATACCCCAATGAACCAACCATTCAGGACACTTTAGTCCCACACACCCCGTTTCAGGCACTGATTTATACAGGAAGTCCCAAATACCACCTCATAATTACAAACTGTATTATTTATTTCTTAGGTTCTAACACCAGGGATATTAAGGAAAGTTTTTCCTTCTTCTTAAAGAAAATCCTAAATCAAAGACAGTGGTGGTTTGTTAAAAACAGCCCTTAATAAAAACTTCTAAATGATCAATTCTGGCCCGACTGAACTTTCTTCAGTGGAATATGGACATTTTCAGAGTGGTGACTTTGTTTTGATCACTAATTATGTTATTATAACAAACTTATTCCCGCAATAATAACTCACTCCCAAGAAGAACCCACTCTCCCAGGGTTTTCTCTACCAAATTTAGTGGCAGGCACCAGCAAGAGAGCTCAGTGAGAAAAGGCATTTGCCACTAAGCCTAATGACCTCCTCATGATCCCCAGGACCCACATGATGAAAAAGAACCCGAAATCTGTCCTCTGATCTCCACATACCCATCACAGCACATAAATGCCCACACAGCACATGCATGCACTGTATACACAAACACACACAAATAAGTAGTTTTTTTTTTTAATTTAGTGGCAATTCTTACTTAGTTTCCTCCCCATCAGACTGTGAGATTAATTAATGGATGTTTGAGATTGTTATCATATAGAAGATACAATTAGAAACTCTCCAATTAGCCTATGGGTTTTGACACCATCATCTGTGTTTCTTCCCTCATCCTAAACATTTCTGTCTTCTCAGGACATGCTTCAACAGTTTACTCCTCAGCCTTTACAGGTTCCTCCAAGCAGAGACTAAGAGTGAAACTGGAAGGAGCGTGATCTTGCCAACTGCAAGCTTAAGGTCTTTAGAGATGGTGTGGCACGCTAGAAAAATGTATGACTGCCGATATTCAACAACCCTGAGGTCAAATAGTAGGGCCACCTTCCAGAAGGGAGACCAGGGGTCACAATGGGTGGCAGATAGAATGGGATGTGTCTAATTAAAGAGGACAGGGCTTGAGGGGAAAAGGATGATAAAATGAATTCCATCCATGGCAATGATGGTTGCACAATGCTGTGAATTATATGTTAAAATTATACACTTGAAAACAGTGAATTCTGGGCTGAAGATGGCTCAGTCAGTAAAATGTTTGCTTAAAAAGCATGACGACCTGAGCCTGAGCCTCCAGAACCCACTTCCAAAAGAGAAGCCAGGTGGTGGCATGTGGGTATGATCCCAGCAGTCCATGTAGCCAGACAAGGGGATGCTTGGGGCTGGCAGACTGCCAGCCCAGACTACTGTCTTGCCTAATGACTGTTTTTAATTGTCAACCTGACACGATCTAGAATCCCCTGGGGGTAATTTCATGAGGGTTGTCTGGGCTGGGCGGGCCTTCAGGCATGCCTGTGAGGAATTTTCTTAGTTGGGTTAAGAGAAGAGCCACCCTGAATGTGGCCTTACGCCCTCATGGTCAGATCTTAGGAGACACAGTGAAAACCAACCAACGAGACAGGACTGTCTAGGAATAATTTCTAGAAAAGAGCAATGTTCTTTAGTTTTGGTCACCAAGACATTGGGTGTAAGCTATGCCTTATGTGCTAGCTGCCTCTCTGCAACCACAAGGAGAAAACCTGCTTGAGAATGAAGCCACACAAATGTGGAGGTCAGCAGGAAGGCAGAACAGCATCCATGTGGATTCTGGAGACTGCGTGAGCTCACAGGCCTCCCTGAGTTACTTGAACCAGCTTGACTGGACTTTCTGCGAGGCGTACAAAGACTCTTATTATAACAATCATCTTTTTATAGAGTGTTCTCAACCATTCTTCCTGTAAAAAAAAAAAAATCAACACAATGAGAGCATTTCAGTTCCTTTGGCTCCTGGTGGTGATTCACCAAAAGAGGTTAGAGCCAGGGTCTGGAGAGATGCTCACAGCAATTTCATCTTAACCACGCATGTTTTCCTGTTCCACTCCACCCCATCTAACAGTCATTTGCCTGAATAAAGATGAAGGGAAAATGCTAAGCAGATTTACCTCCTGTGTAAGCTATTGAGCAGGTGTAAGTCACCTGCTCTCATATCCAGTCTGCCTCCCAACAGCAGGGACTATGGCATGCTTCCTGCAAGAATACAGCTAAAATGCCTTCTCTGTCTGCAGGACCTAGTTATAATTGGGATCGCGTTCACAAGAGTCTTTTGGGAATAAAGCTTTTCTGGGAATCAAAAAGACTGGCCTGAAAGATGTGCCTTTGGAGCTCACAAACTAGTTCCTATCATTTACCATCGTGGCCAGGTGAACTCTGCCACTCTTGCCTCCCACATGTGTATTATACAGAATCTGCCCATTATATTTTGAACACTTGTTATCACTGTAGGTCAGTAAAAGAAAAGCAACAGCTAGGTGGTAGTGGTGTGGTGGCACACGCCATTAATCCCAACACTCAGGAGGCAGAGGCAGGCAGATCTCTGAGTTCCAGGCAGCCTGGTCTACAGAGTGAGTTCCATGACAGCTAGGGCTACACAGAGAAACCCTGTCTCAAAAATAACAAAACAAAAATAAAAACAAAACAAACAAACAACAAAAAAACCTAACCCCCTCCCCAAAAAGAAAAGTAACAGATAACTAGCATTTATTATTATGGATCAACTGTAGATCTAATACGTCTTCCCATAAGGTCCCTCCCCCTTAAATATTCCAGCCCAAAACTAGCAAGTCCTAATGGTGACGCTCTGTGCTAATGCCTACTGTAAACCTATAAACCTCTCTATGTACAACACTGTTTCAGGCGCCTTTTCCTGGTTTGCAGTTCTCCTCTCATTTGGTAAATGTCAAATTCTAGGTCAAAAAAAAATTTTTTAAGAGTGTGGCTGTGGTGGTGCAAGCCTTTAATCCCAGCACTTGGGAGGCAGAGACAGGGTGATCTCTGTGAGTTCAAGGCCAGCAAGGTCTACAGACTGAGTTCCAGGACAGTCAAGGCTACACAGAGAAACCTTGTCTCAGAAAGCCAAAAAACAAATAAACATTAACAAACAAAAATTTCAGGCTAGTGCCACCTTTTCTTTGTGGCTTCCCTCACTTACCCACACATGAAGGCACCCCACATAAAACAGTTCTCTTCTAGCACCATGTACAGTGCTTGTGAATGCCTACTGAATACAAACGCCATGCCTAACTCTGCACAAGGGCTTTGTGTGGGGATGGTTAATTCCAATTGCTCCCTCTGGAGCTGGACTTAAAAGCAGTTGGGAGCTGCTGGATGTGACTTCTGGGAGCCAAACTTAAGTCCTCTGGAAGAGCAGCAATCACTCTAAACCACTGAGCCATCTCTCTAGACCCCTGTTATGTACATCTTAATATATTCAAAAACAAAATTCACAACACTTAAAAAAAAACAAACAACAACGGGGCTGGAGAGATGGCTCAGGGGTTAAGAGCACTGTTTGCTCTTCCAGAGGTCCAGAGTTCAATTCCCAGTAACCACATAGAGGCTCACAACCATCTATAATGTGATCTGGTGCCCTCTTCTGGGATGAAGGGGTACACACAGATAGAGCTCTCATCTATGTAAAATAAATAAATAAATCTTTTTTTTTTTTTTTTTTTTTTTGGTTTTTCGAGACAGGGTTTCTCTGTATAACAGCTCTGGCTGTCCTAGACTCACTTTGTAGACCAGGCTGGCCTCGAACTCACAGAGATCCCCCTGCCTCTGCCTCCCAAGTGCTGGGATTAAAGGCGTGCGCCACCAACGCCCGGCTTTAAATAAATAAATCTTAAAAAACAAACAAACAAAAAACCAAATCAGCAAATGATAATTCAAGGGCTCCTCCTAGAAAAAGTACAAGGCCAACATGGCTAAAAGGAAGCAGTGATAAGAGGAACAGAATGGGAGTGGCAACGATTTTCCCCACTCCTGGCATCTTATCTCAAGTACCTAATAGTCCAAAGACCTTGTGTGTTGCCATTTACCTCACAGATTACTGTGGCTCTTTAACTGTGTAAAACTATAGCTCTAGCGGCGGATACAGTATCTGAAACTAAGTTCTAGCAGACCTCAAGGTCAGGGCTCCTTGCCAAGCGTGACAACAATGTGAGTCAAAGGGAATATATTTGACTAGTCCAGAATTGCTGACCCAGAAGGTATTTCAGCTAACTCCCACTTCTAGAAGAGGTGGCAGAAAGCTGGTTGCTCCATGGGGGGTGTATAGTAGTCCTACGGGGTCTTTATGAGGAGGGTGTCTTTTGTTTTTTCAAGAGATGTTCTTACTGTGTAGCCCTAGCTATCCTGGAACTCACTATACATATCAGGCTGGCCTTGAACTTACAGCTGGCCTCTACCTTCTGAGTGCTGGGATTGAAGGCATGTGCCACTACACCTGACTAGTAATACTGTTTATACTTCCAGGATCCTACAGATCTTTGTGCTGTGGACGGGACTAAATTACATTGACTATTCTTAGAGTTTTCCAATTCTAAACTGCCAACAGTCCATCTGATCTTAAACCTGGGTGAGGCACAGTGCTGCCTGAAAGTTAGTGCCCATCTGACTCAGCAAATGAAAATGTGCTCTCCCAAGTCCTCACCTTTTCCCCTACATATTGGTGTAGCTCCTACAGGCTATCAGGAGAGCAGGCTGCCCCCTCATCCTACAATGGCAAAGACCCTTTTTCTCTTTCCCCCTCCCTCAAACTGAATTCAGGTTACCTCACTGTAGTTTGTTTTACATGTTTGCACACTGGATGCTCTTGCTGAGAAGGCAGGGTGGGCAGATGACACTGGGTTAAGTAACCGCTGGATGTGGAGAAAAACAAACCCCACAGTGAGGAACAATCCCTTGGTGCAACGTTTGTCTTTTCCTGGATGGAGCAGGAAGCTCCTGGACAGAAGGATCACTGGCAGCTGCGCCAGAAGGAAAGTGAGAAGGGATTTTAAAAACAGGTTTGGAGCTTGGTTTGGGAAATAAACAGTACTGCAGAGAAGACAACTTAGGTTTGGCTTAGAGTGAAGGTAATTTCTATTACTGGAGTAGATCTGGCAACCCAGATCAAAGCTGAGACATCAACGAGAAAACCACACTCCAGATTTAAGGAAGTACTGGGTAAGGGGGAGAAGAGGTGAAAACAAGGAGGAACATTTAGTGCTGTTTTAGGTCAGGTAGTCTGGGTGAGGTGTTGGGAACCACTGGAAGGGGTCCTGCTGAGTAAGGTTTGGTGGGGATGAAAAGTTTCTAGGTTAAGGGTGACCTTAGAAGCTAAAACGGGGGCCGGCCCACACTTTTAATCCCAGCACTCGGGAGGCAGAGGCAGGTGAAACTTTGTGAGTTCAAGACCAGTCTGGTCTACAGAGTGAGTTCCAGGATAGCCAAGGCTACACCGAGAAACCCTGTCTCGAAAAACCGGGGGGAAAAAAGTTAAAGTAGGTGTGCTAAGCTGAAGATAAAGGGGTGCTTGCAGCAACTGATGGGACACTAACAGAGCAGGGTGCTAGAAGAGGAGTGGGCTGAGGGTTCTCAGCAATAGGCAAAGAAGGTGATAGTGGGAACTGACCCAAGGGTGGACCAGTGTTAGGAACTGTATCCTCCCCGGATGGTGGTGCCCTGTGCCTTTAATCCCAGCACTCAGGAAGCAGAGGCAGGCGGATCTCTGTAGACCAGCTTGGTCTACAGAGCTAGTTCTAAGATAAAGAAACACTGTCTCACCAAAACAAAAGGAACTAGCTATCCTACTTGAAAGGATTTGGGTGGTTTTCAGGCATTGAGTGTGAGGGGCTCCGGACAGCAATCTGAAAGATTAAAGGAGAGGAAGTTTGTAGGATTCAAGATGAAACTTGTAGACTGAAGAGTTGCGGGGGGCGGGGGGACCTTAAGGTTTCTGAATCTTCTGAGCCAGGGAATTCTCAAAGTCGCCGGCTTCCAAACCGGGGAATGTAGCTGCCTCAAAGGCGGGAGGTCCGGGGAGGAGGTTCAGGGCAAATCCTCAGTGCCAGGAGTCAGGCCGGCGGCCGAGGCCAGGAGGCTGGGCTCACCTGGGCAGGCTGTCCTGGTAGTGCATGGTGGGCACGATGCTGTGCTGCAGGTACTCGTCGGGGCCGGAACCGGCACTGAAGGGCCGACAAGGGGCTCCCAGGACAAGCGCCGGACCCCGGGGCCAGGCCCGCAGCAGCAGGTGCGGCATCATGATCCCAGGCGGCAACGGCGGCTCGAGAACGCGGCGGCTGAGAGAGTTCCTGAGCAAAGCAGGCCGGCTGCCCTTAAGACCAGGGACACGAGGACAGGGACTCAACCCCAGTTCATCTCCGCCCACAGGGGCACTTCCGGGCGCTGACAGGCGGCGACCGCGCCCATATTCCGCCCTCTGCCAGACCCCGCCCACATTTTGGCCATGCCCACTCGAGAGCCACGCCCATCCTAGCCAGTAGCGGTCTCTTAAAACACTAAGTCCGGCTTCTTGCCCAGGGTGGCCGTCATACGACTCCGGAGCTACCCTTCTTTCCTTTCACAGAACTGGATAAAAATCAGAGGTAGAGAAAAGGCTGAAACATGGCATTTGGCAGACTTAAACTGGCCAAAGGCTTGTTTTCTAGAGACTGAGAACTGCCACACCCGTCTTGCCTGTCACGCAGGCCACGACTGCAGTGTGACATAATGCGTGTGCAGAGGTTTGGGGGATGGTCAGGTCCCAAGGAAAGTTTGGGGTCGGACCCCCTCATGCAGGCGGATGTTGGCCAGAAGCCTGGATATTTGTTGGGATGGATTCCTCATAACCCTGGGGGATTTTGAGGGCCCAGGATGTTTGGAGGACTTGGTTTCATTTTTGGTTGTTGTATTTATCTTTTCATAGCTTGCACTTGACCCATGGAGTCATCAGGTTCCTTAAAAGACTGGTGACCCCCACCTGGAGAGTACTATGGCACCTCCTATATTTAAGTTTACTCCACCTTTAGGAGAAAAATTGGATATTCCAGGAAAGACTATAGAATTGTAACCGGCTGCTGTGATTCAGACTCTGGAACACTAGCTAGAGAAAATACTTAGAAAAATATCTTTTAATAAATCTGAGAGTGTGCCGCTTGCTAAGCTTGTACGCCGTTTGCATAATAACACAGATATTTCTTTATATGTAGCTTTGTATGATTTACAATAAGGAGAAGTTAGGACTGGGACCTAGAGGAAGAAGGAAATGAGATACTCAGAAAGAAATAAAATAACAACGTAATGACATTCCTGTTAAAATGCTAGATGATGGTAAAAGAATAGCTTAGGTTTCATGAAAAGACTTAGGAGATCACGTCCTCCCTGGTGGGCATTGAGTCCCTCTGATAAAGCTGAAGTATTAGGAGATATTGTTAAAGCTATCAAAAAACATTCCAATACTCGCTAGTTTAAAGGGAAAGCAAGTAAGCGTTCATGGTTATGAAAAACAATTGAGGAAGTAGAAAGGGATTTAGAAAAAAGGCATTGAAATACTGGTCTGTTTCAGAATAAAACACAATGGTAAGGAACTGTCCAGTCCGTTGACCACAGTCTATCGGGCCACCAAGAAGCTCAATGTTCCTTCCGTGTTCACAGACGTTATCATTTTTAGTAAGCACAAGAACAGCAGGTATTTCTTAGCAACAAATGTTTATGCTTTTGACTATGTACCTATGATCACACTTCCTGATTTGACTGTATAAGTTCATGCATGATTCAAGTAAACTTTGCAGCAGCACTGAAACTTCTCTTGAGTTGTGTTGTCTGTCACGCCGAATCCGTTCCCTCCTGAATATCTTCTGTTCTCCCTGGGTCGGTTGCTGAGACCTCTACCTCGTGGTCAGCAGCAGAGAACATTTCAAACCTTTATGTCTTCTAAGTAGAGAACACAAGCAACAAACTCCCCAGCCTCTAGATTTACCAACTTATTGCCATACTTTTTTCACCAGTACGGTTTGTTAGACAAAATGCTTTGCTCATACTAGGCCCACGGGGCATTCCCCAAGCTTGAAATCTTCGAAGTGAGTGACTTCGGAATTGTACTCAGATGCCCCGCTGAGCAATGTTTTAAAAACTATATAGCCGAGCTTTGAGGGGTGCATATCTGTAATCTTCAGGAAAGGCATAGAGTTGAGTTCTAGGCTACATTCAGCTACATAGCGAGTTCGAAGCTATCCTGGGCTACACGAGACCGTGTCTTAATCAAAACAAATGGAAGGAAGACAAAAGAATGTACAGTAACCGGAAATGAGCATCCTTTTTCAGCTTGAATTTTTCAAAGGAGAAAGCAAAAAACAGGTCTCCTATCAAGAGGAAACCCTTGTCCTCTGACTCGGGGTGTCTTCTAGGCTCAGTACACTGTAGTAGGCTGCCTGTCAGCACACAAGGGTCCTGAAGTTTCTAACTCTGACTCAAAGACTCCTCAACTTGAACATCCCTCATCCATCACTAAACTACCACAGACAAGCAACATATACCCCACCCCCTGGTCTCTGTCTCATCTGTAGCTAAAGAATTAATAGGTTTTGGCCGGGCGTGGTGGCGCACACCTTTAATCCCAGCACTTGGGAGGTAGAGGCAGGTGGATCTCTGTGAGTTCAAGTCCAGCCTGGTCTACAAAGCGAGTCCAGCACAGCCAAGGATACACAGAGAAACCCTGTCTCAAAAAAACCAAAAAAAAAAAAAAAAATAGGTTCTGCTACCATTTATTTTACAGAGAGAGGAGAGAGAGAGCACAAAAGACACAAAATTATTCTGATTTGAAGCACAAGAGAATTCCATTCTGGGAACACAACCCTCCTTTAGCTCCAGCTGTCTGTCAGGACCCTGTAGATTTGAGGCAGTAAGGTACATTTTGTCTGTTCCTTAAGTAGGTAGGCAGAGCCATGAGCTGGAACACACCCCCAAGGAGCACTGAATTTGGAGTTCAGGGGACCTGAGTTTATCTCTCAACTCTGTCCTTCTTTAGGTGACCACCAGTTAAGCAGGAAGATCACTACGGACATACATCATTTACTGAAGAGCTAAGCACAGAATTCAAAGGTAATGTGAGCTGGGGATGTAGCTCAGTGGGTAGAGTGCTTGCCTAGCATGCATGAAGCCCTGAGTTCCAACCCCAGCATCACACAAACCATCCAGATTTGTGGTCCGTGCCTGCAATCCCAGCACCGGGAGGCAGGAGAATTGATTCAGTATTGGGCTGGTGAGATGGCTCAGTGAGTAAAGGCTCTTGCCACTGATCCGATGATCTGAGTTTGGTCCCTGAGACACACTTGATGGAAAGAGAGAACGGATCTGTGAAGGATGTCCTCTGACCTCCCTGCACAAAGTAATGAAATGTGATTTTAAAACAAAAGCACATCAAAATTCAAAGTTACTAAGCATCTAACTTTTCTTCTTGAGGAGAGAACAGATTCATCTGGCCCAAGTCCAAAGCATCAGAATCTCTTGTCTGTAGTGTAGAGTGTCATAGAGAGAATATAAAATCTTTTCTGAAAAAGATCAGTTTTCAGGTCAGGTGCAGTGGTGCACTCCTTTAATCCCAACACTGGGGAGGCAGAGACAGGTGAATTTCTGCGAGCTCCAGGCCAGCTTGGTCTACAAAGTGAGTTCCAGAACAGCCAGGGCTGTTATACAGAGAAACCCTGTCTTAAAAAAAAAAAAAATCAGTTGTCCCCAAATCCTAGTAGTTTTCAAGCCTTGAAACCTATGGGGGATAGATGTCCAGACTTGTGTACAGATACAGGACTGGGACACCAGGAAGAAATAAAGGACCTATTAGAAGAAAGTGGCTGCAGTCTAAGGAGTCAATGAAAGAGGCCCATTTCATCAAATGCCTAAACTCAGAGCTTGAAAGTCTTCTGTAGGTTTATGGCTAACACAAATCTAACCAAAGTTGGCATCCAAGGCCTCTGTGTTCTTGCCTTGCCTGCTTCTCCAGCCCTCATGTCACCAGGTGCCACACCCGCCTCGCCAGCAGTGCAGGCTACGACCGCTGTGT